>CM053027.1:434917373-435479873 GCA_028564925.1 Lithobates sylvaticus
TATAGGTTAAGCGTATATTACACTCGTTAGCATTAACTTGATCAATAAATCCATTGAGAGTGGCAACATCACCTGTCCAAATGACCAATACGTCATCAATGTACCTCAGCCACATATGCACGGATGACAGAATACATCTTCCTCCTCCCAACTGCCTAGATGGAGGCAAGCGTACGCAGGCACACACGCTGCCCCCACCGAGGTGCCCTTAATCTGCTGATAAAAGGATGAGGCAAATTGAAAAAAATTGTTGGTGAGGGCAAACTCCAAAAGTTCAGTCAAGAATTTGTTTGAGGACCGAATTGTGGATAATTTTTGTCTAGGAAACCTTTGACCACAACAATTCCACATTCATGCGGGATTGAGGTATACAATGACTCAACGTCAATACTGACCAACAATGCCTCCCCTTCTATTTCCAAATCTGCAATTTTTGCCAGCACATGGCACATGTCCTGCACATATGACTTAGGGTCACCCACTATATCCTTCAGGAGGGAGTCAAGATATCTCCCAATCCTATCTAGGGGCCCATGAATCACAGAAACGGTTGGCCTTCCGGGTGGCTTTTCAAGGGATTTGTGCACCTTGGGGATATAGTAAAAGGTGGGGACATTAAAGTCATCCACAAATAAATGTTCATACTCCTGTTTTGTCAGAAGTCCAACCTCCACTGCATCATCCGATTTACCATTAAGTTCACGCACCCCCCTAGGGAAAGGATCACCATCAAGTCTGCGATAGGTATTAGTATCCCGCAGGAGACGTTTTACTTCATCCTCATAGTTTATGTCGTCCATTAGGATGACATTTCCACCCTTGTCGCTTCTTTGTATTATAATATGCGTAGCCTTCTTTAGTTTCTTTAACCGTTTCCCAACCGCCCCATGTAGATATACGTCTACAGAATGGCAATGGTCGCGCGCGCGCCACCAGCGACGTGCTCGCGACCCGGTCGGGAGCTCCGTGACCCCGGCCGCGGGACCAGCGGACCCGATCGCCGCTGGTGTCCCACAATCGGGTTACGGAGCTGAAGAACGGGGAGAGGTTTGTGTAAACAAACCTCTCCCCGCGCTTCCTACGCTGCCTGTCATTGATTGGCTGTTCCCGGTCATCGGTAAAGCCAATCAATGACGTCAGATGTCAGCCCCGCCCCCTAATGTAAAAAAACACACACACGTCAGAGCCCATAACCCCTCCCCTCCCCCTAGTGGTTAACTTTTTCACTACAACTGTCATTTATACAGGAATCCATGCATTTAAATAGCATTGATTGCTGTATAAATGACAATGGTCCCAAAAATGTGTCAAAAATGTCCGATGTGTACGCCGTAATGTCGCAATAAAAATCGCTGATCGCCGCCATTACTAGTAAAAAAAAAATATTAATAAAAATGCTATAAAACTATCCCCTATTTTGTAAACGCTATAACTTTTGCGCAAACCAATCAATAATCTCTAATTGCGATTTTTTTTACCAAAAATATGTAGAATAAGTATCGGCCTAAACTGAGGGAAAACATTTTTTTTTATATATTTTTTGGGGATATTTATTATAGCAAAAAGCAAAAAATATTGCATTTTTTTCAAAATTGTCGTTCTATTTTTGTTTATAGCGCAAAAAATAAAAACCGCAGGGGCGATCAAATACCACCAAAATAAAGCACTATTTGTGGGAAAAAAAGGACGCCAATTTTGTTTTGGAGCTACGTCGCACGACCGTGCAATTGTCAGTTAAAGCGACGCAGTGCCGAATCGCAAAAAGGGGCCTGGTCCTTTGGCTGCCAATTGGTCCGGGGCTGAAGTGGTTAAAGGTTGATTTTCTGCCTGGGTGAGATTATGGTGGCCTCGATATTCCCAAGAGATTCCCAAGAGATTCCCAAGAGATCCCAAGAGATCCCACTCAAATCTGTTTGGACCATCTCAGAATGTTTTGTTTTATGCTTTCCTGTGTTAACAAACTCGGGGTTACAGAGAATCTTGCATGATGGCCTTCACTTTAGGATGGAATTCCTACTGGCCAGTTCATGAGGATAAAGCGCAATTGCTTTAGTACTACTGACCTACAGAGGGAATCTAAAGATCTATATGCGAGATTCCGTGAACAAGTATATTCTCACAGACAGATTCAGAACGCTAAGCGTAGGGCTGCTGCACAAAGTAGAGAAAGCTTGCTCCTTATGGATCATTGTTTAAAAACAAAAAAAGCAACGGAACCAGGCCCTGTAAGGCTGATTACTGCCTACGGTGCCCAATGGGGCTCCATACTTAAAACTCTAGAGAAACACTGGAGTATTTAAACAAACAATAAGGGCCTGTCAAGAGTTGTAGCTGATGGACCGAAGATGGTGGCACATAGGTCGAAGAACTTGGGGGACATCCTCATCCATTCAGAGTTTACTAGACAGCAAGACTCCACCTGGCTGTCTGAGTATCCACGAAGTAAGGGGATGTTTCCATACACTAAATGTCAAGTGTGTCCCTTCGCTGATATGACTTATATATTTATGGACGCTATGGGACAAAAGGAGTACGAAATCAGGGATCTGATTAATTGCTCCACCACGAGGGTTGTCTACATGATCACCTGTCCCTGTCCTAAAATATATATAGGTAAGACTAAGAGAGCCCTTAAGGTAAGCATAGGGGAGCACCTGAGGGACATTAGGAAGGAGAATGAGACAGTTTTGGAGAGGAAGGAAAGAAAAGAAGACTGGTGGCCAAACATTTTGTTCAATACCATCAGGGTAAAACTTACTTCGTGGATACTCAGACAGCCAGGTGGAGTCTTGCTGTCTAGTAAACTCTGAATGGATGAGGATGTCCCCCAAGTTCTTCGACCTATGTGCCACCATCTTTGGTCCATCACCTACAACTCTTGGGGACAAGGACCTCTGCCCAACAACCCTGGCCAGGGTCGGAATCTGGAACCCCCCCTTTAACAAGGGGGCCCCTAGATCACACCCCTCTCCTATATGACTGGGTATTGGGTACATTCCCCCAAAAACTTGTAAAAAAAGTAAAAACCACAATAGACAGTTGTCCATCCATCTTTAATCACGACGCCCAACGTACCAGAAAGAAATTAAAAAAAAAACCCTGAAAAAACCCTGCCTCCTTGGGAGGCTTCCCAGGGACTGCTGTCTTTTGGCTTTGACAGTCATTATATAGGCAAGGGCTGGGCCACCCGCTGATGTAACCGAGTGACCCCTCCCCCTCTGACGTCACATGATGTCAGAAGGTGCAGAGTCTCTCAGTTACGTCACCGGGTGCCCCCTTGCCTACATAACATCTATCACAGCCAGGAGACAGCAGTCGCCGGGAGGCTTCCTATCAAAGCAGAGTTTTTTTTTAAAAAAATTTCGGGTACATCGGGCAGCATCATTGAAGATGGATGGACATTGCAGGACACTTTTTTTTTATTTTTTAATAAAGGAATTGTCAAAAACTGTCTATTGTGGTTTTTACTCTCAGACACTTTTTTGGTGAATGGGTAGTGGTACACTGTACTCGATACCCATTCACATGGGGGGGCGGGATCCACACATTACAAACTCCTCCACTCCTTGCTCCATGAAGACTTCCTGACATATACCAGGATTTGGTCCGCAGACTTGGGAAGAGACCTCTCAGATGCAGATTGACAGACTTTCTGCCTTTATACTTATAAATCTACTATCTCCTGTTATGCTCAGGAAAAGAACTATAAAATTCTCTTGCGGTGGTACAGGGATCCTTCTTCTTTGCATCGGATGTTACCATGCACGTCCGACGAGTGTTGGCCATGTGGCTTTGAGAAGAATGGGGGATGGGTTAGCAGACACTAGAACAGATCCCCTGTGAGACAGAAAAGACAAAAAAAGATTGGCCTCTGCAGTAAGGCAGTACAGCTGGCCCTCCTGTGCCCCCTTTTTAACTGATGGGGCCTGGGCCCGGGCCCAGTGCAGGAAGGCTGGCTGTACTGCCTTATCAGCGGCTTTTATTATAATAACCTACCACCAAAGAACAACCCAAAGTAAATTATTCTACTTCTGACAATCACAGTAATACCACATGTATGCATGGTGTTTGTTTTTGTACCTGTAGTAGGGCACAAAAACAGTAGGGTGCATTTTGTTTTAAAACACACTGAAACTTATTGATACTGATGTTAAATAAGAACACTTTTTTAAAATCCTTCCTAAAACAAACTGACCCTGACGCTGGCATTGGATCTTGACCTTTAAGCAAAGCAAGTGAAAAGTTCCATCTGGCTGGATAAAGAAACTGCATTTTATATATATATATATATATATATATATATATATATATATATATATATATATACACACACACACTATACTGTCAAAAGTATTGTGACACCTGCCTTTACACCCAAATTAAGTTTAATGGCATCTCAGTCTCTGTCCGTAGGGTTCAATATTGAGTTGGCCCATCCTTTGCAGCTGTAACAGCTTCAACTCCTCTGGGAAGGCTGTCCACAAGGTTTAGGAGTGTGTCTATTGGATTGTTTGACCATTCTTCTAGAATAGCATTTGTGAGTCGCTCACAGTCTCCACTCTAATTCACTCCAAAGGTGTTCTATCGAGTTGAGGTCAGGATTCTGTTCAAGCCAGCCAAGTTCCCCCACCCCAAACTAGCAAGGTCCATGTCTTTATGGACCTTGCTTTGTGCACTGGTGCACAGTCATGTTGGAACAGGAAGGGGCTATCCCTAAACTGTTCCCACAAAGTTGGGAGCATGAAATTGTCCAAAATGTCCCAGTATGCTGATGCCTTCACTGGAACTAAGGGGCCAAGCCCAACCCCTGAAAAACAATCCCCCCTCTACCAAATGATTTGGACCAGTGCACAAAGCAAGGTCCATAAAGACATGAATGAGTGAGTTTGCGGTGGAGGATCTTGACTGGCCTGTACAGAGTAATGACCTCTACCCGATAGAACACCTTTGGGTTGAATTAGAGTGGAGACTGACAGCCGGGCCTTCTGGTCCAACATCAGTGCCTGACCTAACAAATGCTCTTCTGGAAGAATGGTCAAAAATTCCCATAGATGCACTCCTAAACCTCGTGGACAGTCTTCCCAGAAGAGTTGAAGCTGTTATAGCTTTCAAGGGTGGGCCAACTCAATATTGAACCCTACAGACTAAGACTGTATATACATGCATATATACTGTGTATATATAATATATATACAGTATATATTGTTTTTTAGTCTTCACTATGTCATAACATGTACAAGAAAAATGGATCTATAATACTGGACATGTTGGGTAACTGAGAAGGAAGCAGAGGTAGACACTAGATATCCCCCTTTAAAGTTGCCTATGTGACTAATCCCCATTATAGTTAACGTGTATGTAAACCTTAAACTGAACATTATGCAATTTAATGCCTTAATCTGCACTTTTTCTGATGAGACCAATTTTTGGAAGTGGTCCTTGTATTTCTCTTGGATTTAACCTGGGGATTAAACCAGGTTAAAGCATCCTAGACTATTTACAGCTTCCAGGGGCATCAGCCAGATATGGCATATACATGGTTACTTTGTCCCAGCTGGACACTGTCACAATGTATAAAATATTCAAACCTGGAATATCTTATTAAGGCTGATTGTTTTCTAAATGTGTGCATCATACACATTGTAGATTACTTTGCAGTATGATGTTTAACTAGATGGCATCCTCACACATATGGCAATTGCATACTCAGAGCAAAAAAGATAGCGACTTTCATCAACACCATTACCAAATATGTCCATGTTTCATTGCATGTTCAAAATTCTGGGCATATCATTGGTTTTCATAGATGGGTTGGGAAATAAATGCTCAAATAATCTCATAAACAGTGATATGGACTTTAAGCTTACTCATCAGTGGACATAATGGTTACATTGTCATCTCCTGTAGAACACATTTACTGTATATACTTTTAGTATTATTCAAAAGTTATATTTAGATATGCCTATAGGGATGTGAGAAAAGCAGTAACCATAGCAACCATATGATATAATATTTCAGTTTATGAGAGTAATATAATTGACTCTGTATTATCAATTTCCAATATATCTAACATTTCTGATTATCCACATATCATATTAAGTTACTAGATGTATTATTAGTATTATTTATAGTTTAAAATTGTAATATAAGTACCGTTTTCCAAATTGATATACAGCTGTCACATGACCCAGATCTTTCCCAGCCTGTCTGCATGGAAACATAAGCAGAAGGAGCTTCTAGTCCCCTGCTGCTGGTCACATGTTCAAAATAAAAAAAAACAGCCTTTGGAAGCAGAGTAAAAATACATAAATAATATCAATAAACTGGTTTAACCTCCCTGGCCATATGATTATTTCAGATTTTTTGCGTAAATTGTTTTGCATAGCAATTTGGCGTTTTATAGTGTAGGCCTGTAATTCTTAGGAATAGCTCACTTAAATCTGTCCAAACAAGAGTCTAGTAGACATAGTAGTCTAGTAGACATCCTGGGTATGGTAAAGTTTGTAAAAGAAAATCATAAATTATAATATAATAAATAACTATAAATAATTATCAAAAATAATAATATAATAATAGTATTCAATATTCAATAATGGAATCAAATCAAAAACACTGAAATTTGCTCAGTTGCATAATTGTCGCTGTCGTCACTTTCAGTGTCTGTTGACAAATTTCCCCATGAATCACTGTCACTCAATTCTGCAAGTGATTCTTATTTACTATGGCTGTTTTCTAGCTGGTCAAAACACGCTTTTGATGTAAAGGAATGCTTTTTGGATGCCATGGACATTCTCAAGTTTCCAGGCAGAAATAATGGCATATATAATATAAAAGTGCATGCAGCGCACTGGACAAAGAACTAGGGACAAAAGGGATGTGAAAAATGTACTGTATGTGTTATGTGTTTTTCACTTTTTGAATTTGCTGCCTGGTTCCGCCCCCATGCGTCACGACGCTCGCAGGGAACAGAGCCCGGCACACAGTACATCGGGCAGAGGACACAGCCCGCGGACACAGTGGGAGGACATCACAGGATCCTGGGGACAAGGTAAGTAACTTGAAAGAAGGAAAGGATTCCCCCACTGTGGGGTTTTTAGGCAGCTTGCGACAAATGGAGTCGAAAAAGGTATAAAAAATAAAATAGTTTATTCAAAAATAGGTATAACAAATGAATTAGGACATGAGCTCCAGTGCAGAACAATTAAAACATGGATATATAATGCGGACTTGTCAAAACTATTAACCACATGTACAATATAAATCATGGGGTAGTAGAATGGCCCTGACGCGTTTCAACCCGCTAGGGGTCTTCTTCAGAGGGGCACGTCCACTAAAAGAAACATACTGTCAATATATTTATCACAATATCGTTGCAGTTAGGCAATAATCTATGATGCAGTAATGCTTAGTATAGTTACCAAAGGGGGCATATATCCAAAAGGTAAAATGAAGAAAGAGTCCTCCCACATGGAGAATCCTTAATGTAGAGGTGTTTCTCGTCTCACCCGGAGGATGCCAGAGTGTTCTAAGTCCGTCAGTGAAACCACATGGGCCAGAGTTTCCAAACGTGTCTTACGAGGAGTCACACAAATAATCCCCCTTCCTCCTTCCGCCGTAATTACGGCGGGGGTGTCAGAGGGAAAAAAGGTGCAACCAGATGGGGGTAAGGACAATACTGGCCCAACCTATAATGGGGATTTTGAACAAAAGGAACTATGTTAGGTCTATTGTACTGGAACATTCTCCATGCAGTCTCATAGGTCATTTATCTATTCCCATGGCCGTATTTAATGTGCCAGGGATCCATGACATGGGTGTGCCAGTGTTGGGAATCCATGCAAAGTGGTAAAGTGTGGTGTCGATACCATCAAGGGAGTGCCAAAGCAGGGAAGATATAACTATGAGAAAAGAGAGAGATGAATGTGATGTGGTGAGTGTGAAGGAATGTGGGGTGTGTAGGGGAATAGTGTGCAAATGAAAACGAGGGGGGTGCAGGGAATGACGTATGATAACAGGAACAGTGTACTACGTCAACGGAAATAGTACAGCTGAGCCGAGGCTGAATGTGACAAGTAAGAATAGAATTGAAAATAAAGGATGAAAATAAAATGAAGATGATGATGGATGTGAAAAATGTAAAAATATAAAGAAAAAAAAAATGTAAAAAGTGGAAAAAAAAGATAAATAAATGTAAAAAAATGGCCAGACTCAAGGGGAAGGTGGCCGTGAATGTGACAGTGAGGAAACAAATAAGAATGCATAGGGGTCTAGCCCTAACAGAAGACTCAAAATATAAGAAAAAATAAAAATAAAAAAATAAAAATAAAAAAGGAAAGCGAGATGGTGTGTGGTGAAAAGAAAGGCAAAAATAAAACTAAAGCAGGCCCAAAAAAAAAAAAAACACACACAATGCTGTGATGAATGATCAAGAATTGTAAAATAAAGTGGAAGGGGAGGGGATGTTGTATGATAGGTAAGGGGAGAAAAGAGTGAGGGGAGGGAGAAAAAAATGTAGGGTAAGAATTGTGTAGAATGTTGTGCGGGTGTATCTGTAACACATATGACGCATCCTTAGGGAGTTAGGTGCAAGGAATGTGACAAGTGCTAATAAAAATTAGGTGGGGATAGGAACACACCAAAGTTACCTAAGTAGTTAGAGTAGGAAAGGTGGATGCCACAGTCCACTGTTTGAGGGTAGTATAGTAATGGTCAAATTGCTGGTGATCAACTCCAAATAGATGGTCACCAATACAATGGCCCCTTATTTGAATAAGGGTAGCACAATCTATGAGTGGATAGAAATGGAGGTAAAGATTAGTGGGCATATTTAGGTGTGTCAATATTGAGCGGTCAAACGCAAACATTAGACACAGGGTACATACCTTGTACAGACAGACAGATTGTATACCTCCTCTTGCTGGGGCAGTGGGAATAAAATGTGTTTCCACTGGCCCAGCATATATAGGGAAGGTGAGGGTATTAGGTTGATTGGAAAGTTCCCACAGGTGTGTGTAACCTGGAATTAGTTCGCCCCCATGGGATGTTTAGGGACGCCGCCGGCAAGGAGAATAGCCCCGATTGGGTGTCTGGGACCAGCCTGGGATTAGTCAATCGGAAACAAACGGAGGAGCTAACAGATGGAAAATAGCAATCCCCCTCCCCTTGCCGTGAAGGCATGCTGGTTAACAAAGGGCTACGGGTTAGGCGGGCATAAGGGCAGGTCCGGGGTGGAGGAAACACCTATAACCAAGGATAAAAAGGATATAAGGAATATAAAATTAATCTTAATTATAAAATATAAATCCCATATCCTTGGTTATAGGTGTTTCCTCCACCCTGGACCTGCCCTTATGCCCGCCTAACCCGTAGCCCTTTGTTAACCAGCATGCCTTCACCCCCATCTGGTTGCACCTTTTTTCCCTCTGACACCCCCGCCGATTCTGGCGGAAGGAGGAAGGGGGATTATTTGTGTGACTCCTCGTAAGACACGCTTGGAAACTCTGGCCCATGTGGTTTCACTGACGGACTTAGAACACTCTGGCATCCTCCGGGTGAGACGAGAAACACCTCGACATTAAGGATTCTCCACGTGGGAGGACTCTTTCTTCATTTTACCTTTTGGATATATGCCCCCTTTGGTAACTATACTAAGCATTACTGCATCATAGATTATTGCCTAACTGCAACGATATTGTGATAAATATATTGACAGTATGTTTCTTTTAGTGGACGTGCCCTTCTGAAGAAGACCCCTAGCGGGTTGAAACGCGTCAGTGCCATTCTACTACCCCATGATTTATATTGTACATGTGGTTAATAGTTTTGACAAGTCCGCATTATATATCCATGTTTTAATTGTTCTGCACTGGAGCTCATGTCCTAATTCATTTGTTATACCTATTTTTGAATAAACTATTTTGTTTTATTTTTTATACCTTTTTCGACTCCATTTGTCGCAAGCTTCCTAAAAACCCCACAGTGGGGGAATCCTTTCCTTCTTGCATTCCATAGGGGTGAGCAGCACTCTCCACACCTTCGGGTATGTGTCTTTTCTCTGTTGTTAAGGTAAGTAACTTTACCTGGGTCCTGCGATGCAATCCCAAGTGTGGCTCTGTGTTACCGCTTTTGGTAGTAAAAATTCACCCCAAACCACACTCGGGAATACCACTAGGGAAGTTAAATTGGCATACAAATATTTATATTTGAAATCAAATCTTTATCATTTTGTGGAAATAACATGGTGTGGGTGGATTTCTGCCAGTAACAGGCTGTGTCACATCCATCTAACATATGTCTTAGAATAAGAGGGAGGTGAAGCCACCATCTACATGTGATATCCCACCACATTTTGTTTAGCTGATTAGTGTGCATGGAGGAGGAGGGAGGGAGTGGGCTGTTAAATGTATACTCCCAAATGTGTGACTCTATAGTCACATGGGATTCTCAGATGTGATAGGAAGGAAGTGCTGAGCATAGAAATGCTCTGAAAACTGAGCACGTGAAGAGTCGCCACCACTGCTGTAAAATCCCTAGCTAAATTGGGGACATGGGCAGAAGGGGAAGATAGAGAATATTAGGATTAACCTTTTTTTGCAGAATACAGAAAATGAATATCATAGTGACTCAGTGAGTATTAACAGCATGTAATACAGCATTTATTGATAGTTTTTTTTTATGATGTGGGTTTAGTGACACTAAAGCTGAACTCCAGGCAGATATAAAAGACACGTTCTAATGTAGTTCTGTAATTACCACTACATCATTGAATGCAAGCAGTACAGCAGTGTAAGTACCTGAATTTGATCTTGTATCAGGGCTGGAGTGCAAGAGGAAGAAGCAGCACAAGGAGCCAATCAGTTCATGTGCTGACAAAAAGCATGCTGATAGGGATGGAAAAATCATGATTGTGCTGGTTTTACTTTCACTGTCCAGTCACAGTTTGGGAGGGGTCCAGGATGTAATAGTCTCAAAGAAAGTGGGTTTAATGATGCTGGATTTCATACTGATAATATTTAATGGGATAAAAATGTACTATGGGCACAATCTCTGACTTGAAGGTAAAAAGTGAAGCAAATGCTGGTTTTGTTAATTAGGGATGAGCCGAAAAACCCCCCTGGTTCAGTTCACCAGATCATGTGAACAGGCCCTTGTCTCCATGTTGATGGGGACAAGGGCCTCATCCCCACAACCCTTGTCTGGCGGTTGGGCTGTGGGGGTCTGCAGGTGGAGGGCTTTATAGAATCTGGAAGCCCCCTTTACCAAGGGGGCCCCCAGATCCCAGCCCCCTCTATATGAATGGGTATTGAGTACATTGTATCCCTACCCATTCACCAAAAAAGTGTCAAAAAGTAAAAAAAAAACACAAAAGACAGTTTTTGGCAATTCCTTTATTTAAAAAAAAAAGTGTCCTGTAATGTCCTTCCTTTCACAATCACAGAGCCGACGGACCCGAAAAATATGAAGGGGGCTTCCAGATTCTGATAACCCCCACCCCCCCACCTGCAGACCCCCAAAACCACTGGGCAAGGGTTGCGGGAATGAGGCCCTTGTCCCCATCAACAAAATTTGTAATTTTGAGTGGACTTCAGCTTTACATATAAAGCCATTTGTATGTTTAATTACCCTTTTTCATAATAATGCATGACTAAATTCTAAAGATATTTTGGTTAATATGTATATATCTATTACCACATCATCTTGTCATTTGGTGCAGTGTTTACATTATGAATATATTGTTCTGGTATCATTATTACATTGTAAATATTAAGCATCTTGTATTTACTGCAGATGTAAGGAATATCACTTAAACATTCAGTGTGCTGTCATAAGGTATGTACAATAGCAAAATACAATGTATCACCTTCTTGTCTCTGAAATTAAAGTTGAAATATTCTAAATTGAAACAAAGCAAACTAGCTTAAAAGAGGCATATTACTTCTTTATGTCTTGGCCTTAGAATAATGAAAGGTCAAAGACAGTGATCATCAATTTCACAAGCAGTTGGCAAACACAATTTAGATACTGCCAAGAAATAAAATTGATCTCATTCATGTAGTAAAATAGAATTTATTCATAAGGTTTTGTTATGTATTGAAACAAAATAAATATATATACCATTTTATGAAGTAATACATTTTATTTATTTTACTAAGTCACTATATATTTGCATTTGTTTTGCATTTATTTTACCCACCCTGCTCCTTATCTATTTATTATTTAATCAGAATTAAAACAAAGCATTTCCCCTGTTTTTAAGGATTTGGTATAAGGCTAATGTTAACATTACTTCACTGAGATCAGTTTATGAGAAGAATTTTATATAATTCATGTACTGTGGCACTAGGTGCACTTCAAAAAGAAACAGATAATTAGCCTAATTTGCTCCAATGCCCCAATCTAATCTTCCAGTGTGATGGTAATTAAAGGTCAAAATGGAAAATTAAAGTGTATGTTAACCCGAAAAAAAATTAATTAAGGCTTGCACCTTATACAGTATGGGATTTCATGTCATCTGTGCCCAGTCTTGCCATGAAGAGTTAATCCAGCTCTGAGCAGTCTTCTTATATTTTTAGTGAGATAAAAACTGACACTTCTTCCCCCTTGCTTCCCCCTTGCTGTGAGTGATAGGTGATTTACATATCTCATGCATGAGCCTGAGAGAGGCATTCTGTGTACTTTAGATCCCCTCCTCCATTCTTCTCCAGCTCTCCCAGGATTGGCTGCTCCACACCTCAGTATGATTGGGCATGCTGAAGCCATGTGGTGACTTTTCTGGGTTTTGACTGGATGTTAGTGATCATAGCAGAAGTTCAGTGTAAGAAATACATGCATGCATTTTGACAAGGGGAGTGTAGAGGTAGGTGAGGAGTCTACTGACATCACAACTCCACCCACCTAGCTCCAGACAACAGACCCACCCATACAATCTTCAGTTTTTCAGGTCTCATAACAGACAGAGGGGAGAAATTTGACAGGTAAGGATACATGCAGGGGACCTGTATATCCTTATAGATAACCACTATGGCAGTAGTTTAGAAGGGATGAGAGTAGGTTTACATCTACTTTAAGCCTAAAAATTCACACAGGGATCAGTCTACCTGCTTAGTACTTCCGTTTTTTTAATCCTGGCAGCAGTGCTGCAATCCACATCACTTCTTTTGAATGCCACATGCTGGCCAGGCATAAATGAAGTGCAAACGTATAAACCTTTTTTGATACATTTATTTCTTCTACTTACCACCATATTATGGGTGAGATTAATACTTACATCATATATGCCTTGTATTTATTATTAGAAACTCCAAAAAGGGGCACTAAGGTAGTAGCCTCAACTTTTTGGAGTTTCTGGTGTGTCTCCTGCTGAAGGTTCTCCCCCTGCCCCCTTTCCCTCCATTTTTCCTCTTCCCCCCTGATCTTCTTGAAACCTAGTTCTATACATCTTTGGATGATATAAATATGGTTTAACGCCTCACTAACATCATATGTGTCGATTTCACGACACATATTGATTCTATTTATAGCTGCCTTAATCAATTATAACTTTTGAACGGGTTATAATTGTGTAATGTTTATATTGGTTTATATATTATATTTGAAATTATATCATATCTAACTGTCATTCCCTTGGCTTTTTTTGTTTCAGAAGCCGGCATTGTATATACTTGTGGTATTGTGTTGTGGATCCCCTTTGACATGCTGGTGTGATGGTCTGGGCGTGCGGCCAGCAAGCCGCAACACAATATACACCTTGTTGGTGTTTTGTGTTTGTGGCATGGATTATAGCCGATCTGGACCTTATCTGGTTCTGTTTTCTTCCTCCTACTTGTTATTTCCATCTAACATGGCCAGCAACACCACCCTTCTTTCATTCCTTTCTGTTCCATCCTTGTCTGACTATTTCCATCCTGTCTAGAGGAATTTCACCATTGGTTCCTGCTATGTGGTATTCTTGCAGGCATTGTGGGTTGCTGCCCACTAGGGGGAGTGACCGGGCTTGTTCCATTGTGGCCCACCCATTCCTTGCGTGGGCGTTACTGCGCGGCCATGTCTGAGCACCGCGCATGTGTGCTTATGGGGGGTGACCGTCAGCTTCACAGCTTGGGGCTGCTGGTTCTCCATGTTGATGGGAGACGCGGGTGTGTCGGCGCACTGCGCATGCATGTGCGTTCCATGCTGCGCTCCAGGCCGCGCACACATTCTTTTTATGGGTGGACTCGTATACTGGCCGAGTCAGGTGATGTGGCAATTAGCCACACACCTGTCTGGGATGTGCATATAGGGCTATTTACTTCAGCCCTTTAGTATGGCTTTCATCATGGACAGTGGTCTGTCTGTGTCTGAGGTCTGTATCTACTTATGAATCCTTGCTGTACCTGGTACGTATCTGTTTTCTACTTAGTGGGTTTAGATTTAGCCACTGTTTGTCCGGATGGAGTGGTACCTGCTTGCTTCTAAATAGCTATTCTACTATATATTTTTTTACATTCTAGATTCAGTGATTGGATACAGATCTTTTTGCGGTGTGCTGTGTATGAATAGTACAGTCTGTGTTCGAGCTAGTCAATGCCCAATACACACTATTTATCCCTCTATCTTATCAAATACATTAAATTACCCTGGCATATATACATCAACGCTTTGACAAGGTGAGGTTTAGGAATTACCTAACATCTCAACTATCAGACTATCATTGCTTTTTACTCCTTTATTATATAGTGTTATACCATTCTATTGACATATGCCTTTGTGCTTTAGGCCACTATTGCGGTCTGTTTCATGGTCTTTTTTATGACTACCAACATCAGTTATCCTCTGGCTCAGTATGAAATAGGCCTATGGTTGGTGTGCGAAGGTAGGCTCACTATTGATAATGCCACTAGGCCAGACTATTAAACTTCTACATCTATACACCCTCTTTGGCTGGTTGTGTGTAGGGAGTGGTTTCTATTTTTCCTCCTTTTATATTAACCTTTGATTTATTCATGTGTCCATCTTTTGGACATGGTGCTAGTGACTATATAGTTATATACCTTGGTCTATAAACATACTTACCTACTTTCTAGTCTTTTTTCTAACTGGCACACCCCCGCGCTCAGTTCTTCACTACCTGATGCATGCCACCCATGGGAGTTCTTCACATGCCTACGCTTGGATATACTCTGTTAAAAAATGTGAAACTTATTATTAATATTTTTATTGTACATCATGTATTATTCCGTGTCTAAAGATGTTTACTCAATGTTTCCGCCCCTTTTTCCATAGAACAGCTATTAAGCTCCCGATGAAGCATTAAATTGCAAAACTTGTAGAGCAGGCGTTCTACTGTACACCATACAGCGTTGCAGGACTATTGTGATGTTTTGATATCATTAGTTCGGCTATTTCAGGGATAAAAAAAATAAATTTGCATTTATCTATTCTGCAAAATAATGGTTTTAATGCAATATTTTTGTATATTTTGTGTTTAATAAATATTTATGTTATTTTTATAATTGGTGCCTCCAAAGTCCAATTATTTACCATGTGCTCTTTGATCTAAAACTATTTTGTAGGACGTTGCACTGCCATACATTAAAGACCCCCACAGTACCATCCTATGATAGAGTCTTGTTAAACGTGTTGATTCTTTTGAATTTTGAAGATACTCCCTAAGAAACTTCAATAACACTCCAAGGGTGTATTTCCAACTTTCTACTCTTCTTGCACACATGCACCCTTCATAGACTACTGCCTACAAATTGGGTCTTATAGCTGGACTAGCTCTGTATCACAGACTAGCCTGCGGCAGCTTCTCTATTAAATTATACTTCCAGGTAGTGTCTGTATCCAGTATCTAGAAGTGTTTAAAATACATATTATGTAACAACATTTTTTTCATGTGAACATCAGTTAAATAACCTTACATGTTAATAAATAAACCTCTGTTCCTATTTTATCCCTTATTAACTGATAGTTAACCCTAATCAGCCCTTATACATTACTTCCTCATGCTCTGTATTATTTTATTCAGCTAACTATTTTACATTTTTGTTCCTTATCGTAAATATTAAAAAAAAATGTTTTTTTTCATTTTAGCTAGTTTTGAACTCATGTCTCCCCCAAGGACCTAGTTCACCTTCTCATTCTTTAAAGAGTGACATTTCACCCTCCCCATTTCAGGCATTCCTTTTTTTTTATATAACATTAGATCCCATAAATCATTGTTTTACAGGATCCATTGTAAAAAAAAAATAAATAAAATTAAAAAAAAAAATTTAACAAAAGGTGAGACCATCCTTTAAAGAAAGCATTCTCTCTTTCACTTTTTCTAATACACTCTTTTTCTCGTTTACCTCACTTTGATAACAAGTATGTCGAATATTTTTATAAACCAAAATTATTACCATATAATGTAGTCATCCCATTAGTGACACTTTATTTTTACACATGCACAAAAGCAGGAATTTTGGGACTTTAAATGAGGCTGCAGACTCTATAGGCTGTATTTTTTACACATGAAACCTAGGGACACCCATTTATCCTTCACTGGAAAACAACCATTTCCGCTTAAGTGTAAAATATTCTTGTTACTGTTGGTTACCTGTTTATCATACCAATACCTTACTTTTTGATGGTATATTAGGTCAATGACAAAGGCTTCTAAAATGTATTCTTACTTGTAATCTCTGTGTCTTACTATTAATTTTTTTTCTGTTTGTACCTTTTCACTGTTATATAATTGTTTTTCTTTTACAATAAAATGTTAAATAAAGATTTAAAAAATATGCAACATTAAAAAAGGGGTTTTCATTTGTAAATAACTTTTCAGTCCTTTGCATCAGACATATAATTTTACTGTAACTGTAGCACGGACAAAGTATACAATATAAAATGTGCATTTGTACAGCAACTTTATATTTTAAAACTCACACTGCTCAAATGAGAAAAAAAGGTTATTTTTAAAATGTTGTTACATATCTTTATCTATAGATTCCACACCAAAAAATGATTTTTTGAGACTATATTGGCAAAAGAACTGCTTTTAGAACAGTTGCAGTGTGATGGTTAGCTTTAGTAGAGGGTTGAATGACTAAAGTAATAAACAAACTACTGTGACTAATGTACACACAACCAGACTTTTTCGGCAGACTAGGTCCGACAGAATCAGTCCGTCGGACAATCTGATAGTGTGTGGGCTGATACGATAGTTTTTCATTAAAAAAAATCAGACGGACCTAGAAATAGAACATGTTTCAAATCTATCCGACGGACTCAATTCCTATCGGGAAAAACGTTTGTCTGTGTGCTGGTCCGATGGACCAAATACGACGCAAGGGCAGCTATTGGCTACTGGCTATTGAACTTCCTTTTTTACTCACTTTTACGTCATCACATTCAAAATGAACGGACTTTCGAACGGACTTAGTCCGTTCATGTGTGGCCAAGTCCATTCGTTCAGAAAGTCTGTCGGAACTCTGCCGAATGTCCGTCGGGAAGACCGTCGGACCTAGTCTGCCGGAAAGTCTGGTCGTGTGTACGTGGCATTAACGTATGATCACTACAGTGCTCTGAAAAAAAATATTTTTTTTGTTTTATATTGTAACAGCAATATAAAAATGATCACAATTCATAATGACATCCACAACCCTCCACTATTAAAAGAGTGACGGGGCGTGGTTTGCCTAGAGAAGAAGATGGCTGCTTAACCCCTCTGCTCCGTCGGACCTCAGCCTGTTTCTACACTTTTACGGGGATTTATCAAGCGATCGGCCTCGCTGATATGGGGACTTCATCCCGCGGAACGTCCGGATCCCGATCACGCTCTCCGAGAGAACCGGACGGCAATGGTACACCTAATATTCCGGAGATGTTCAGAGCCCACAGGCCTAACATGGCGGAATCTCCCTCAGCTCCCTCACGGAGACGGGACGGAATACTCCTGACTCCCGCTGTCTCATCTCCTCCTCTCCCCCCGGTACCTTCCAACGCAGCAGAACAACTACAGCCAAGCCTCCACGATCTCCGCGCTGTGGCCGCTTATATCAAGGATACCCTGTCGGCGGCCATCTCTGATCTCCGCCACGAGATTCACGCTATAGCGGGAAGGGTACATGAGGTGGAAAGAACGACCCTCCGCCATGACACCGCTATCCATCACCTCAACCACTCTGTATCCTCTCACACCCTGCATCTCCGTGACCTACAAAGGCACGTGGAAGAATTAGACAACCGCGGAAGGCGCCATAATCTTCATGTGAGAGGCCTTCCTGAAGATGTCGACTCTGACCACCTGATCCCCGTTGTGACTGACATCTTTAATCACCTCATCGGGAAGCCCAGTCAATCGCCCATTGAAATGGAACGTATCCACAGAGCCCTCCGCCCGAAAGGAAAAGATACGGATCCTCCGAGGGATGTAGTCTGCTGTCTCTCAGACTACAAAGTGAAGGAGGAAATCCTCAGAAATGCCCGCCTCAAGTGGGAAATACTACACGACGATCATCCTATCCACATCTACCAGGATTTGTCAGCTATCACCCTCAAGAACCGAAGGGATCTTCGCCCCCTACTTGAAACCCTCCGGAACAAGGGTATTCAATACCGCTGGAAGTTCCCCTTTGGGCTCTCAGCCACTCACCGCTCCCGCACCGCCCTTCTCAGGGTTCCGGAGGAACTAGATGCCTTCTGCCGTGCACTCGATATCCCTTACGTCGACCTGCCTAATTGGTATGCAGACTTCACATGGAACAGATCTCCTACCCGGCCGGACAGAGAAGAACCGATGGAAGCCCAAGCAACGCACTTCAGACGACGCCGCTCTCCATCTCCTTCCAGGAGATATCCCTCATCACCTCGTCAGCGGCTCCCTGATAGCCCTACAACGGCTCTGCTTCCGCAACGACCTCGCCGAGATCACTGAGAGGATGACGGAACGCCATCACATATCTCGAAGATATATCCAGCTAAGTTTTTGCCTTTTCTCCTATCTGAGACTTTTCCGCCCTACAACCTTTCTCCTCACTTCTCTCCCCTCACTACCCGTCATCAACAGCTATGACGAATAGTTTTCTCCTGCTACCTGCTCCCTCTTCAATTGCAGTGACCGGCTCTGACACTCTTTCCACAGTTCACTCCCAGTTCACCATGCCAGATTGTCCCTAGATCCCTTTCCACCTAACAGATCTGATCATCCGGACCGCTCCCACACCACTGCATGCTCTTCACTGCTTCCTCTACCGGCAATATCCTCTGACTTTCCTCCTCCGTACTCTTTGCGAACTATCTGCAGCCTCTACTCTTTCCTGTACCGAACGCTGGATTTTTCAGGCTCCCGAGCTTTATCTATGCATTGACTCTTCCGCTCGCATCATAACCCGTCCTCTGGGCTGCCTTAGACTACTTTCCACTTGTCACTATTCTCCATCTGCATCTCTCTCACTGAATGGGAATCTGTGTTTTGACCCATGTATGACTCTCATGTTGCCGCTGATTTATTTTCCTCTATGTGTCAAGCTTTCACTACCCTAGAGCCTGATATATTGCATGCTAGCATCTACTAACTGCTTTTTCTTTTTCAGCTATGTGACGGGAGGTGGCCAAGAGCGAGGGCATCATATTCCATCCTATTGCTCTATCTTTATATCTCTTTCCCTCTCCTCCATCTTGTGCACTCTCTCAGACGCCATCTGACGTTCTATTGCTCCACACTGCCACCCAGTGGTGACTCATATTATTACAGAACAATCTAATACACTTTTAGCCTGAAGTGCAGTGATGCCCTTGCTCTTGGTCTCTCCTATTGGGTACAGTTCTCCATGCAGTTCTGATGATTTGTTTTCACTGAGAGTAACCTTACAACTTATACCTCAGACTTATCTAATTATCGTTACACTACTTGTTCACTCTTTCTACGATGATATATCCCTTATACACTCCTGCTTAACCTGCTGCATTTATATTCCCACTATAACTCCTGGTTGTTGCTTAGAAATACCAGTGTCGACATGTTTGATTATTTAATGTCTTCTGTCCCTCCGTTAATATACCCCCATGACCACGACATTACCATTGATTTAATGACACAGTATCTAAATGCTCATACCTGCTCATTTAAAACTTTTTTTTATACCTACGTTCGCAACATACGTTAAAGAAGTGGTTAACCAGGGTTCACACATTGAAATCCTAATACCTATACACGTGTTATTATTCTTATCCTTGAATAAATGATCATACAGATGATCACAACCACTCATAGTTATGCCACTCCATATAACTTGTTACTGTTATCTTACATGATGTTCTGAGGTCTCTAAAGATACCGTTTTTCACTACCCCAATACTCTTATACGTACACATGGCGCTGGTCCGACGGTCCATCTTTACTTGTTCTTTTCTCTACATAACCCTCCACCCCACACAGTGGTATATTCTTGCTGACATTCACGCACATATCTGTTCTACCCAATACCACTGATTTTTTTTCCGTATACATTCACCCTCATCCTAGTCAGGCGAGCGAGTTCTCCCCTGTGATCGGTTTATTATTTCCCCTTCTCAGTTTCCCTTCCCTCTCCCTCTACTCCTTCTTCTCTTCCCCTCCCTTTCTTCCCTCACGAAGTACGCTGGTCGTACCCAACTTACCCCCTCTTTACAAACTTGCTACTCCACCTGACATATTTCCGCGTTTGCTCACTGCCACGGCTCTCTAAGCTTTTCATATTTCATACGGACTTGGAACTCCCCTTTTCGTATCGCCCGTTTAACGATGGCTACTTCTATCTCAGATACTGCTGCACCTCAAATTAAGCTTATCTCACTTAACATTAGAGGGCTCAATACGCCGGAAAAACGGTCTCAATTACTCTCATCTATGCAAAAAAATAATACGGATGTGCTGTTTATACAAGAAACACACTTCCGTTCCGATGCAATTCCAAAGATGCACAATCACTATTTCTCCGCTGCATTTCACTCCGCAAACACGCTGTCTAAATCCAAGGGTGTGTCCATATTGCTAGCTAAACGATGCCCCTTCCAACTACTTGACACGTTATCAGATGACTTGGGTAGATTTCTATTTGTAAAAGGTTCCTACATGGGTAGAAAACTTACCTTGGCTAACATATACGCTCCTAATTCCCGACAGGTAACCTTCTTTCGCGACGTCATCAACTTATTGACCAACTTCACTGAAGGCACATTGATCCTAGGGGGAGATTTTAATGTACCCCTCAACCCTCTTCTTGATACGTCCAACGGTAAATCCTCCCTCCCGTACACTGCACTTCGATCCATTAAATCTCAACTTCACACTCTCCTTCTCCATGATACTTGGAGAACCCTACACCCATCCGACAAAGATTTCACATTTTTCTCGAACCCCCCATAATAAGTATTCCAGAATAGATTATTTTTTCATTACACAAACAGACCTTCCTTTTCTCCGCCGCACTTCTATTGATCCCATGTTCCTTTCGGATCATCACCCTATTTCGTTAACTATCTCATTCCCTGACACGTTTACCCACTCGCGTATCTGGAGGTTGGATCCTTCACTACTCACGGATCCGATAATTGCTGAAAAGGTGAAACTACGTATTTCCCAATATTTCGAGGAAAACAAGCCCTCTGATACCTCTCCCTTGATCAATTGGGAGGCACACAAATGTGTGATTCGTGGGATACTTATTGCAGCTATGGCTGCACGGAGAAAGGAAAGACGACAACACTGTGCTGACCTAGCTGGTCGGATTACCAAATTAGAAAGAGCACACAAACAAACACAGGCCTTGTCAACCTTAAACGCTTTGACTCAAGCCAGAAATGAAATGCTTGAACTGTTAGGCACACAAATCCGCCGTAAATACGTACTCTCACAAAAGTTTTTCTACGAATATGGCAACAAAGCTAGTAAAGGCCTTGCCAGAGCACTCCAAAGGAAGAAAGCAGACATGACAATTCATTCCCTATCCGACACGTCCGGAAAGAAACTTACTTCAACTCCCGACATAGCCTCCCAGTTTGTTCAATATTACTCCCGACTCTATAACTTACCCCCTACCAACAGTTCCATCAATGAGACAGACAGAATGTCACTTATCACGGATTTTTTAAAACAACATAGTCCTACCCCCATCTCAGAATCCGACTATCATACCCTAGACAAACCGTTAACTAGAGAAGAGGCTGATTTTGCCTTAACACAAATGGAACCAGGCAAAAGCCCTGGCCCTGATGGTCTGACCACAGGCTACTATAGAGCATTTGCCGATGTTCTAACCCCCCATTTTATCTCAGCCTTTGACGTTTGCGCTTCACCTACTGTGCCCCCACGAGATTTACTAACAGCTCATATTACTGTCATTCCCAAACCCGGTAAAGATCCGACTCAGGTCACGAACTACAGGCCTATTTCTTTATTGAATGTAGATCTTAAATGGTTTGCAAAGATACTGGCGAATAGACTTCTCCCCCTTCTCCCTGATATGATACAACTCGATCAAGTGGGATTCATTCCCGGACGAGAAGCAAGGGACAACACCCTTAAAGCCCTCAATATTCATCATTGGATTAAGACCACCAATATGCCAGGTTTCTTCCTATCCCTTGACGCGGAGAAGGCGTTCGATAGAGTGGCCTGGGACTATATGACTGAAACCCTAAAAATTTTGGGCCTTCCGCCCCGCATGTTGAATCTTATACTCACGCTTTATGCTTCTCCTACAGCAAGAGTACGTGTCAACGGTCACCTATCGGACGCCTTCTCTATTTCAAATGGAACCCGTCAAGGTTGCCCCTTATCACCCCTGATTTTTGTCCTTACTTTAGAACCTCTGCTCAATTGTATTAGATCATCTCCAGATATAAAAGGAATCGATTTACACGACCATCAATATAAAATAGCGGCCTTTGCAGACGACTTACTTCTTTTCTTGACGCAACCCCTAACGACTCTTCCTACACTACTTCAAACCCTGGCTCATTTCAAACTCCTCTCGAACCTCAAAATACATTTTTCTAAATCTACGGCCCTGAATATCACCCTACCACAAGATTTGTATACACAGTGCTTGCACAATTTCCCTTTCACTTGGAATAATCGCAAAATCACTTACCTAGGTATCCAGCTCCCGACCGTCCTTTCCGACTTGTACCTTGAGAATTACCTACCACTACTACAGTCTATAATACAAGACCTGAAAAGATGGTCTACGGGGCTTTTTTATTGGTTTGGAAGAACTGCTATCATTAAGATGAACATCCTCCCACGGGTTCTGTATTTATTGCAAACTGTCCCTATCAAACTGCCCCCTGCTTTTTTCGCATCTTATCGCAAAGCGTGTACTGATTTTGTCTGGAATAATTCCAGACCCAGACTAAGTTACCTCAAACTCACCAAACCCAAACTCAAAGGTGGTCTAGGTTTACCGGATTTACAAAAGTATCAGCGAGCCAGCCATCTAACCAGAATCATTGATTGGAACATCCATGCCAAAACCAAAGATTGGGTTCACTTAGAAAACTCTATTTCACCAACCCCTATAGCTCAATCCCCTTGGATCCCACGAACGCACACCCCCCTAGCTCTACGCACACATCCCTTGATCTCTCCAACGTTAGATTCCTTCCATGATACGTGCAATAAACACAAACTCTCCTCCCCACTAGGCCCGATGACCCCACTCAGATGTAACCCTGCTTTTTCCCCTGGAATGCATACCTCATTTCTAATTGATGTTTGGCCACACACCCACGTGAGGGCTGGACAATTCTTTGAGGGTAACCGACTCCTCTCCTACGATGACATATCCGCCAATACTACCACTGGCAGATTCCCCTTCTGGACTTATGTACAACTACGTAATTTCCTCAGCACTTCATCCCACGAGGTGAATTGGTCTAGGCCACTTACCCCCTTCGAAAAGATGTGTCTACAAACTGGACCTCAACGACACCTCATTTCTTATACATATGCTCTCTTGTTTTCAGACCAGGATCACACGGATGATTGGGCCGAGATTAAATGGGAAAAGGATCTCCCTACCAAACTTACCACAGCTGATTGGGACTCTATATATACTTTTGCCCACAAAGGCCCGGTTAATACTTCCACTCAAGAAAATGCATACAAACTAACTTCTAGATGGTACAGGACTCCTCTCAAACTACATCGTATGTTCCCAAGCTCCCCACCGCATTGCTGGAGATGTAACACAGATAATGGATCGTTCATTCATATTTGGTGGACGTGTCCCAAACTCCAACCGTTCTGGGCCGAGGTTCATAGACTCATTAAACATATAACCACTTATGACCTGGCTTTCACGCCGACACAATTCCTACTAAATCTTCCCTCTATTCCAAGAAAGGCTTATTTCCGTTCCCTGGCCATGCATATGGTAAATGCTGCCAAATTATGTATCCCTGCCAAATGGCGTTCTCCTGAACCACCTTCAATTGCGGACTGGCTTCGACGTATCGTCAGGATCGCTGACATGGAAAATTTGATCCACCAGGCTAAGGACACATCCACTAAATTCACCAATACCTGGGCATGTTGGCACCATTTCATTTCAACAACTGAATACCAAACGCTCATTTCATGAGTACTCTTCGAGAGCTGTGGCAGTTTGCACCCCGCCGTCCTCCTCCCTATTTTCCCTGTCTCCCCCACTCTATCTTTTATCTTTCCCCCCTTTTTCCATGATACCCTCTCTCTTGCTCAACATCTCTCTGCTATCATTCTAATTCTGATAACCTCCAGTTGATAATCAGTTTCCAGTTCACATTATTTACACCAAATGCATAAATATACCTTTAACTGTACATACATATCAGTTGAAAATCCCCTGCGTACACCTAATGGTACCAACACTCACTTTTATGCACCACCAACACCATTGTTTACTCATGCATTGACGTGACTACTTATCGCCTTGGCTGTTTGGGTTTTTTTTTTTTTTTTTCTCTTTTTCTTTCTAAGCCTTTTTTTCAACCTCCGCATTGCTACATCACTCTGTTATAACCCTTAACGCTATACCATGTTTTCAGGTTCATTTATTATATGTTACTATTTCCATGCATTTAAAGGCGGCTGCGTCCGCGCTAACACAGTTACAATGTTTCTATGTATTTCTGTTTATGCTTAATAAAATCTGATTTAAAAAAAAAAAAAAAAAAAAGAGTGACAGCAGTGTTACTGAGACAACTGTGGATGTAATAAAAGATTAAAGGGGTTGTAAACCTGCAAGGTTTTTCACCTTAATGTATTCTATGCATTAGGTGAAAAACCTTCTGTAGTGCAGCACCCCCCAGAGCCCCCCTTTTACTTACCTAAACCTGATCGTTCCATCGACAGGGACGAGCATAACAGCTCCAGCCGATGTCTCGTGTCCTCATTGGATAGATTGATAGCAGTGCAGCCATTGGCCCCGTTGTCAATCAAATCCAGTGACACGCGAGCCAAGGGGCAAGGCCGAGTCCTATTATCTGTGTCAATGAACGCAGCAGCAGGACACGGGAGTGCGCCAGAGTGGGTGTCCCCTTATGCGGCGTACACACGGTTGGAATTTCTGATGGAAACAGTCCGATGGGAGCTTTTCATTGGATTTTCCGACCGTGTGTATGCCCAACGGTCTTTTTCTGTCGGGATTTCCGACGGACTTTGAATTGAGAACCTGTTCTCAATTTTTCCAACGGAAAACCTTTCTATCGGATTTTCCGATCGTGTGTATGCAATTCCAACACGCAAAATTCCTGCTCGGAAACAATTTGACGCATGCTCTGAAGCACTAAACTTCCCTTTTATAGTGCTGTAGAATGTGTTTTTTATGCCGATGTGTTATTGACCGTCGGAATTTGGTGTGATCGTGTGTAGGCAACACAGCTTGAGCGGAATTCTGTCGGAAAAACCGTCAGAGTTTTTTTCCGATGAGAATTCCGATCGTGTGTACGTGGCATTGGAATGCGGGTCTCCGAGGGGGCACTTGATGTGATGTGGAGCCAGAAGCGCCTCTGGGGGACCCCAGAAGATGAGGATCGGGGCTGCTCTGTGCAAAACCCTTGCACAGAGGAGGTAAGTATAACATGTTTTTTATTTAAAAAAAGAGCCTTTACAACCCCTTTAAGCTTGATCAATGAGGTAAAATGGTTCAAAAGGCATACGTTTTTTACCTTAATGCATTAGCAACATTCAGGAAAAAAATCCTTTGTGTGCAGCTCCCCCGGCAGCTTCACCTTATACTTAAAGCATTTTTTACCCAAATACCTAATATTCCTAATGTGTGGCTGCTGTACCATGTACTTGTTCTCTTTGTATTGCTTTCTTTGTGTGAAATCCTTGGTGTTCCTGCCAGTCCCTCTGCTTTCCTATTAAAACTGACCACACTAAGCATGAGAGCACAGCATGGTTAGTTCTCTAGCTATGCTGGGAACTCGGTGTACTCTCCTCCAATGATCAGACATGTCCTGTCACGCCGCTGCTGCACAGCCATTCACTGGCAAGATAAGTGTACTGCTGCTTCTCCTCCCCCCAGCTCTTATGCAGCTAAAAACAGAGGGAATATGATCACTTAGAAAAAAATGGGAAAAAGGGTATTTATATTTTCTATATGTATACAAAAATGTTTTGCCCTTTATTTCTATATTAAAAGGTTGTTTTACAAGATGATCATTAACAATCACTTTAACTGAGCTCAATCTTCATTCAGCACTGTGTTCAAAGCAGTGTCTCTCTCCATCCTCACAGGGCAGATTGATAGCAGTGGAAGCCATTGTTTCCGGGGTGAGTTTGTGCCGCACCGTCTGTGTCTATGGACACAGGCAGTTTGGCTCTGGATTGAGCCAGCAAGTGTGACACAATAGGAAGCGACTTCTTAAGGTCTCACACGAGAAAAGGAGGAACCTGGAGCACCAGTAGGGGACCCTAGAAGAGGGGAATTGGGTCCGCTCTCTGCAAAAACATTGCACAGAGCGGGTAAGTAAACCATATTTAATTTTCAAAAAATGCTACCCTTTACAATCACTTTAAGTGACAATTTAAGTGAGCATTTAAGTAGTGAATGAGTGAAATAAATAGTATGCCTAAACTTATGCCACATACACATGAGCGGAATTCTGCTCAAGGTTGTCTTGCATACACACGGTCGAGAACGCGGTGACGTACAACACTACGATGAGCCGAGAAAATTAAGTTCAATGCTTCCGAGCATGCGTCGAATTGTACAGACGATTAGAATTTCCGATCAAAACTTTTTCCAACCGAAAAATTGAGAACCTGTCCTCAATATTTTGATGTCAGGAATTCAGCCAGCAAAAGTCGGATGGAGCATACACAAAAGCTCTCATCGGTCTTTTGCTGGCCGAATTTCCGATCGTGTGTACGTGGCATTAGACCCATGTAATGGTGAATGTGGAATTTTTGTGTAAGATATTGGGATTATCACTAATGGTAGGTATAGAGGGTGGGGATAGATGCAATATATGTGTAGCTCCGGGCTCCTGAAGAGCATGAGCTATGTTTTTGTCAATTTAAATGTTTCTAAAACCACAGTTGGGTTTTAGGCAAATTGTTTTAAATTAGGGTCTCAGTACCAGTTTGGCTGGACTGTATTGTGTTCTGCTTGGCCATAGGTGTCTGTGTCACCTATGGCAGGCATTGGAACAGTCTGGTTGGACGCATTGGGTGCCAATCTTTCTCGGAACCAATCAGTGAGTGTGTTGTCTCACTGTGTTTTCTGGGAGAGGGTACTTAAGGTACTGAGGTCACGTGATTCTGGGTTTCGGTCCAGAAGATCTGACTGCTTTGTCCTGGTCATCCTGACCAGCCCCCAGGGCTCCTGGCCTGGGGTGCGGATCCATCCGTTTCCAAGTCTCTGGGCTGGCTAGCCCGAGGCACAGTAACTGGAAGGAGGGTTCCAAGGTGGTGCGGTGCCGTCTCGGTTTTGGAGAGGCCCAGTAACTGAGAACGCAACCAGGGGAGGACTCTTCAGAAGAGGGCCACGCACAAGGCTGGCTGCTCAGCAACAGCCTGGAAGCTAAGTTGAGAGGACACCAAGTGAATCCACGCTCATACGGTATCGCCGGACCGGCTGCAAGATACTGGTGCCGTGTGAGGGTTCTCTAAGTTCATTTACCCTTCAGTTACAACCAAGTCTGTGGCAGAGACTTTTCATTCTAAAGTTCTAGAACCAAGTCTGTGGCAGAGACTTTGCTTTATCTGAATCACCTGTCAGTTGCTAAATTCACCAAAAGGAGATTTATCCGATAGTTGTAATATCCAGATGCGAATGGCTATTCCCTGGATTGTATAGCGAGAGACATTCAAGTGTCAGCAGTTCCAAGAGTACCTGAACTTCCTACCCATGCCCTCTATTTCCTTCCTCTAGAGACTGTGTTCTGTTCAACATTTTGCAAATAAAAATCCCTAAAGAGGATCCAGTGTCAGTTTCTGCAGTTCTTTGGGCCATCTACCTCGGGAAACCCCTAGATGCACACAAGGTCAAGAAGGTAACGATAAGCCCAAATTAAACCAGAATCTTCTTCGGGGGTTAGTGCTACATATGGAATTTAAAACCCCCAGCTATAATGAATCTAGCATTTACCTCTGATTTTCTATGAGGATCACTATGCAAAGAAAGGTGAGTTGTCAAACCTGCAGTTGTCAGTCACTATCTGTTTCACTGGGTAAAAAACATGGAGGATGGAGCTGAATAGATGTTCTCTGTTATCAATTGTTTCTAAACGCTAAATGCTAAAAGGAGGACGATGGCTTCAACACCATAGCTGCCATTAACTCTTTATCGTGCTGCAGTGCACTGTTATCTTTAAGCAGTGCAATATGCTAGAAGGTGTAAAGCAGAAGAGGTAATGTTGCCCCTGTTTACCATGAACAATGTGACATGCTGCTCCAGCTTGAAAGCTATCAATAGCCTCCCTATCATGGTCTTGGATCTGTGTTGAAACAAAAGAAACCAGGCTTTTAACATAGCTTAATCAATTGTGTCCATGGGAGGAATTTTTACACTTTGGGTGACAGAGGGCAATTGTGGGAATGAGAAAACCCATTGTGCGAGTATGCTGAAGTACTCTTTGTTTGGATGAAAGATTGAATCCTATGTTCTCAGTTTAATTGTTGTTAAAAGTTCATCTAATAATTGAATTTGCTTGTATGTATGTATGTATAATTAGCCAATGTAATAATGGTCCAGACCAATGGTGCTGTCTAAGTGACAATAACATCGTCATTTTTTTAATGGTGGAGGGTTATGGATGTCATTATGAAGTTGGATCATTTTTATATTGTTGATACAAATAAAGTATGATATATTTTTCTGAGCGCAATGGGGTCAATTCACTGAAGGATTCCGCATGCAATATGAGGGTTGAGTCACTTATTTTTCAGAAATATTGCATTAGATAATAAAAAAGTAAATTAATCAAAGTAAGATATTGAATGTGAGATAAATACCACAAAAAAAAGATCTAAATCATTAAAGTGGATGTAAACCCTCACATATTCACAGTGAAGTGAACAGCCTCAAATGATACACAGGGATGAAACAAATCTCCCTACATAAGTTTTACATGTATATCTGCTGTCTTCAGCTTTCTATATTCTTTAGAAAGTGCAAATCGTGTTAGAAATTTTTCTGCCTGTTTCAGTAGCGGGAGGGCAGTCTGGGCATACACTGTGTGTGAGCTGATTGGAGGAAAGGCACCCCCTTCCACATAGAGAGGAATGAAGAAACTTGCAACACCTGTGCTGTGAATAGATCAGATCTCAGCTACTCTATTTATAGCACCCTCCCTGACACAAATTTTCAGATGCTTTTATCTCCTGTGTCAGAGAACTTGTCAGAAGTTATCATGTTGATAACAGAGGAACAGAGCAGCAGAAAAACATGGGACTTAGGGCTTTGGAAAGAGATAAGTAAACACTAGACATGTGCAATTTTAGAATGTTTTAATTTTTCTCAAAATTCGGAAATTTGAAAAATTAGAAAATTCGATAATTCGGAAATTTGAAATTCGATAATTCGGGAATTCGAAATTCGATAACTCGGGAATTCGAAATTCAGGAATTCGAAATTAAAAAATCAAAAAATTTGGAAATTTGAAAGTTCCAAAGATCGAAAATCCAAAAATAAGAATGAAAATCCGAAAATTTGAAAACCTGAATTTCGAAAATCTGAATTAATTTGGCTGTTAGTGAATGTAACGAATACAAATTTATGTGAAGTTACAAATTATCCGAAATAACGAATGCCATATCTAAACAATTGAAACATACCAAATTAATAATAATAAATAACAATACTGATAACAAAAATATTTTATTATTATTGATATTATTTATTATTAATTTGTTCCTTTTTATTTGTTTAGATGCAGCATTTGTTATTTTCATAATTCGTAACTTCACATACATTTGTATTTGTGATGTTGACTAACAGCCACATTTGAAAGGAAATTATAATACCTATAATTTAATAGTTAGTCATTATTTGGAATTTTCAGATTTTCCAATTTTCTTTCTTATTTTCAGATTATCGGATTTTCGAATTTTCTGATTTTCAAACTTTTGATTTTCGAGTTTGATTTTCCAATTTTCAGATTTTCGAATTTCCGAATTTATTTACATATTTCGAATTTACGAATTTACGAAAAAAACCAAAAAAACAATGAAATGAAAATGAACTCATTTTTCAGCAGTACTCATGTCTAGTAAACACTACAGATATATGTGTCCAGGTCAGATTTCATGAATTTACATCCACTTTAACCACTTGCTGACTGCCTTCCGCAGATATACTGTGGCAAGGAGGCTTGGCTGTTCAAACCAAGTTACCTTTACATCGGTCCATGCATGAGATAGTGTGGGTGCACATGCCCACTGCACATCTGGGGAGCATGCACATGGGTCCAGCGGACTCAATGTCCATCGGCCACCCGCGATCGCAGTACAGAGAAAACATGGTGGATTCCTAATTCTGACAGGGGACGACATTGAGATCTGCTGTTCTTAGTGATCAGGAACAGCGATCTCTGTGTAATCCCAGTAAACCCATCCCCCACACAGTTAGAACACACCCAGGGAACACAGTTAACCCCTTGATCGCACCTAGTGTTAACCTCTTCTTCCCTGCCAGCGTTATTTATACATTATCAGTGCATTTTTTTTAGCATTGATCACTGTATTGGTGTCACTGGTCTACAAAAGTGTTACTTAGGGTCAGATTTGTCCACTGCAATGTCGCAGTCCTTCTAAAAATCGCAGATTGCTGACATTACCAGTAAAAAATATTTTAAAAAGTCCCTAAATTTATTCCCTATTTTGTAGACACTATAATGTTTGCAAAAACCAATCAGTATACGCTTATTGGGATTTTTTTACCAAAAATATGTAGCAGAATACATATTGACCTAAACTGAGGAAGAAATTCGATTTTTTTTTACTTTTTTTTTGGATGTGTATTATAGCAGAAAGTAAATTATTATTATTTTTTTCAAAATTGTCATTCTTTTTTATAGCACAAAAAATGAAAACTGTAGAGGTGATCATGTACCACCAAAAGATATCTCTATTTGTGGGAGAAAAGGGACATCAGTTTTGTTTGGGTACAACCTTGCATGCCTGCACATTTGTCAGTTAAAAAACAACACAGTGCCATATTGCAAAAAATGGCCTGGTCATTAAGGGGGTAAATCCTTCCGGGGCTGAAGTGGTTAAAGTCAATTCACTAAAGAACACACACATTCATTATTTATCACATTTCAATATGCAGTCGGTATTTTAGCAATGTATGAAATAACAATGAGCGAAATTCTGCATTGGCCAGTAAGTTAAAAGTATACAATAGTATCAGTGTGGAATAATTTTGCCCTGAGCTCAGAAATTAAAATAAATTGTAACATTTCAACAGGACAGGATCTCTGAATGGGAGAGTATCGGATGAATGCCAACATTCTCTCCACCAGTCAGAGATCTTCAAAGACCATGTTACATGCAGTGAAAAACACAAAAGAACATTTCATGAAAAATAGGAGGAAGGAGTAGGGGGGCAGGTCGTTGTCGGGAGCTTTTTTCTATCAAATTCAAAAAGTTCAAAGGGTTCAAATCCAGAAAAGAAAATGAGCATCGTTGCAGTGAAGCTTTCTCCAGGATCCAGTTACCTGGACATACTTCATTACAGACAAGTTAGGACATACTTCATTACAGACAATTTAGGTCACCAAATGTTACGTACCTGGACGTAGAGCCTGACTTGTAGGAGAAGACCTCTCATACAGCGCTGGTTCACGGCCCACTGGAGTGGGGACAGTGGTCACGTGAGCACAGTGGGGTAGGAGTGCCTGGATTGTTTGTAGAGGAAGGTGTTGAGATCAACAAGTAGGTCCTCCAGAAGTATCCGTATACAGGTGGCAGGGTGTAAGTCTGCAGCTGTGGATGGTGAAGCTGGATACAACAGAACCGGCTCCCAGGAATTACTCTCTGGGCCGTACCCCTTCCATTTTACCAAAAATTGTACTTGCCCGTGTCTTTTTCTACAATTGAGGATCGCCTCCATCTCGTATTCCTGGTTACCATCCACTAGAACAGGTTCAGGCGGGCTGGTTCCTCTGTCAGGGAAAGGATTAGGCATAGCAGGTTTCAACAAAGACACGTGGAATACTGGGTGAACTTTAAGCGAGTCAGGCAAAGACAGTTCATAAGCAACTTCGTTAATTTTCCTCTTGACAGGAAAAGGTCCCATAAATTTAGGTGCAAGCTTCTTAGAGGGACAAATCAGCTTAATGTTGTCCGTAGACAGCCATACCTGATCTCCAGGTTGTAGAACCAGCTCCCCCTCCTTCTTTGGTCGAAATTTCTCTTACTGTCTCTTACTGTCCGCCTGGGCCTTGGACACAGCTTCTTGTAGCACCCGGTTGTTGCGGTTGAGGAACTGGAGAGTCTGAAACAAAATCTGGTAAAAAGGTTAGGTGGAACCCATAGTTGGCAAAGAAGGGGGATTGGTTAGTGACCGAATGACTGGTATTATTATAGGTGAATTCCGCTAGAGGCAGTAGGGAAACCCAATTGTCCTGTGAAAAAGAAGTAAAGCATCTGATGTACTGCTCGAGGGTTTGGTTGGTCCTCTCTGTCTGCCCGTTGGTTTGAGGGTGATAAGCCGAGGAGAGGGCCAGCTCGATCTTCAAGATCTCACAAAGTGCTTTCCCCTCTGTCGGAGACTATATTTGCAGGTACTCCGTGCAGTCTGACGATCTCCTTGATGAACACACGGGCCGTTTCTGCAGCAGATGGGGTTCCCTTCAAGGGCACGAAATGGGCCATTTTAGATAGGCGGTCCACAACCACGAAAATGGCTGTGCACCCTTCAGAGCGAGGTAATTCCACTATAAAGTCCATAGAAATCATTTTCCAGGGTCTGTCCGGTATAGGTAAAGGTTTTAACAGGCCCCAGGCTCGGTTCCTTGAAGTCTTGTTCCGTATGCAGACAGGACAGGAACTGACGTATCTCCCACAAAACTCCTTTAAGTTGGGCCACCAAAATGTACATTGTATGAGTTCAAGAGTCATCCGGACCCCAAAATGCCCTGCTAAAGGATGGTCATGAAGCAGTGTTAGTACCTTAACTCGGATACTTTCCGGAACAAAGATTTGACTTCCCTTCCATAGCAAGCCATCTCGTGATGTCAAGGTGGTTCCTGGGGGCCTTGGAGAGTTGGTAGAAGCTTCTTTGATTAGAGATAAGAGGTCTGTTTGTAAAAGCAAGAAGTTACTAGTGGGCAAAATCGTGTCAGGAGCAGGTGAGTCTTTTGGATTGTCATGCATGCGTGACAATGCGTCTGGTTTGACGTTCTTTGATCCAGGCCGATAAGTGATGTGGAAACAGAAGCGGGTGAAAAACAAGGCCCAACGGGCCTGCCGGGGTCTCAAGCGTTTGGCAGATCTCAGGTATTCTAAGTTTTTGTGGTCGGTATATATTAATACCGGATGGACCGCGCCCTCTAACAGATACCTCCACTCTTCCAAAGCGGTCTTGATGGCAAGAAGTTCCTGATCCCCCACGTCATAATTTCTCTCAGCTGGAGATAATTTTCGGGAGAAAAATCCTACAGGGTGAATCAAGTCCTCCTTACCCTGTCTTTGAGAAATGACCGCTCCCACCGCTACTTCGGATGCGTCTACTTCTAATAAAAAGGGCAAGGATGGATTAGGATGGCTGAGAATTGGAGCTGATGTAAAAAGTCTCTTAAGTCTCTCAAATGCATCCTGAGCCTCCGAACTCCAATGAAATCTGACGTGTTGTTGGGTCAATCGTGTAATAGGTGCGATGATGGCAGAGAATCCCTTAATAAATTTTCTGTAAAAGTTTGCGAAGCCAATGAAACATTGTATGCCTTTCTTATCTACTGGTGCGGGCCAGTCTAAAACGGCAGACACTTTTTGGGGATCCATTTTAATACCGGTTGAGGAGATTATCAAGCCCAAAAATTGAATCTCTCGCGCAAACTCACACTTCTCTGCCTTTGCTTACAGTCCATGCAGGCAAAGACGGTCAAGGACTCTGCAGACGTGTTCCCAGGTGCTGGCTGAGTGATTCAGAAAAAAACAAAATATCATCCAAATAAACAATTACAAAAACATCTAAGAAGTCTCTGAATACATCGTTAATAAGATGTTGGAAAGTGGCAGGTGCATTACATAGACCGAAGGGCATGACCAGATATTCATAATGCCCGAACCGCGTTCGGAACGCCGTCTTCCACTCATGCCCAGCCCGGATGCGGACCAGATTGTAGGCCCCTCTAAGGTCGAGTTTTGTGAAAATAGTAGCAGACCTTAGTTTCTGGAATAATTTGGGTATTAGGGGCAGCGGATAACGGTTCTTGACCGTGATTTTATTCAATTCCCGATAGTCCACACACGGGCGGAGGGTCTGATACTTCTTGGTCACAAAAAATATTCCAGCACCAGCTGGGGAGGTAGATGGGCGGATGAACCCCTTTTCCAGATTTTCGTTGATGTAGACCTTTAATGCTTCCTGTTCTTTTTCTGATAAGGGGAAAATGCGCCCAAAGGGAATCTCGGCCCCGGGTAGAAGTTCAATTGGACAATCGTATGATCGATGGGGTGGAAGAGAGTCTGCTCCCTTTTTGCTGAATACATCGAGGAACCCATGATACGGTTCGGGTACTGATTGGCGTAGGTTCTGATCAATGTCCATGCAAAATAAGGTGACAGGTGATTGATTAGATTCGTGTTGACAGTGTTCTTGGCAGTAGGGGGTCAAGGACCTGATCTCTCTGGTAGTCCAATTGATGGAGGGATTATGGGCCTGAAGCCAGGGAATGCCCAGAATGATTGGAAACAACGGGGAAGAGATGGCATCAAGGATCAGGAGCTCCTTATGCTGGGAGGAAGTGGTGACAGGTAAGGGAAAAGTCTCTTGGGTCACCTGCCCAGAGCTGATGTGGGAGCCATCGGCCAAGAAGACTGAAAGTCGGTGGGTCTTATTCCATAAGGGGATGTTGTGTTGGCTGACGAAGGCGGAGTCAATGAAGCAGCTGCATGCTCCGGAATCAATAATTTCCTTAACTGGAATTGTCCCTCCTTGGAGCTGTAATGAAAGAGGGAGAGCAATGTGGGTTGTGTTAGCAGATAATGCTGAAAGACTGGCAGGAACAGAGGAAGAGCACTTACGCATCTTGACCGGGCAGTTGCGCACGTAATGTCCTGTTGCCCCACAGTACAGGCAGAGGTTCAGTTGATGGCGACGCGTGCGCTCTTCTGGGGTTAAGGTGGGTCGGATCAGTCCCAACTGCATTGGCTCGGAGGTGTCAGTTACAGAGCTGGTCAGTTGAAAGTTGGGTGGAGGTAGGTAGCGGGCAGCAGGAATTGGAGCTTTAGCAGTCACCCAAGTAGGGCGGTTATGTTGAAAGGACCGTTCAGTACGACGTTCCCGAAGGCGGCAATCAATCTGGATTGTTAGGGTGATTAAAGCCTCAAGAGTATCAGGTATGCCTACCCGGGCCAGTTCTTAAATTAAAATGTTAATTGACAATAAAGACATTGATAATAAAATTTATTTATGTCCTGTGCACTTATTTAAATTTACATTATGAAATTTCAAAATATAGCATTCAAAGAAATAGAATTACGTAAAAAATATCCTAACCAAATGAAATGTACTTTTAATAATATTTTGTTGGTGTTTTAATATGAAATGAGTTTATACCCTGCACAGAATCTATCTTGCATAGTGTTTGCATAGCATAAAATGACAACGTAAAATGTATGGTAGTAAGATCCCTAATGCCTCGTACACACGTACGGACTTTTGCCGGCGGACCTAAGTCCAGCGGACAATCCGCTGGACTTTCCCGCTAGGTACGCTGGACTAAAAAGCGAACGGACTTGACCACACACGATCACGCAAAAAGTCCGGCGGTTCACGCGATGACGTACGCACGTACGACGGGACTAGAAAAAGGAAGCTCGAGATCCCAAACGACACCCTTTGGGCCCCGTCAGCTAATCTCGTGTGTATCGCGTGTTAGTTGACGTTTGGTTAGAGACGATTCGCGCTTCTCAGACTTCTGCTTAATTCGTTCGCTTCTGCCGTTCAGTTTGTGCTTGTGAGGTTTGTATCTGGCTTTCAGTGCGTGTGGATCAGTTCCTACCTGTTCTCAGGCTGTTCTGGTCCGCTCGTTCCTGTTTTTTCAGGTCGTTCTTCATAGGCCTTGCTGTTCTTCAGTGCGTTCTGTTAAGTTGTTTGTTTGATCAGCCGACCGTTTTGAAGCCATGGAGTGTGGACGTACTCGGGAACGAGTTCGTGCTGTGCAGGGGCTCGGTGTTGCGGTTAACACCTTGGCACGAGCCCGGTCCATGAACAGGGTGAGGAGGAGTTCATGGACCAAGAATTGGTTGCGCCAGCGTGACCAATTCTCGCATATGCCTTTGCTCCGTGAGATCCGTGAGAATAATCCTGATGATTTCAGGAATTATCTCCGGATGACGGACCCCATTTTTCACCGTCTGTTGGCTTCGCTGTCCCCTTATATTACCAGGCAGAATACCTGCATGCGGCAAGCCATCAGTGCGGAGCAGAGGCTAGTCGCCACGTTGCGTTACTTGGCGACGGGGAGAAGCTTGCAGGACCTCAAGTTCACGACAGGCATCTCCCCCCAGGCTCTGGGGCTCATTATTCCAGAGACCTGTTCTGCCATTATCCACGTCCTGCAGGAGGAATACATTAAGGTAAGTCTTCTCTTTTAAAATTACCTATGTCTTGTATGTTTGTTAATGTAGTGCATCAATGTCATCATTAGCTAATTACCATGATAGGACTATTCTATGAATGTCCCCTATTCCTTTTATTTTTGGATTTTGTTTTTTTGTCTAGTATTTTATGGTTGACTTATCTAAATAGTTTTAAGAATGTATTATTTAGTGGGTCACATGCATATTTGCTTGCACCAACCTCCCCAGCATGGAAGCTTGGCCCCCTAAACACCCCTAGCCTAGTCACTTTCTTTGGTTAAAAATGTATATTACCAGCTCCATTGTACAGCTTTACTCACCCCCCCCCTTTCACCCCCCTTGACCCTCAATTTGAAATTGATTGCATGTGGTTTTGGTCAGCTTGTAATTATCCCCACCCCCCCACCCCCCCTGATAATTAATATCATGTGGTTTTGGTCAGCATCTAATTATCCCCACCCCCCCGATAATGAATATCATGTGGTTTTGGTCAGCTTCTAATTATCCCCACCCCCCCTGATAATTAATATCATGTGGTTTTGGTCAGCTTCTAATTATCCCCACCCCCCCCTGATAATTAATATCATGTGGTTTTGGTCAGCTTGTAATTATCCCCACCCCCCCCTGATAATTAATATCATGTGGTTTTGGTCAGCTTGTAATTATCCCCACCCCCCCCACCCCCCCCCTGATAATTAATATCATGTGGTTTTGGTCAGCTTCTAATTATCCCCACCCCCCCTGATAATGAATATCATGTGGTTTTGGTCAGCTTCTAATTATCCCCACCCCCCCTGATAATGAATATCATGTGGTTTTGGTCAGCTTCTAATTATCCCCACCCCCCACCCCCCCTGATAATTAATATCATGTGGTTTTGGTCAGCTTGTAATTATCCCCACCCCCCCTGATAATTAATATCATGTGGTTTTGGTCAGCTTCTAATTATCCCCACCCCCCCTGATAATGAATATCATGTGGTTTTGGTCAGCTTCTAATTATCCCCACCCCCCCACCCCCCCTGATAATTAATATCATGTGGTTTTGGTCAGCTTGTAATTATCCCCACCCCCCCTGATAATTAATATCATGTGGTTTTGGTCAGCATCTAATTATCCCCACCCCCCCGATAATGAATATCATGTGGTTTTGGTCAGCTTCTAATTATCCCCACCCCCCCTGATAATTAATATAATGTGGTTTTGGTCAGCTTCTAATTATCCCCACCCCCCCTGATAATGAATATCATGTGGTTTTGGTCAGCTTCTAATTATCCCCACCCCCCCACCCCCCCTGATAATGAATATCATGTGGTTTTGGTCAGCTTCTAATTATCCCCACCCCCCCTGATAATTAATATCATGTGGTTTTGGTCAGCTTCTAATTATCCCCACCCCCCCTGATAATGAATATCATGTGGTTTTGGTCAGCTTCTAATTATCCCCACCCCCCACACACACCTTTAATTAATTGCATGTGTATTGTGTGACCTTACAATTATTTACTCCCCACCCACATCCCCATTATTATCTTCTCTGGTCCATCAGAGGGGTCATCAATCAGAGATTTGTCCCTTTTATCCTTAATCTTTTGGCTTTATTTCAAGGATTTACAAAATAAATACATATGTTCTTCCAAATTGTTTGTTAATTTGTAGCATTTAGTTTGGTGTTTTGCCTGGTTTATAATTTAAATTGTATCTTTCTGTTTGACTTCACAGTGTCCCTCCACGCCACAGGAATGGCAGACTGTGGCTTCCCAGTTTGCTGCCCGTTGGGACTTTCCCAACTGCGGAGGGGCGATTGACGGCAAACACGTGCGAATTGTGCCCCCACCCCATTCGGGGTCATACTATTGGAATTATAAGGGGTTCCATAGTATCGTGTTGATGGCGGTGGTGTCGGCACAATATGACTTTCTGTATGTGGATGTGGGGAAAAACGGCCGGATGTCGGACGGAGGAGTCTTCAACCACACGGAGTTCGGTCATCGTCTCCAAACTGGTGGGCTGGAGCTGCCACCAGATGAAGATAATGTGGAGGGACTCCCCTTCGTCTTCATTGCCGACGAGGCGTTCGGTCTGGGTGACCATCTGATGAGGCCATTTCCCCAACGATCCCTCACCCCTGAGAGGAGGATTTTTAATTATCGGTTGGCCAGAGCAAGAAGGGTGGTGGAAAATGCCTTTGGTATTATGGCCAACCGTTTCAGATTGCTCCTTACATCCCTACATCTGGCAGAGTACAAACTCAATACTATTATTCTTGCATGCTGTGTCATGCACAATTATTTACGGAAACATTCAGGAACATACTCCTTACCAATTGGCCCTGAGGCCGGAGTGGAAGGCAACATGACAGGGCTGGATAACCGCCCTCTTGGTTCCGCACCACAATCAGCCCAGCAAGTGCGGGACCTTTATTTACAGTATTTTAATGGTAGGGGGGCCATTGAAATGGCAGCAGACCCTTAAACCACCTTTTTCATTTACAAAGAATAAATACAGTTATTTATGTTTGAAATATTGGTAGTTTCGTATTGTTTTGCTTTTAATTTGGCCTGTTTTATATGTTGTCCTAGTGCACATCTTAATAGTGGCAAACTTGTTTAGCGTTTAGTAAATAAGCCCCTTTGTCAATGAACCACAACATGTTTTTGTCAAACTGGTAGTATTTAAAAAGAAGAAGCCACACATTTTTGAATTTGTGCAAACATTATTTTTTTTATTATAGTGCACATCCAAAACTTTTTTTTTGTTTTTGGTTGTTTTGTTTTTTTTTTTTTTTTTTTTTTTTTTATTTTATTTTTTGGAACCAGATTTTTTTTTTTTTTTTTTATGTTATCTTTTTGACATTTTTTTGTTTTTTTTTCTCACAACATATTTTTTTTTTTTTTTTGGATTGATTTTTTAAAACAAACATAAAAACATGTTTAAAATGTTTAAAAAATTTTGGCTTAGCATTTGAAATTATTTACACAATGTAAAAGTCCAGAACTTACAAAGTTCAACAGGTAACCCATGAACAGAAGAAGCCAAATTTTTAATATGCACACTAATTTAACTGGAAAATGGGTAATGTCAACATGTGCTATGTTCCATCATGGGGAATCAATGGACGTGTTTTGTGTGTGAAACCCCTTCCCTCTCACCTACTAGCATTAGGGGTTGCAAACACCAAATGCGTCCATTGAGATCCCCTGATGGCACATAGCACATGTTGACATACCGTGTGCATATTAAAAATTTGGCCTCTAAAATTAGTTAAACAGCGCATCAAAAGGGGAATGAAGGACATGATTGATGTTAAGAAATGTAAAAGGGGTCTTTAGATTCTCCCCAAAACATCAATCATGTCCTTCATTCCCTGCTGCATGGTGGCCATCTCCTTCTGCATATTTTCCAGATGCAGATTCCAGGCCATGATCTGGCCAATAAGCCTGTGGGCACTGTCAGTGGAAAATGGCTCCGCAGCTTGTCGTTCCACAAACAGATCAGCATCACCTAAAAGTTGGGTAGATAAAACACAAGAAAAAAAGTGTCAAAAACATGCAGACCTTAATTTATTAGCTCAATCTGTGTTCTGAGACACTCACTTGGTGGGGTGCAGATTTCATCCACTTCAACCACCTGTTCCGCCACATCCACGCGCGGGCTTGGGCTAACTGCCCAATTAGTCTGGTGATGCCGGGAGGTCCTCGTAGGTTCGGACTGACGTCTGAGTCTTTTGCCCCCTATGGTAATGGAACACAAAAAGGTACACTTTTAATCACACTGATATTTGAGTGCCAAAATAGGATTAGTAAACATTGTTTAAAAGTCTTGCCAATTATTAGCAGTTTGTTAGAAGATCCTACTTGAAGACAGAATTGAAATGTCTATCTAATGAAACTCCAATACTTAAACCGGCCTTCAACCCTAAATTTGAACTTCCGCTCATTGGATCCCTGCACCCCTGTGGTGTCTTATTTTGAACCTTTTAGGGGGGATGGGTTGCAGATACCTGTGTAAGGCAGGTATTTGCACACACATCCGGCCCTAGACTCCCACAGAAGTATACGCCACATCCCGTCCCACCGTGCTGTCTGCTGGGACACACAGGGGTCCCCGAGCTCGCGCGGACCAGTCCTATTGCATTGCGCAACTGGCGCATGCCCAATAGTGACCCGGGAAGTGAAGCCGCAAACATTAATTTCATGATTGCAAGATCAGAGATTGTAGCTGCACCATCCAAGGGACAGGTGAGTGTACTTCTTTGAAAAGTCACCACCTACAGTATTTAGAGATGTTGAGCATTTTTAGGGAATTGTGAGCATGAGACCCTGCTTAACATATTTATGGCCCCCCCCCCCCCCAAAACAGCCTCTGGAGTCCCTGTGTAAGTTACCCCTAAAACCCTTACTACAGCAGTAATTGTATAGATAGTGACAATAATAAACAACCTTACAACTCCAACAACCCAAAGCCAGGTAAACTCAATAAACGTTATGAAGACAAACGGAACTTTCATCAAATCTGCGCAAGTTTCAGGTACGAATGGTAATAACATCTGCGCAAGTTGTAGGTACGAATGGTAATTAAATCTGCGCAAGTTTCACGGACGAATGGTAATTACATCTGCGCAAGTTTCACGGACGAATGGTAATAACATCTGCGCAAGTTTAACGGACGAATGGTAATTAAATCTGCGCAAGTTTCAGGTACGAATGGTAATAACATCTGCGCAAGTTGTAGGTACGAATGGTAATAACATCTGCGCAAGTTTAACGGACGAATGGTAATTAAATCTGCGCAAGTTTCAGGTACGAATGGTAATAACATCTGCGCAAGTTGTAGGTACGAATGGTAATAACATCTGCGCAAGTTTAACGGACGAATGGTAATTAAATCTGCGCAAGTTTCAGGTACGAATGGTAATAACATCTGCGCAAGTTGTAGGTACGAATGGTAATAACATCTGCGCAAGTTTAACGGACGAATGGTAATTAAATCTGCGCAAGTTTCACGGACGAATGGTAATTACATCTGCGCAAGTTTCACGGACGAATGGTAATAACATCTGCGCAAGTTTAACGGACGAATGGTAATTAAATCTGCGCAAGATTAGACATATCAAGTATAACCATAGTAGCGCACGTGCTTGACTTACTTTTTTTGATGGCTTTTCGAATTCTCCTGTACTGATCGTGCTCCCTGGATTTGATGTCGGACCATCGTTTGCGCAGTTGATCCTTGCCCCTTCGTACGCCGAATTTCTGCTCCAGGGTGCTGACGATTGTAGTGAGAATCTTGTCCTTGCGCAAGTTGGGACGAGGGTACGGGCCATTTTCCCCGTCGTAATCTTCCCTTTGTAGGATGTCCACCATCTCCACCATCTCTTCAAAGGCCATATTGGTGGCCTTATATCTGCTGCTGGATGCAGATGTGTTGGCTTCTTGGCTTTCCTCCGCGCTACTGGCTGATAATGTGTCCGCCATATTCATCAATTAATTCACCAACAATGCAACGAGGGGAAGCGGGGCGGGGAATACTCGTCATGAGGAACGTCATGGGCGGGCGACGCGGAGGACGCAGGCGGACTTCGACGCGTGCGCAGTGTATATAAGGCTGTTTGAGGGGCCCACGTGTTCCCGAACGGAAGTAGCGAGCGCTCTGTACGAAGGTAAGTGTTTTCTAGGATGCATTACTGTGTTTTTTTTTTTGTTTTGGGCCAGCATTTTTTAAGGATATGTGTGTGTTGCTGGCTGTGTGTAGGGGTTGCTGGCTGTGTGTAGGGGTTGCTGCCTGTGTGTAGGGGTTGCTGGCTGTGTGTAGGGGTTGCTGGCTGTGTGTAGGGGTTGCTGCCTGTGTGTAGGGGTTGCTGCCTGTGTGGATGTGTTGCTGGCTGTGTGTAGGGGTTGCTGCCTGTGTGTAGGGGTTGCTGCCTGTGTGGATGTGTTGCTGGCTGTGTGTAGGGGTTGCTGCCTGTGTGTAGGGGTTGCTGCCTGTGTGTGGGTGTGTTGTGTAATGTTTGTTAAGAAAAACTGGTTGTGCGTTTTAAGTAACATTTGTGTTTTTGGTCTTTTGTATTGCCATTACTAACAAAACAGAAACAAACATGTCATCACCCCAGTTGAATCCATTCAAGGACCAGCAGTTCATGTCCGAATTCATTGCCCTGTACAGAAAAAATACCAACCTGTGGCAGCTCAAGAACCCTTTATATGGCAATAGGGATGTCCGGAAGGCAACACTGGGGCCACTTGTGGCTTTTGTGAAGACTAAAGTCCCCAACGCAAACACCAAGTTTGTGGAAGCCAGAATTGCAAGTTTAAGGCACATGTACAAGCGGGAGCGCAAGAAGATTGAGGAATCAGTCAGATCAGGAGCAGCAGCAGAGAATGTTTATGTACCCAAGCTGTGGTACTACAACCAACTGACTTTTATAGGTGACCAGATGGAACCCAGGCAATCACTGTCGACTCTTCCCTCCACCCTTCCCTCCACTCTTCCCTCCACTCTTCCCTTCACCCCAGCTGAGGCTTCCACGGAAGGAGAAGACCCCTCCACCTTGGAGCAGGCTGATGCGCCCAGCTGGAGCCAGGTATATATTTAGTAGCCTAAATTGTGATTGTGTGAATATTAATGCTGTAAACGTTAACATGTGAAACAATTAACACCCTGAACTCAGAATAGTGAAAAAAACTGACAAAAATTATGCACACTTCTAAAAAGTGTTGGTGCAACATATCGATACATATATAGTGTATACATACATCCAGTAGTGGCAAAAAAAGCGTTAGACAACATTGGTGATCTGGTTGGAAAATGCAGGGGTCCAAATGATAGCCTTTTGGATCTTTTGGAAAATTTAGATGCTCGTTCCTAAGTTTACAATTGGATGATTGAGGAGGCCAGAAACCACAAAACAGGTGTTTGATTTTTGATTTTATTTGCACACAGGATGAGCTGACCCAGGATGATGCCGGGACAAGTGGTATGGAGGAGGAGGAGGACATGACCAACGAGAGCCAGGAGGTGGCTGGGCCCAGCACGAGCCAGAGTGACAGCCAGACCCAATTAAGAAGTCTACCTACACCCCTGCCCTTACCCCCAAGAAGGCCCAGGAGGATGACCATTGTTGAGGAGGAATCACTGCAACTGATTCGGAAGGCGAGTGCCATTCTGGACAAACCCACCCTTCCAGAAGAGGCCTATGCCAGCTACGTGTCCAGCAGGTTGCTGGAAATGGAGAGGGGCCAACGGCACCTGTGTGAGGGCCTAATTTCTGAGGCAATTAGGGTGGGTTTGAGGGGTGAATTACGCGAATCCACCCGCCTGACCCATGAAGGCCCGACACCAACTTCTCCTCCTCCTCCTCCTCGTCTTCCTTCTTCTCCTCCTCCTCCTCCTCCTCCTCCTACTCCTCCTCCTACCACAAGTCAGCCTCCAAGGAAGCGTGCAGGGAAGACTGCAGGGAAGAGTGCAGGGCAGCGTGGTGGGAAGAGTCGGAAGTGATTGCCTGGCTTCAGTCTGGTCTCACAGAAGACACAGGCTGTTGTAGTGCCACAGCTTGGGGACATAGATGTCATCTGCTGCTGTTCCTGGTCTGTCTGATTCCTGGTCAATCTTCTTGTGCTCCCTATATTGTATGAAATGTGCCCAAGCTTAATTTTTGGCTTCACAAACTTGGTGTCTGCCGTTGGGGCAAAAAGTCTTCACAAAATCTACAAGTGGCTCCAGTGTTGCCTTCCTATTTTGTTTTGCCTTGTTTGTTTTAACCAGAATAAATGGTCATTTAATTTTCATCAAATAATGATATACGTGCTTGTTATTCAAAAACATAGTTTCTTTAGGAGTAGGCAGGTACATGTCTAAACATTCATTTGACAATACAAGTGTAAAGTGCAACTTCAATGGAACTGCAAGTGCAGTCGCTGGAAAGGTGAGGGTTAAGATCTGAATTAAGGGCAAGCTCTGCTGACTCCACAATTGTATCATGTGTAATAACTAATCCTTTTGATAACCAACAAATAATAAAAAATATCTATATAGAGATATATGTACATATATAATATATAGATATATATATATATATATATATATATATATATATATATATATATATATATATATATATATATATATATATATTTTTATACACGTATAGATCTATATATCTATATATATTAATATATATATATATGTAGATATCGATATATATTTTTTTTGGCTTATTGAGAAATATAGATATATTTTTCATTTGGTGATTTGGATATCTATATCTAGATCTATATCTATATCTATATCTATATATATATATATATATATATATATATATATATATATATATATATATAATATAATATATATATATATATATATATATATATATATATATATATATATATACAAATATATAACTTCACTAAAGAATGCTGAAGAAAAAACGTTCGGGAGTACTCTGCGTGAATATACAAGCAGCAAGGCAAAATCATTCTTCAAGTACGATAACATACAAATCCCGCTGTCAGAAAAAAAAAAAAAAAAAAAAAAATTCTGCAGCGTGACGATTGTGCGAGCTTCAAAACGAAGGCTAGTTTTACCAGACCGAGCGAGTCCGTGACATAATTGCTACTGAGCATGCGTCCTTTTTGGTACGCCGGACCATACTACACACGACCGGATTATCCGCTGGACTGCCAAGTCCAGCGGATAATTTGAGAACAAAACCTGAAACTTTAGTCCGCCGTACTTTGGCCAAAAAAAGTCCGCCCGCGCCCACACACGAGGGGATTATGCGCTGGACTTCGGTCCAGCGGATAATCCCGCGGGATAGTCCCTTCGTGTGTACGCGGCATAAGACTAACTGTATCTCCAAGGAAACAGGAAATATTCCTAAAATAATAGCTGGAAACCAATGACTAATTTATGGGCTTTGTTGAGTGAGCAAATTCTTTTGTCAATCCATTCTATCCTATTATGTCAAATCAAATTCGTTATTAACATCAAGTTATAGTTTCAAACTTGTTATACAGACGTATAGATGGGTTTGAATGAAACACTTCCTTTTTCTCCACAAAGCATGTCAATTGTGGTATTTGATGAATTCAGGTTTTGTTATCGAGGACAATTTGTCTTTTAAGAACTCCATCACTCATAATTTCACTTTTCCAATATATGTGATAACATATAACTTTGCTAACATTTTCTAATTTGAACTGGTTCTGTACTTATATTTTAATCACTTGCTGACCGGCTTGTGCCGATATACGTCAGCAAAGTGGCACGTTCCCGCGAATCGCCGTATGGGTACGTCTTCCCCTTTAAGAGTCCCCTGCGGCACAGCGGGGGACCTGATACATGTGCCCACCTGCGATTGCGGGAACGAGAGCCAGAATGGGGATTTGTGTGTGTAACACACAAATCCCTGTTCAGTCAGGGGAGAGGAGACATATAGTTTGTTCCTAGTAAGTAGGAACAATGATATGTCTTCTCCCCCAGTCAATCCTATCCCCATAACGTTAGAAACACTAACTAGGGAACACATTTAACCCCTTGATCGCCCATAGTGTTAACACTTTCCCTGCTAGTGACATTTACACAGTAATCAGTGCATCTTCTTAGCTCTGATCATTGTATAAATGTCAATGGTCCCAAAAATGTGTCACAAGTGTCCAATCCCTCCGCCACAAGGTCGCAGTACAGCTAAAAATTGCAGATCACTGCCATTACTAGTAAAAAAATAATAATAAAAATGTCATAAATCTTTCCCAGTTTCCCATCTTTAGTTTATAGATGCTATAACTTTTGCGCAAACCAATCAATATACACTTATTGCGATTTTGTTTTACCAAAAATACGTACAAGGATATATATCAGTCTAAACTGATGAAGAAATTATTATTTTTTTAAAACATTTTTGGGCATATTTATTATAGCAAACAAGTAAAAAATATTGTTTTTTTTTTTTTTCAAAATTGTCGCTCTTTTTTGAGAGGTGATCAAATACCACCAAAGAAAAGCTCTATTTGTGGGAAAAAAGGACATACATTTTGTTTGGGTACAACATCGCACAACTACACAATTATCAGTTAAAGTGACGCAGTGCCGTATCGTGTCATTAAGCAGATAAATCTTCTGGTCTGTAAGTGGTTAAATGTAAACTAATAAAAAAGATTTGTGGAACTGCAATAAAATATTAGCATAAAATAAATATGGAGAACCTTTTCATATTTATGTATAGACATTATTTTTGAGAAATAGATACTAAAATTAAATTTTCCCAATGATTGCACCATTAAAAAACATATTATTTCATGTCATACTGTATATACAAATATATTTATAAAACAGTACACAAGCTAGTCATGTATTTACAACTAGATGGAGGTTGATTTCTGTCCTATAAATTAACATTCTTCATTGTTTTTTATTTTTTAATTGATAACTATATTTACATTTTAAGTCTCCACTATTTCCTGAGGGCTTGTTTACACTTGTTTCGCACTATATACAGTGCTTACTCATCAGCTATGAGTAAGCACTGTATATAGTGCGAAACGCGTCAGTTTTGTACCCCCTCTTTTGTTTTGCTGTGGACCACTAGATGTGATGTGATTCCTTTTTTAAATAAACAACACAGGATTTTATCTTTTTCCGGTGTGTGGCTGTCCAGAGTTCTTTGATACTTCCTTCCTATTGTGCTATTAGCCAGCACCTGGGGCTCCTGAGCAGGAGGAAGAGCATTCGCCTTGAAGAGACATCTTGGAGCGGTGGTTACCTTTCTTTATCTATACCAAAGGGGAATTCTGGAACAAGGACATAGACAGAAATAAAAATCTAATACCGTTATTAGCCTTCCCAAACTCTAATAAAGAAAAGCATTTTTTTTTACTGCCTGTGTTGCTGTAGAAAAGTTAACTTCACCTCCTGTGTGGCAATGGTTGTCAGCAGAACAAGGGACAATGCACACAGTGAACATAAAAGAGGATCTAGCTTTTTATTCAGTGTAAAAGAAAATAAATACCTGCTAATGTTAAAACTATAGTGTTATTATTATACTTCCATTACTTATTATGCATGCATATAACATGACATGCACTGTTATATACTGTGTGTATATATATATATATATATATATATACCGTATATATATATATATATATATATACCGTATATATATATATATATATATATATATATATATATATATATATATATATATATATATTTATGGTTGTGGCCTATTACCTGGACAAATGTGGATCACATAAACATGGGACAAGACTTACGACATAACATAAACCTGAGGTCATCGGATCGGTATGCCAAGAAAAGGGAGCATACCAAAGATAAGTAATGGGAGATTGTGCAGAATAATGTGCTGAGAAGTTATCTAGAAAGGGGATGAGAGGGAGGGTATTATGCACTGAATCCGACAAGAAGATTGGGTGAGTGGGCCCTGGGCTCCTCCTATAAATTCAGGCCACAAATAATGGCCTTCTTATTTATGGTTGTGGCCCTATGACCAAGACAAATACGGATCACATAAACACGTGACAAGTCTTACAACATAACATAGACCTGAAGTGTGCCTTGGTCGTCTGGTCGGTATGCCAAGAAAAGGGGGCAAAAATACCCAGATAGGGAAGTAATTCTTTATTGATTCTGTCATCATTGAGCAAGCTTGGTAAAGGCTTGTGCCATTTCCACTTGAGGATTTGGAATGTACCTAGCAAAGCAGGCAGATTTCCATCTGCCTAATTTCTTGATCACATGGTCTGGAATCTTGTGCTGAGATGCAGCCGAAGCTGCACCGATCCAGAAGAAATGTCCAGGGTACCGACCGGGGTGAAGGTCCAAGTTGACTAGTAGGCTCCTAACATGCCTGGTAAATTGGCTGCCACTCTGGGGGCTGGTCAGAAAGGGCAGCAATGGACTGGGGTCTGATAGTCTGGATAGGTGAGACAGTAGTTGGTCGAGCACCGTCATTGGGCACCAGGCATTTTTAGTCTGAATGAGGTTGATGTTGACGGGTCCAGATTATTGAGTTTTGGAGACCACGAGGTGAAGGACTTAATGGTTTAGAAAGCCATAGAAGGCCAGGTAGATGTCCACTTGGATGACTAGACTGGGCAAAACGCTGAACAGGGAATGTGTGAGGTTTTAAGACATGTCCCTTGTGATGGGCAAGCATTTGCCGTTGGCTACGGGCTGATGCTTCTGGATGCCACATAGGAGGGATCTCACTGTACATCCCAGATGGCTTTACTGGGTCTTTTAAGACAGGAAATAAAACTTCCGGTTCCGGCGCCACATGGGAAGGCTGTGATCAGACACAGCTCCCGCCACCCTGCTCCGAACGACCGCTATAAAACCGGCCCGAGCTCCGGGGAAACCCCCTGCACTACACCGCAACACAGAGGGGAATCATGGACCGCTTTGTGGAGCGATCGTACGCTCGAGCGGTCGCAGCACAAGCACCTCTTGCGGAGGACACAGCTCCCGGCGCAGCCAATATGGCGGCCGCGCCGCTCTCTACTGCGCCCAATCTACCGCTGCCCCCGCCGGACATACAAGCGCCTGTGCCCACACAGTCAGCGGGCATTGCACAGGAGGTAGTGGCCCTCCTGGGACCCACACTTGCGGCCACAGTAGATGCAGCTGTGCATAAGGGTCTGGAGCAGCTGCACATTGAGCTCCAAGCACAAGCTCAAAGACTCACACAGGCAGAGGACAGGATCTCATACCTGGAGGATGACACTACTGCACAGTCAGCAACATTAGCACGCCTAACTGCTGAAAATAGGGAATTATGGGAGAAAATCGATGACCTTGAAAATCGCTCTAGGAGAAACAATCTACGCATAATTGGTCTCCCAGAAGCTATAACACACACACACCCAGCTTACCAACATATGCGCAAAAATTATCCCAGAGCAGCTGGGACTCCGCATACCGTGCACTATTGAGAGAGCGCATCGCATCGGTCAGTATGAGGAAAACCGAGCCAAACCTAGGCACGTTATCGTCAAATACTTGAACTATGCGGATAAAACCGCCATAATGCAGGCATTCCGCCGCACGCGCTCCCTATCTGTAGACGGAGCAAAACTGCTACTATTTGCGGACTATTCGATAGAGGTAATGAAGCAGCGCAAAGCTTTCTCCACGATCTGCTCAACCTTAGTTGTCAAGTTTATATTAATGTTTACACCGTCATTGGGGGAGACATACAATACTTGGGTACCCCTTTGGTTGATGACGCAGTGTCTAGAGGGGAGTCTCATCCCCTATGTCAAGCTCAAAACATTCTTACTCAGTATCATGGAATGTCATTTTTAGTCTGAATGAGGTTGATGTGGCACTACTACACGAGGACTGGTGGCGGAGCAGTTACCAGAGACGTAAAGCCGGAGTTCCTACTGCACAGGACATCTAATAACAATAGACCAGGGGCTAGACCATTACTAATATATATGCACCGAACTCGCCAGACTCTACATTTTTTCGAGAAATGACGGCCTGGCTGGTGGCAGTACCAGAGACTTTACATCTAATTGGGGGAGACTTTAATTCGGTCATGTCCCCCGCGATCGATCGTTCGGGTAAAATAACAGGTCGAGAGACCAGTACTGAGAGTTTAAACTTCTCCCCAACTCCCTTAGCGCAGACAATAGATCAGATGCAGCTAATAGATATCTGGCGATTATCGCACCCGACCGATAGGGAATATACCTTCTATTCCCCTCCCCATAACTCTTTTTCCCGAATTGACTACTTCTTTGTTGAGACCCGGAAATTAAGGATGCCAGGGCCCCATCCGAAGACTTTCGCAATATGCTGCAAACATCATGGGCGGACTATACTTCCACCAATGCAGCACACCTCTCAGACCCAAATCTCTTTTGGGAGGCTGGAAAAGCCTTCCTACGAGGAAAAATTATTTCATATACTGCTCAATTCAAAAAAAATGCCAAACAACATTACATGCGAGCCAGCGAAACCCTACGCTTAGCACACGAACGGCTAACGCTTACACGTACGCCCGACAATATTGAGACTTGGAAAGCAGCCAAGCGAGAATTCGATCTTTGGGCAGAACAACAGGAGCTGGCCAAAGCCTCTTATTCCTCTCTATATTTCCATAAATTTGGTAATAAGGCGGGTAAGCTACTTGCAAAACTTTGCACGGGGACAAAAAGACCCACCCACATTCAGGCTCTGAAAAGTAGCACACGAGGTCAACACACAGCAGACACTCTCTTAGAAGGGAGATACTCTAGATGAAGAAACGATCTTAATACTTTGAAACAGGTGGTTTAGAAAGCAAGTCAGGTGGTGCAATTGAGCCTTTGTCAATTGGGGACCAAACACTGTATAGTATCTGCTAGGCAACATATGGGCATACGCATTGGTCGAGAACCATCTTCACTATACACACTTAATTTTCCACCGTTAATATCGAAAATTGTGAAGGAGTTGGAGGCTTGGACAGTGCCACTAAAGGTGCATTTTTGTGGTCTAGGTCTCCCAAAGACCGCAGATAAAGCATGTCTATAGAAGGCCAGGTAGATGTCCAGTCATAGCTTGGATGACTAGACTGGTTATGCACAAAGCAAAAGAGGTCTTACTAACTGGAAATCTATCAGGGACATGTGTGAGGTTTTAAGACATGTCCCTTGTGATGGGGTCTTTTAAGACAGGAAATGCTAGATGTATAGGTATGTATAGTGTTATAAGAAAAAGCCAGCTGCGTGTGGCAATATGATATTTGGTGAGGAACTCATCCCACATTGCTAAACCCGCTATCGCTGGCAGGTCTAACCTGAGAATTTGGTCAGGGTCTTGTACTTGAGCGAGAAAAACCAATAGCTGTCAGATGAAAGACCACACCTGGGGAATAATTTTCACAGCAAAATTGAGCATCAAGGACTGCAGCTGCCTCTTAGTACACCGTTGCAACAGGATAAAGTCATGGATGACCGACCTAATACGGGCCAGTTTGTCAGAAGGCAGGCTAGCCTGCATGGCGCACATATCCAGAGTGATGCCTAAGAAGGTGATAGAATGTGCTGGGCCTTCCACTTTATGTTCAGCTATGGGGACATTGAGGCTGTTAAATGCCCCGCTTAATTTGTCTAGGTCTAACCTTTCGATAAGCATAAAATCAACAAGGTAATAGATGACCATCTGACATTGGGCCTGGTGCGATAGCTTCTATGGGCGAAAACGTCGAACAGCCATGGGCTGCTTTTGAACCTGAAGGTCAATTTGGTGGTAAAGTAATAGGAATCCCTCCATTTAATGCTGTGACATCCCCAGAGGGATGATTCGATAGGCATCAGTTTGAATGCATCTGAGATGTCTGCCTTAGACAGCCAGGTTCCGGTACCTATTTTTATGATGGCCTGGATGGCCAAGTCAACTGACACGTGCTATAGGGTAAATTCCTCGCAAAGGATCAGGGAATTCAGACTTGGGATATGTGAAGAATAAGGCGCAGGCAAATTTTACACTAAGCAAAGTTGATTGGAGAACTTGCCCTTGACAAGCCCAATAAGGCTGACTCTCCAGGTCTGAAAAGGTGACTGTTATAAGGGGCCGATGATGAAACCTCTGTCTAGTTCAGCCTGTAGCAGGGTGTCTATGGCCTGTTCGTTGATAGCCACTGACTGGAGGCTCTTCCATTCTTGAGTGGAGTGGGGTAAAGTGATGATGCTGGTGTTGAATCCTGCCGTGAAGCCGCATACCAGAAATACAGCCAGTGAATCGCTGGGGTGTGTGGAGAGGTAAAACCCCAACCAAAGGACATTCTTTGTCTAAGTATCTGGCACTTGTTGTAGGAGCATACATAATAATTGAAGTCATTACATATGGTCGCATCCCCACTGATAAGGCAGGTTGTCCCAATTTCTCCACCTGCCGCAGTTGTGCGGGGGCTGGCAAGCCCTGACCAATACCAGAGGTGGAAGGGGTGTTGAAGGAGAACCTTGTGGCTGCCTCGGAGCACCAGTTCACTGTGTGGGTAGAAGACTGGCAAATAGTGCAGAGCGTAGAGCGGCAAAAGTGGCGACAAAAGAGTTCCGTGTCAATGACACTCCAGTCTGTCTTAAAATAAGCATCCTCTATACTTGTAACCTAAGTCTGTCACTGTGTGGAGATATAAGTCCAGCTCCTCCCTCACATTTACACACTTTTACATTAATCTGTATAGTTACATAGTTACATAGTTAGTTAGGTTGAAAAAAGACACAAGTCCATCCAGTTCAACCACAAATTAAACAAAAAAAAAAATATATATACATATATATATATATATATATATATATATATATCATACAATCCCATATACCCCATTCTATACCCACAGTTGATCCAGAGGAAGGCAAAAAAAACCCCAGCAGAGCATTCTCCAATTTGCTAAAGCAGGGGAAAAAAATTCCTTCCTGATCCCCCGAGAGGCAATCGGATTTTCCCTGGATCAACTTTACCTATAAATGTCAGTACCCAGTTATATTATGTACATTTAGGAAGGTATCCAGGCCTTTCTTAAAGCAATCTACTGAGCTGGCTAGAACCACATCTGCAGGGAGTCTATTCCACATTTTCACAGCTCTTACTGTGAAGAAACCTTTCCTTATTTGGAGATGAAATCTCTTCTCCTCTAGACGTAAAGAGTGCCCCCTTGTATACCTTCCCACTGTGCAAGGTGCTCACCCCCACTTTCATTAGCACTAGTTTATATGTAAGACCCTCACTATTTATAAATTTTTTATAGATTTTGGGGTTATGCACCATCACCCAATACACCTGGAGGTTTCTATTCTGTGGGATACTTTATGCGTGTCTGCACTGCCTGTGGGTCCCGTACCTCAGCTCCCAGGATGGGCTAACCCACGGGTCCCTGGTTTGAACATTTTTACATGTTGTAAAAATACTGTAAATAATGTAAAAAATACTCTATGTGGTAAGTGGTCATCTGAGAAGTGATGTCATGAACCTGTGTCCAGAAAGTTTGTATTATTGGGCATGACCACCAAATATGTAGGAGGGATCCTTTTTCATTCGAGCATCTCCAACATTTGTCTGATGTTTCTGGATTAAATATGTTTAATAGATCAGGGGTTCAGTACCACCTAGATAGTGATTTGTAATTGTTTTCTTGTGTCATGACATTTAGTGAGCCTTTGTGTGCTATTGTGAAAATGCGTTCCCAGGTTTCTTCAGATGGGTCTATTTGTAGTTCCCTTTCCCACGCATGGCAGGCCTTCCCGTCTCTATGGGAGATTGCTGCAAAGAGCATAGAATGGGTGTTGGAGATTATGTGCTGATGTGGTGTGGATTGGGAGCAAAGGTTCTCGAATGGTGTTGTGTCACGGAAAACAGAAGAGTTTTGGTTTATTGATCTAAAGAAATGGCGGATCTGGAAGTAAGTCCAGTGTGGGACGGGATCGTTCTCCGAAAGGGTTGGGAGCGAGTTGCGGTCCAGGAAGTTCCCATCTTGGAAGAAGTGGCGCGCTTGAATGTCTTTGTGTGACCAGGAGTCTGTCAGAAAGTGATTGGACATCCCAGGAGGGAAGGCAGGGTTGTGCTGAATGGGTGTGAGGGGTCCCGGGTTTGAGGAGAGCCGGGAGGTTTTACATACCTCTCTGAAGTTAGTCAACGTGGCTTCGATAAGGGGGTGGTCTTTAATGGATCTAGGAATGTGGGAGGGGAGGATCCAGGGAGTGGACTTAATCGGTATGAATGAAAAGGAGTCCTCTAGTCCACTCAGTCTTTTGTCTCCTTGTGAACTGACCAGTCTACAATTCTTCCCAGATGGCAGGCTCGTGAGTAGTTTCGAATGTCTGGGAGGCCAATTCCCCCTTTAGTTTTGGGTTTTGAGAGTTGGGCGAAGCTTATTCTCGGGCGATTATGTTTCCATAGGAATTTTATTGTCAGTTGTTTGATTGTCTGGAAGAACGCTGCAGGGAGCTTAATGGGTATAGTTTGTAGAAGGTATAGGATGCGGGGGAGTATGTTCATTTTTAAAATGGCCACGCACCCAAACCAGGAAAAGTGGGGTTTGTCCCATTTACTCAGATCATCTGTGATGGTGTGAATCGGTGGTAGAATTTTTTTTGCGTAAAGGTCTGGTAGATGTGAAGGTAGCTGGATTCCCAGGTAGGTGATGGCATCTCGTTTCCATACAAATGGGAAATTATTTTGGCAGTGGGTGACTAGGTCTATCGGGAGGGATACTTTGAGAGCATGGGATTTAGAGAAATGTATCTTTAAGTTAGACATGTGTTGGAATAGTTCAAATTCTCTAAGGAGGTTTGGGATTGAGGTTAGTGGGTCTCTTGGAATAACAGTATGTCGTCGGCAAAAGCTTCTAACTTGTAAGTATGTCCAGCTATGGGTATGCCTTTTATGTTTTTATTAGAACGTAGACAGCGAAGGAGGGGTTCTAGGGTTAGGACAAAAAGGATTGGGGACAGGGGGCAATCCCTGTCTTGTACCGTTTCGGATGGAGAAGGCGTCTGACAGGTGGCCGTTCACTCTGACTTTGGCCGTTGGCGTGGTGTATAGAGACATAATGAAGTTGAACATGTGATTTTTGAGTCCTATGTGGCGTAGGATGGCCCTGAGATAATCCCACGCCAACCTGTCAAACGCCTTCTCCGCATCCAGCGACAAGAAAAAGCCTTTTTGTTTCTGGGTGGATAGCCAGTGGTGTACATTAATCATGCTTTTCAGTTTGTTCAGTCTGAACGGCCGTTCGTCAACCGGACACGTTGCTGAATTGGAGGAGATAACGTGTTATTTATTATTGGCCTTGGAGTTATTGCTTTGACCAAAGTCCAGTCCAGGAACAGGAGGAGGAGGAGTTCTTGGACCAAAAATTGGTTGCTTTATTAATCGTGACCAATTATGTCATATGGATTTGCTGCGGGAGCTCCAGGAGAACAAATCCAGATGATTTTTGGAATTATCTCTGGATGAAGGACCCCTGCTTTCACCAACTCTTGGCATTGTTGACCCCCTATATTAATAAGCAGGACACATGCATTTTATTTTTTGGTTCAATAATAATGATTTGATTTGGTATATTTTCTATATTTTTGGATGCATAGAATGCACTTTTTGGTTACATTTTATTGGCAGATAGCATGTCTAATTTTATTTGTTTTCTTTTTTTAATGCACAATAAAAAAGTATAAAAAGTAATTTACAAAAGGCAAATCCACTTTGCACTACAAGTGCACTTAGAAGTGCAGTCGCTGTACATCTGAGGGGAAGATCTGAAATGAGAGGAAGCTCTGCTGATTTTATCATCCAATCATGTGCAAGCTAAAATTATGTTTTTTATATTCCTTGCATGTCCCCCTCAGATCTACAGTGACTGCACTTCCAGGTGCACTTGCAGTGCACTTGTAGTGCAAAGTGGATTTGCCTTTAGTAAATAACCCCCTATGTGTTTTACTTCAAATGACAGTTTGGGAGTAGGCAGTTACATTAAGAAAAATACAATGTAAAATTGACAAGGGACACCAACATAGTTGTATCTTTAATTTTAAAAACTGCGGGATAATGGTGCTGTGGTAACTTGCCCAAAAAAAAAGCATAATAATATTATTCTTTATATCACTAGAAAAAAAAGCCTTTGAAAATGTGTTTGCAATAACTCCATCAGTATCACTAGCAAAGCAGCTTCATTATTATCCCATTAAAGAAGAAGAGAATATGCGCTGCATTTCGAGATTTCATAATTTGCCACGTCACAAATGTTAATTCTCCATTACGAACCCTAGTTTACAAGACCGACCGCTTCTTGCTCGTCCTTGCTTCTGAGCATGTGTGTTTGTACTTTGGACTTTTTTCCGACGGACTTGTGTACACACATTCCTAAAATCAGACAACAGACATTTGCCCGTGGAAAATTTTAAAACCTGCTATCCAACATTTGTCCGTGGAAAATCCCATTGAGCATACAAAAGGTCGGATTTTCCACCAACAGCCTGTCGTCACACATTTCCCATCAGAAAATCCGATCATGTGTACGAGGCTTAAAGCGGAAGTAAACCCATCGATTTAACAGTTTTAAAAAAAAGGCATGCCGGGAATGCTAACTGCACATTGGCTGTGCTCTCAACCAAACAGTCAAACCATCCAATGGCTGGTGTCATAACGGATCACATGTGCAGCACTGTGGCAGTTGAAGATTAAACAGAGGCAAAGATGGCAGCTTCCTTGGCTGAAAACGATAGGGGGGTTTACTTTCACTTTAAGATTGCAAGGACGTTGTGTCACTGAAGATGTGCTTGTAGTGACTGTGAGAAGTTGTATTTCTGTATGTGCTTGCAATGATTGCAAGATGTTTGTGCTGCTGGAGACGTGCTTGCAACGATTGCAAGAGTCTGTGCTGTTAGAGGCGTGCTTGCAACGATTGCAAATAAAGTTACCTACTGATAGGCGAAAAAAAGAAAAGGATATCAGAAAATGTTGAATGTGTAGGAATGAACTGTGACCCTAATCAGTTGTAGATGTGTTTGAGAGTATGAGAAAATGAATCCGATATGAATCGGTAGTAGGGTAAGTGACATGAACTGATATGAACCAGCGTGTAATGTAGTCGATGCCAACCGTTGTGCCGCCGACATGACTAGGTTTGAATCAGACTGTGACGAGTATGAAATGGATCCGATACAAATCTGTTAGTAGGGTAAATTATATGAACAGAGTAAAGTACATGAACCGATACGAATCGTTTGTAGGGTAAGTGACATGAACCGATACTAATCGGCGTGTAATGTATCCGTTGTGAACCGTTGTACCGCCAATGCAACTAGGTTCATATACAACTGTAATAAGTATGTAACGTATCCGATACGAATCGGGCAAATATAACGAAAAAATGGCCTGTGGCTGGCCACGTGGTGTGGCGCTGTGCATGACGCCATGGGAAATAACTGTGGGGCTGATATGTCGGTGAAATAATGACTGTGCTTTAGAGGCTTATGAACGATTTGTAAGTTCCGCTGTGGAAAACCGAACATACGAAATGGGGGATACAATGAATGGAAATTATTCAAACATGATACAAAACAAGGTTACAGATCCTATCTGCAACAGTGAGCAAGACACGGTCAACAAAACCATGAATAGTATATAAAAACAAATCAGCGCAAAAAACATAAACTAAAAAATAGCTGCTGAACACCAAGAGTCAAATTCCAAATCCCTGAATAAGATACATATACTAGATTAGTGCAGCGCTAAAAAAGAGAAAAACAAAACAAAAAAATGTACTAAAATATTAAATGTCCATATCAGAATACAGCAATCCCAACAGTGTCTTCCGTGATGGGTAAACAGTTGATGCATGCAGGTGACTTCGTGAAACAAAGAGATCTCCGTTACCACTGATGAAGTCCCACCCATAGGGACGTAATGCATATGGATGGACAGATGTGACGTCACCTGCGGCCACTACTATTTTCTAGTTCAATAGTTTTTTTATTCAAAAATAACAAAATAACAATACAATTAACATCTTTGGTTACAGAGTAGAGAGACAATACATACTATTTTCATTTATATGCTGTTACGCCATTAATCAGTGCCCATGAATGCCCATCAGTGACACACATCAGTGCCCATCAGTGACACAAATCAATGCCCATCACTGGTGCCACTTAGTGCTGCCTTTTAGTGCCCATCAGTGCCTGCTCATTAGTGCTGCCCATCAGTGCCACCAATCAGTGTCCATCTGTGCTGCCTATCAGGGCGCACCAGTGATGCCTATTAGTGCCCACCAGTGCCACCTATCATTGCCAATCACTGTGGCATAATAGCGCCACCTATCAGTTCCAACTACTGCGGCATAATAGTGCCTCCTGATTAGTGCCGCCTAATCAGTACCCTTCAGTGCCACATCATCAGTGCCCATATGTGCCACCTCATCAGTGCTCATAAGTGTCACCTCATCAGTACCCATCAGTGCCGTCTCATCAGCGTACATCAGTGAAGAAGAAAAATTACTTTTTTTACAAAATTTACTAACAGATACTAAGAAAAACTTATTTTTTTCAAAATGTTCTGGATTTTTTCTTTTTTTTGCAAAAAAAAACAAAAACCCAGCAGTAATTAAATACCACCAAAAGAAAGCTCTATTTCTGTGAAAAAATAAGTGATTAAAAATGTCATTTGGATACAGTGTTGCATGACCGCACAATTGTCATTCAAAGCTCAACAGTACTGAAAGCTGAAAAATGGCCTGGGCAGGAAAGGGTGACAGTGGCCTGTTTTGAGGTGGTTAAACATAAAAAGGAGCAGGTAAATCTATGATAAAGTTGTTAAAACTATTGAGGTGCATATGGCTGGGAGGCTTCTTTTTTCTTTTAAAACACCGTAAATAAGTGGTTATAAACAACTAAAATACACCACTTTTATATTTTATACAATCTAAGCCTCCCTACAAAGTACTGGTGAATACACACACACACTAATAATAATAATAATAATAATAATAGTAACATATAGCCTGGGATTCACCTACAAAATTTAGTTTGAAATGGGCATGCTGGACTCACTTTCAAACAGCCCCAGAATTCTCCCAACGAAATAACACTTCTGGTTAAGTTCAGGAAGATTATACACAACAATATGTCCCTGTGACAGACCTAGCCGGGACACGGGCTTTTTGAGAGGACTACATGCTAGCCTCCTGCCAGCTGATCACGGGCCCCCCCAAAATACACTCTCTGTATATGCATTTGGCATTAGAAATAGACTAGCATCTGACACCTTGTGTCCCATTCAATGTCATGATGAACTCAAGCCACCTGTCTATTGTGTAAATGAGGCTGGTCTGGCTTGTAAGGTGTATTCTACACACTGTCAGATGCTAATGTCGTCAACTCCAGACAGCCTGTCTGTTGCCTTGTGTAATTCTAAAAGATATTTCACCTATTGTTGTGTGTGCTAATTAACCCTGTAATTGAATGAAGGAGCCCAGTGTTGATTAAGATAATTAGCTCATGCTAATCAGGTTAGGCTTGAGTCAACTGTATATAAGTGTGAGATGTCAAATAAAGATTCATTCCTGATGTAGCCTACACACCAGACCATACCTGTAGCCCCCTTCTCATCAGACAATCATAACCACACACACCAGACCATACCTGTAGCCCCCTTCCCCACATAGGCTGCCCCCCCTCAAAAGTCCATATATGAACCCGCTAAGATCAAAACAACGAATACAACAATATTTGGAGGGGAGCAGGAGACAGCACCCCACCCACCCCATCTCCCTCCCCCTATTTCCTTATACTTACAAACAGGGTTATCTCCCTCCCCTCCATTTTTTTCTCTTTCCTCTCCTCCCCTTTTCTTTTCCCCTCTACCCTAAAGCTCTTTAATATGCCATCTCCAAATGCCATTTTGCTTGTATTGTAACCAATGTCCTTCTCAGCTTATAAACATCATATGAGATACAGTGTGTGGTACATACGGATCCATTTCCTCTCACACCCACTATGACCTATGTGCCTCCTGAGAACTATAGAATAACACACCTTCCCTTGTAAATGACAGAATCCTGCCTACATGTGACCAGGGTTCTATGGCTTCTAACACAGATAAGGTTGTAAACAGTAGGTCTATCCATATGCACACGCTCACATCAGGTCCTTGAATACCTACTCAAACCTACTAATGTTTGGACCCCCCCCCCCCTTTTATTTTATTTTTTTTATTTTATCTCAGTATCTGTACTATTACTGATAGAGATGTAATTACCTATTTCTGTAATAGTTTAAGCAGGGACAACCGGGATTATATGTTGTTCTACCAAAGATTATTGTACCTTACTATATGACTAATGTCTATACTTTCTGTAAACTCTATTTTTTACTTGAATACAATTGTGTTTGGAAAAAAAAAGTAAATAATAAAAAAAATGTAAATTACCTATCTTAGCACTGGATAATGGGTTACAAAAATAGTAGTTTTGCCAATGTTTAAGTCCAATCTTCAGCAGGACCACACAGTCTGAAGCCATGTGTCACTTCTGGTTGCTGAGTTTCAATAATCAAATGATGATGGAATGGTATTATATATCTGTGAACCCCCAAATCAGAATACTGTAGTTCTGAGTCATATCTTATATTGTTTGAAAAAATCAGCTTGAATACATTAATTCAGCCATGTACTGTAGCTTCTGAATTTGGGAGGCATTTCAGAAGCTTATTAAAAAAGAATTTTCTTGACTGCTAACATGTCTCTGTTTGTTTAGCCAAAAATTGCTCTGTCAATTTTATTTGTGTTTCAGTGCAGTCTAAGCTTTAAATTTGATATGAATCGTAAAAGTTATCATTTCAAATTTACGATCACCAGGTAAAAACTTAGGGAACATATGTTTCTGTATTTTCACCTGTCAGTTGTAGCACAAATATTCACTCTACATTTTACCATGCATGAATTTCCTTATATTTTAGCACTATTTCTATTTCTACTAAGCAGTAGAGGGGCAGCAGAGACCAATGCCCTTTAGTCTTTAGCTCCAAGCTCGTGTTTCTGAGAGGAAGGGGGAGCAGATATTCATGAAACACATTCCTAATGATAATAGCCACATTGAATCGTATCAGCATTTCTACCAATTCTTCTTGGGAGCACTGGAAATACAGAAGAGATCTAAAACCTGCAGCATCACGCTGTTGTTTTCAATGGGAGAGGGGGTCCACATTTTTAAGGTCCCCTCATTTTTCAATGAAAATAAAGTAAACTACAGGCATACCCCACTTTTAAGTACACAATGCAGTTTATTTACTAAGGCTGTAAAGTGCAAAATCAGGCTTACTTCTGTATAGAAACCAATGAGCTTCCAGGTTTTATTACCAAAGCTTAATTGAACAAGCCGAGGTTAGAAGCTCATTGGTTTCTATGCAGAAGTGAGCCTGATTTTGTACATTTCAGCTTTAGTAAATAAACCCCATTGTGTACTTAAAAGGGGGGTATGCCTGTACAGGAGCAGATGAATTGACAGTTTAGTTGATTTTAAATTTTACATTTAGTAGAGAATTGGGGGATAAAATAACATTTCTTAGGCTAGGTTCACACTATTGCAGGTGGAGAAACGTGTGTAAATTGCCCAAATTCCTGCACACACAGGCACCTGTGTGTGGGTGGAAAAAATATCAGGAAGCTTTTCCCTGCATTTTCTGTAGGTACATCAGTCCATTCAAATTAATGGGTTGCTGTGTCTTCGCAAACATGGCACACCGGACCCACAATAGTGTGAACCTAGGCTTAGATAGTTTCAAAACAACTATATGCAATTTCATGTTTTTTGATAATATTAGCTACATGTAACAATATCAAAAAATAACATTAATTTACTATGTATAACTTCAAAATATTTAGAAAAATCTGATAGATTATGTCCAGTTAGGAGGTACGTTTCTGGCTGATAAAAGTTCTGAAACAGGAACCAATGTTTTCTTGTTTCACTAGTATTTAAAGGAAGATCATCAGTGTAAGGTCACTTAAGGAGACAAACAATGTGAGGCTTATGCTTGTCTAACCCTGTACATCAATCATTTAGGTTATATGGAACAAATGGTGTCACACTAAAGATACACTTCTTTTGTAAGCTTTCTACTTGCATAACTGAACTTAGCTTGACATTCTTGCCATAGCAGTTTTTTAAATATTTTTTCAGAAATGACAAGATACAACATGAAGTGAGAAAAGCTACATCATTGGAACCAGCTCTGTAATAATACATTTGGATTACTAATCCTACATGACAAAATTAATTATGGATAAATATTATCATGCACTAATTATTCAACCATAGGCACACTTTTGCTTAACAAATGATACTGCAATCCACAGATTACATAGTTTCTTGAGCTGAAAAAGAAGCTGACTCAGTAATAAGTACAAAAAAACTCCAGAAATACAGCTCCTGGGTGGATGTTTATAACAGGAAGCATTGTTGTCCTATATAAATATAATTAAATTACATTTCTAATCAGGCAATACAATTAAATACAGCAATATCATACCTGAAGATGCTATCTTTTGTAAGTGAAACAGTTATCTGTTATTTTAAGCTGCCATAGATTTAATAACATTGTCTAGAGTTTTCTAAAAATCAACTGCTCTGGGAGTTTTCTAAAGACATATATCAATGTGCACTCTTACAAACAATAATGTTCACGTACAAGGACCTTAAAGTGGTGTGCCCATTTAAAAAAAAAAAAAGTGAAAAGTCAGCAGCTACAAATACTGCAGCTGTTGACTTTTAATAATCGGACACTTACCTGTCCCAGGGTCCAGCGATGCGGGGAAACAAAGCCCTGCTCATCCCTACTCCGTTCGATGAGCCCTTCCTGCGCTAAGAGGAAGTGATGTCACCAGCCCAGGCACTGAAGGAGGCAGACTATGAGGGACCCCCTAGCAACAGCCATTTAGAGGTGAGTTAAAAAAAAAATCAAAATGTTTTTTTTTTCGTGATTTTTTATGTTTTTGGGGGTCAACTCCACTTTAAATGCTAAAGAATATGTAAACCCAAAATCTCATACTCTTGATACACTTGATGCGCTTCTGGAAGAATGGTAAAACACTCCCATAGACATACTCTTAAACCTTGTGGACAGCCTGCCCAAAAGAGTTAAAGCTGTTATAGCTGCAAAGGGAGGGCCAACTCAATATTGAACCCTACGGACTAATGCCCCGTACACACGGTTGGATTTTCCGACGGAAAATGTCCTATCGGACAATGTTGTCGGAAATTCCGACCGTGTGTAGGCTCCATCAGACTTTTTCCATCGTATTTTCCGACGGACAAAGTTTTATCTCCTGCTCTCAAATTTTCCGACAACAAAGTCCTATCGGACTTTTTCCAATCGTGTGTAGCGAATTCCGACGGACAAAGTGCCACGCATGCTCAGATCACATTACAAGACCAAAGCTATTGGCTACTAGCCTCTACGTAGTCCCGTCGTAGGCAACAAACGTCACCACGTTCAGAATGATCGGATTTTCCGACAACTTTGTCCGACCGTGTGTATGCAACACCAGTGTCGGACAAAATCCGTCGGAAAAAATCCGATGGATTTTGTGGTCGGATTTTCCGACCGTGTGTACGGGGCATAAGACTGGGATGCCATTAAAGTTTATGTGCGTGTAAAGCAGGTGTCCCAATACTTTTGGTAATATAGTGTATGTAACAAAGAAAAATTGCGCTGGACCTAAAACAAAATAATATACGTGAGCAGCAACCACATGTGATAAGCAAAAACATATAAGGGGAAAGAAAGGCTGCGCTAAATTTGATGTGAATACTATGTAATAGTGATTACCTGTAAATAACAAACAAGTGATATCGACATTTGCATAGTGTCAGTGATATCAAAACATATACCAAACCTCTCTGTGACACAGCTAGATAGATAACATTCAATTAAATATCATCGACCGTGAGAATCAGAAAAGTTCCAAATATAATAATTAATTATGTGCTAGTAGTGAATAGTCCACAAGGATGTCCAAATGTGGCTGGACATCAAATCAAAAAGTAGCAAAGAGTGGCATCGAAAGATGTGAAGAGTGACCTTCCAAAATGGCATCAAAGATAATGTGACTTGTATTGCGGTGATCCCACCACCTGATGTCCATCGTATTTTCCGACGGACAAAGTTTTATCTCCTGCTCTCAAATTTTCCGACAACAAAGTCCTATCGGACTTTTTCCGATCGTGTGTAGCGAATTCCGTGGACAAAGTGCCACGCATGCTCAGATCCCATTACAAGACCAAAGCTATTGGCTACTAGCCTCTACGTAGTCCCGTCGTAGGCAACAAACGTCACCACGTTCAGAATGATCGGATTTTCCGACAACTTTGTCCGACCGTGTGTATGCAACACCAGTGTCGGACAAAATCCGTCGGAAAAAATCCGATGGATTTTGTGGTCAGATTTTCCGACCGTGTGTACGGGGCATAAGACTGGGATGCCATTAAAGTTTATGTGCGTGTAAAAGCAGGTGTCCCAATACTTTTGGTAATATAGTGTATGTACCACGTGTGAAAAAGTATACCTTTCTCTTTGTATTGCTTCCTGTGAGTGAAATACCTGGTTTTCCTTCCATTCCCTTAGCTTTCCTAAAAGAAATTGACCACGCTAGACATGAGAACACAGCGTGGTCAATTTTCTGGTTGTGCTAGGATCTCAACCTGCTCTCTTCCAATGATCAGGCTTGTTCTGACATGCCACCCTGCACAGCCATTCACTGGGAAGACCAGTGTCTTGCTGTTTTTCCTCCTCAAGCTCTCTGAGCTCCTTATGCATCTGAAAACAGGAGGTATGTGATCACTTACTGTATAAAAAAAAGGGAGAAAAGGTATTTATAAGGTTTTTATTTATTTATTATTTTATTTATATATATATATATATATATATATATATATATATATATATATATATACACCAATGCTTTGCCTTTTATTTCTATTTTAAGCTGAATGGATTGCTTTACAAGGTAAGGGTTTACATATACCATATTTATCGGCATATAACACACACTTTTTTCCCCTTAAAATCTGGGGAAAGTCATGGGTGCGTGTTATACGCCGATCCCCCACTGATTGTGAGCTTTTCCGTGGCTTCTGGCCATTCTCGGCAGCTTTCGGCCACTCTTGTCGGCTTTAGGCCGCTTTCGGCAGTTCTCGGCACTGACAAAGCTGCAATGACAAGGCTGCAAATGACACTGACAAGGCTGCAGATGGACACTAATAAGGCTGCATTGATGGGCATTTAAATGTAAGTTTTTTCCTTAAACTTCCCTCCTAAAAGTTTTTTTCCTTAAAATTCCCTCCTAAACTTGGGGTGCGTTTTATACGCCGGCACGTGTTATACGCCAATAAATATGGTACTTTAACAGCCAACAAAGCTGGGCATAGACATTAGATGACAAGATTTCAATTAGGTTAACACAGCATGGATGTCAACAGAAAGATATTTTGTTTAAATAGTGCATTTTGTGTTGAACAAACATGCATTTGCATGCCAATGCAAAGTATGTGTCGCGGGTTTGTGTATGCATGGGAGTATAAGCAAATATTTCTGGTGGCAACTTCTTTTGCAAGAAAAAATTACAAATTCAACAAAAACACTAGCCTATCATATGTTCCACTGTCAAGAGCTGTTTCCCCCATATTTAACTATCCAGGGGTGTGTGTTATAGTGTGATGGGCAGACCTGAAGGTTGTTTCCCAATGTAGTCAATCTTTGTGTACCAGTTTTACTCATAGCAATCTTATTGTTTACTAGCTAGGATGTTTTTGGGTACGTTCAATATATGGACCATCATAATTTTAATTATAACATAAATTTCCTTTACCCTCACAATGAGCTTGTCCCTTTTTCACAGACAGCAAAACAAAAGGCATGTTGTTTAATGCACAAACCTGTGTTAAAATGTCAATACATTAAAGGGGTTCTAAACTCAATTTTTTTTTTTTAAACAAACATGTCATATTTACCTCCACTGTGCAGTTCGTTTTGCACAGAATGGCCCAGATTCTCCTCTTCTGGGGTCCCTCTGTGCTGGTGGCTCCTCCCCTCTTTTAGTGTCCACCTTGGAGAAGTGCTCTCCTTGGTGGACACCAGTACGGGCGCTCTCCCGAGCCCCGCATCTGTGTCCATTCACACAGAATAGCAAGACTCGCCCCCCCATCAATGGATTTGATTGACAGCAGCAGGAGCCAACAGCTGTGAAGGAGAACCTTGAATAAGCAGAAAAAACACAAATGTTCTCAGGTTTCAAATAACAACAGAAGGAAGCTTACATCCTCGAAAACAGAAATGTCTGAGTTGCAAGAATTAGAAGTTTCATGTCTAACTCCATAATTCAATTAACCACTTGAGGTCCGGGCCATAGCCGAATGACGGCTACAGCGCAGACCTCAATTTCCGGGAGGCTGTCATAGAATGTCCTCCCCTGTGCACGCTCCCTGCGGGAGTGCGCTGTGATCACCGAGTCCCGGCCCCTTACCATGTGATCAGCTGTCATAGCAACACTATGGCAGACACTTTTGACACTATTTTGGGACCATTGTCATTTATACAGCAAACAGTGCTATAAAAATGCACTGATTACTGTATAAATGTCACTGGCAGGGAAGGGGTTAACACTAGAGGCGATCAAGGGGTTAAATGTGTTACCTAGCAAGTGATTCTAACTGTAGGGTGAGGGGACTCACAAGGGGAGGAGACCAATCAGTGTTCCTCTGTACTGGGAACACACGATCGGTCTCCTCACCAGACAGGACGTGGATCTGTGTGTTTACACACATAGATCCACGGTCCTGCTCTGTTATGAGGCAATCGTGTGTGCCTGGCGGACTTAGCACTCAGTGGACAGCGCGCGCCCCTAGATGGCCGGGAAACCCAGGACGTCATTTGGAGCCCGCCCAGGATGGGAGATCCCTCCTGCGGGCATCAAATTACTATGAGCGGGATGTCAAGTGATTAAGTATGCAGAAATAAGTGTTTTCTAGCAGCAGTTTTCATTACTAGACATATACACCCAATATTGCAGCAGAATTCAACAAATCAGAAAAAAGAGCTTTCAATTCTCAGATTGGATTCAGAAGTGACCTGAGGCAAAACACTGGCAGTTCCTTATCCTTTGGACCCATGTGGAACCAAGTGGAACCAAGGAATCCAAGAACAAATCTTACACCTTACTTCAACACATATTCTATCTTAGAACGTAGTTTCTTAACCTTGCAATACATGATTATCATAAGAAAATAAAAATAGTAATGGATATGAACAATGTAACAATAAAGTAACATATCCAAAAGGCAATTACTTTAAAATTGTGACCAAACAAACTTCCCCACCAATAAACCTTAGCATTTTCTTCAAAGGCATGCATATAAGGCCCCTTTCACACGGACGGGCCGTTCAGATCCGCCTGTCAGTTTTGACGGCGGATCTGAACGGGCGCTCCATGTTAGCCTATGGAGCGTTGGATGTCAGCGGAGACATGTCCGCTGACATCCGACCCGGTCCGATCCACCAAAAGCAGACTGATGGCCCCACGTCCAGATCCGTCGCTGGCGGATCAGATCGGGTGAGATCTGATGAAAACAGACACACTGTCCGTTTTCATCCGATCTCTCCATAGAGATCAGCGGCACTCGCAAGCCCCTCCCCGCTCAGTGAGCGGAGAGGGACTTGTCATCCGCCGGCTCAGCGGAGATCAACGGACAGATCTCCCGCTGAGCCGGCGGACAGAGGCGGACTCCGTGCAAGCGGAGTCCGCCTCGTCTGAAAGGGGCCTAACACTTATTTATATACCTTTTAAAGGGGTTGTAAACCCTCGTGTTTTTTCCCCTTAATGCAGCCTATGCATTAAGATGAAAAAACACCTGGCAGTGACTGGCCCCCCAGCAGCCCCCCCCCCCCCGTTTTACTTACCTGAGCCCCATATTTCCCTCAGTGGAGATGCGCTGTCCCTCTCTGCAGGGGGTTCCGCCTCTTGATTGGATAGATTCATAGCAGCGCAGCCATTGGCTCCCGCTGCTGTCAGTCAAATACAATGACGCGGGGGCGAGTCTGGCATTCGTGTCTATGGACAAGGTAACCCCCCGGGAGAGTGCTTCTCCTGGAGGGTTATCTGATACGGGGAGAAGCCACAAGAGCCACTGAGGGACCCCAGAAGAGGACGATTGGGGCCACTCTGTGCAAAACGAGCTGCACAGTGGAGACAAGTATGACATATTTTTTTTATTTTAAATTAAAAAAAAAAACTGAAGGCTTACAATCACTTTAAGGAATACACAAAACATTACCTAATACCTAATAAAGTTACCTAATACCAACACCAATATCCATGCCTTAGATAGTTCAAATAAGTAAACAATAAATCTCGTGCATCTATTAATCATGACCTAAACTTATCTTGGATGTAATACAATATTATATGACAGGATTATACCCAGACTGGCTAAAATCTTAAAATCAAAGATCCCTCCAGTCTGTAGTCACCTATAATACACCTACCATTGCTTCATTCATTGACCATCCAATCACTCACCAATTCAGAAACAAAAAGCATTCTTTCATATATTTTTATCACACATATACATATTTACCTATGCATATCTATGAAAAACCCATGTCATTCGTGCATCATATTTTAGTTCATTAAACATAACATTACACCAGCTGAGTTATTCCCCTTTTTTTATGTTGTAGATCAGGACTAAAGCAAGCAAATAAATTATTAACTGAATGGAACTAGAAAACATTTTACAAAACAACAAAACTGCATGTAGTACAGCATACAAAGATAATAGCTTATAAAAAGTAGGCAATACCATCTATGCTAGAAAGAAGGGAGAGTTACGTGGGAAATAAGTAGAACGTATTGCTTAAATCCCAGGTATGTACCACCAGAGGGCCTATGAAAGTAAGGAGTACCACAATATCATGTAGTGTACCCACATTAGAGCCATTGTAAAGCAATATATCAATATGATGCATAATTCATGAACCTTATACACAAGTATTCAAATACCCGCAAGACTGGCAACAATGTGAACAATGGAAAGCCCATCAAAAAGTCCCTGTTGTCAGGGGCTTAAATGCAGAGCAGACAGAGTTTTACCAGAAAATAGAGGCATAACAGTATATTGCATCAATAAGACAACAAATTCCTGATACCCAACAGGATTTAAAAACAATCATGAAGGGTAGCAGCCCAGAACAGTCCGTAAAGGCAATCTGAAAACTGTATTAAGTCAATACAGTATATTTATAACCTTTTACCATTAGCGATTAGTACATCATAATGTCAGCATACAAAATATTAGCAGAAAAAATAATCCGCCATATAATACCTCATATGCTTGACAATAAACCATTGTAAACAACCCAAACCTCTCATATTAAACTAGTAGTTGCAGAGCAGCTAAACCAGTATCTGCAAGTTTAATAATAGGCATTTTAAAGAGGGGGAAAAGACATGCCAACCTATAAAATGAAGGCAGAACACAACAGAGACATGCAAAATATAAGTGTTACACCTATGATGTGACCCTTCATTGCACTTTTATCAATGTGCAATTGCAAGTTTCTTAAAATTAATAATCTTACCTGATCAGGTTCCTCAGGAGAGGAAGTAGCTACAATTCATTTTACTGACCATAGTTAACCTTTCCCTATGACTATGGTGTTGGGCAGACAGGAAAATGGAGCAAATGCTAGTTTGTATTTAAAGTGTTACTAAACCCAGGACCTTGCATTGATTATATCTGGTCTCCCACAGTACACAGAACATGGAAAAGCAATTGGAAAATATAAACAGCTAAATACCTTGTCTCATCAGCAGTATATAGCAGTCTTGTGATTTCTATCAGTTCCTGGTGAAGCTTGTAGGAGGAGTTTTCATACTGCACTGAGCTGTCTCCTGACCCTCTGTCTGGACATGTCTAGACAGTGCTGATTGGCCCTGTGCTGATCACAATAGAATACACACCAAACTGAGCATGTGCAGTCTGACTCCAAATGCTCTGTCTTATCCAAACTTGACCAGGGGGACAGTGCAGGGAGGGGAGGATCTGTGCATACAAGATCAAGCAGCCTTTTTACACAATGCAGATGATTAACCCCTTAGGTTCAAGAGTGAGTATAACAAGCATGCGGAGAGAGATGACCACCACTCCAGAGGGATCCTTCAAGGTGAATGCTTCTACTCCTAGTGTGGAGCTCCAGGTGCAGGCTAATAACAAGGTAGTTAGAAAGTAACAAGGGGAACTCTGGACAGCCGCACACCAGACGAAGATGAAAAATCAAATGGATTTATTAAAAACAGGAATCACATCAAAGTCCAAAAGCTATGAGTAAGCACTGTATTTAGCGTGAAACGCGTCAGCTGTGTGCCCCCCCCTTCCCTGTTTTGCTGTGTTTTCGGACTTTAATGTGATTCCTGTTTTTAATAAATCCATTTGATTTTTCATCTTCGTCTGGTGTGCGGCTGTTCAGAGTTCCCCTTGTTACTTTCTATAACAAGCATGCATTACTGCATATACAGACTGATTTTACTGTTGTGGGTTTAGTAACACTTTAACCACTTGCCGCCCGCCCATTGTCAAAAGACGTTGGCAAAGTGGTTGTAAAATCCTGACCGGACGTCATATGATGTCCTCAGGATTTTGAGCCGCTGCGCGCCGATCGTTGTTGCGGGGTGTCAGTCTGACACCCCACAACTGTGATCTTGGTAAAGAGTCTCCTACGGAGACTTTTTACCACGTGATCAGCCGTGTCCAATCACGGCTGATCACAGTGTAAATAGGAGGAGCCAGTAATCGGCTTTTCCTCACTCGCGTCGGTCAGACGCGAGTAGAGGAGAGCAATTCGGCTGCTCCTCTGACGGGGGGGTCTGTGCTGATCGAGGATGCCCACACTGGACCACCAGGGATGCCACCAGACCACCAGGGATGCCCAGCACAAGGTATGCCACCCTAGACCACCAGGGATGACACACAGTGCCCACAATGGATACCAATCAGTGCCCACAATGGATGCCAATCAGTGCCCAAAATGGGCATCACTGATTGGTATGCATTATTGTTTGGCACTGATTGGCATCCATCAGTACAAAACAATGCTGCCTATCAGTGCCTATCCGTGCCACCTATCAGTGCCTATCCGTGCCACCTATCAGTGCTCATCCGTGCCACCTACCAGTGCCCATCCATGCTGCCTATCAGTGCCTATCCATGCCCATCTGTACCGCCTATCCATGCCCATCCGTGCTGCCTATCCATGCCAAGTCGTGCCAGCTATCAGTGCCAATTTGTGCCACCTATCAGTGCCCATCTGTGTCACCCATCAGTGCCGCCTATCATTGCCACATATCAGTGCCCATCAATGCCACCTCAGTGCCACTTCATTGGTGCCACCTCATCGGTGCCCATCAGTGCCGCCTAATCAGTGCCCATCAGTGCTGCCTAATCAGTGCCCATCAGTGCAGCCCCATAAGTGCCCATCTGTGAAGGCGAAAACTTACTTATTTACAAAGTTTTGAAACTGAAACAAAAAAAAACATATTTTTTTTCTAAATTTTCGTTCTTTTTTTATTTGTTTAGCAAAAAATAAAAACCGCAGATGTGATCAAATACCACCAAAAGAAAGCTCTATTTGTGAGAAAAAAATGATAAAAATTTCATTTGGGTACAGTGTAGCATGACCACGCAATTGTCATTCAAAATGTGAGAGCGCTGAAAGCTCAAAATTGGTCTGGGCAGGAAGGTGTTTAAGTGCCCTGTATTGCAGTGGTTAAAGATACTCTGTCACCTTACCCATGCAGGGCAAAATGGAAGTGTCTATGTAAGGGGCGCCAAACCATTTTAAACTCACATCACCTGTACCCCTTGCTGTTTCTTTCTCTGTAGCACTAAAATCAGCTGTAAAATCCGCTGTATCAGTAAGTTGTGATGTCACTCCCTTAATCTTGTGACAGTGCTCAGGTCTAGCAATTGGCTGATAGATATGAGCACTTGCACAGGAAGAGAGGTCACATATTTTCCCAATAGTGCTGGATAGTTTTGCAAGCTGAAAGGTTAAAAGGACTGGTGTGGGAATGCTAGTAAAGTGGATTTAAGGGGATATAAAAGGGATGATACTTTGCATAGACACTGTTTCTTTGCCCTGCATGTACAAGAGGATTGTCTATTTAATCCAGAACCATGCCACAGATGGTGGTATAAATATATTAGTAAACATCTCTAGGTTACATTTATTATAAATATTACATGAGAGAGTATCTACTTACATTATAGTAATCTTATTTGCTTAACAACAAGCAATTATTGACAAGTACTGTATGTGGTATATTTGGCCTGCTTGATTTTCAGAAAAAAAAATACATTAGTGTTCAAAATGGCATATGTTCTATTGAAACACAAACAAATCTAATTTAATTACTTGTAGGATTGTGCTATCTAATTTGAATTAGATTTATATTATCTTCTGAGAGAAAGATAATCATTAGAGTTCTGCAATATGTCTCTAGACAGATAAGGAGATGCATTTCATTTTTTTCTCGTGTTTGCATTGAGAAAGAAAAAAGAGCTGCCCAATTCGACAAAACAACTGATGTCAGCTTCCTTACAGAAGTCTTTATATATTCATCATAATTTTTATTTTTTTTCCAATTACACCTTGTAATGATTCCCCTCTAATGTACTGCACACCCAAGGCTGACTTTTGTACAGCTCATTGAGCTTTCCAGGGACCAAAAAATCTTTATAATTGTACCACACTAAGTACTTATGTTTCATGTTTTGCCAAGGTAATTTTTTGTGATAGTTGTATTTTCATTGGATTTTTAAAAGAAGATATAACAAAATGACAGAACAGTACATTGAAAACAGTACAAGCCTCACAAAAGCTGACTTTGACATAGAAGGTAACTGTACATAAAAAAAGACTCATATAACCTTGTATGTTCAGATGGATGGATATCAACCGTACGGTGAAGCACAACCAATTCCATAGAAATCATAAATACGTGGAGGTAGAATTAACAATGGTATTTAAATAGTACCCATTCACCCAAAATATTGTTAAACTGTTCCAGTATATCAGCTAGTTTTGCTGTGAGATGTTCCATTCTATGAATGGCTATAATAGTATGCAATAGCTGGGTGTGGGGTGGTTTGCTATTGACAACCAGTACAGGCAAATTCTTCTCCTAGCAGCTGTTAGATTATGGTTCACAATTTATTTGGACTGATTGAATATATAATGGAATGACAAGCCCAAAAAATAATGGATAGGGTCTAATGCCATGTACACACGACCGGACTTTTCGATGGACTGAATTCTATCGTACTTTTCGATGGACTTTCAACGGACTTCCATCGAATCGGACTTGTCTACACACAATCACACCAAAGTCTGACGGGTTTGACCGTGATGATGTACGACCAGACTAGAATAAGGAAGTTCATAGCCAGTAGCCAATAGCTGCCCTAGCGTCGGTTTTCGTCTGTCGGACTAGCATACAGATGAACGGATTTTTCGACCAGACTCGAGTCAGTCGGAAAGATTTGAAACATGTTCTAAATCTAAAGTCCGTCTGTTTTTTCGACAGAAAAGGTCAGATGAAGCCCACACACGGTCAAATTGTCCGATGGATTTGTTCCGTCTGACCTTTGCTGTAGAAAAGTCTGGCCGTGTGTATAAGGGTAAGGACACATTTAGAATCTTGTCAAGTATATACTTCACACAAGACCAAAAGGGTTGAATGTTTGGGCATGGCCAAAATATGTGGCATATAGAGCCCTTTCCCTGACCACCTCCCCAGCATACTTCAGATAACTTAGGATTGCAGGCATGCAACATCTCAGGCATTTCATACCAAAACATCAAAATCTTATAGACATTGTCTTTATGCACCACACAGCAGGAAAATTTAGAAGCAGAGTCCCATATTGCTTCCCAGCACTTTACAGGAGTGGGGTTTTATAGAGTCCATTTACATATGTATAAGTGTCAGTCCTCACATACTGGGTATACTTTGTGCAAAAGTTTATAATTTGAACATAATAAATGTAACTGGTGAGGAGGTTTATGTATTCAAATTTAAAAGATCGGACCAGGGTAAGGGATGGGTATAAAGTGGAAAACAATGTTTAAATTGAAGGTATGAAGAAAAAAAGTTATTTAAATACAAGATGCCTAGATTGTAATTCCCCAAAGGAGGAAAGTTTACATGTAACTGGATTAAGGAGATGGCGTAGCTAGAAGGTTGCTTCTTTATCCCAGGACCTCATTATTTCCTAAGATAGACTGTATGGAATCAGTGGGTTGTGCAAAACGTTAGTAAGGAAAGGGCAGGGTGAAAAGAGAAATGACCTTACAAAGCATTTTTCCAATTAGATCATGTAGATAAGATGGGAGAAGTGCAGGGTTGTTTCAGCTTAAATTGGAACTGGAAACATCTGACCAATACAGCAAGCATGGGTGTATAGGGTAGATGAGCCCATAGTTTATCCCAGTCCATCGATTGAATGGACTAAGCAGGAGGTGATGACAACGCAGGTGTAAGGCATAGTAGTATTTTATCAAATCTAGTGCTCCCAGTCCACCCCTAGATTTTAAGGATAGAAGAGTAGAATGTACTATGCGATGGGATCTATTATGCCAAATAAATGAAAGTGTTTGTAAACCCTTATGCGGCGTACACACGCTCAGACTTTCTGGCGGGATTGTCCGCCGGACCTACTCCAGTGGACAAACAGCCGGACTTTCCAGCGCAGGTCCGCCGGACTTTCCGACCGTGTGGACTTCCGACCACACACGCCCGGACTTTTCCGCCGGAGTTTTGCCCAAAGTCCGCGGGACTTTTGAAATGAATGGACTTGCCCACACACGGAGGAAAATCCATTCATTTAGAATGAAACTCCAGGTTGACGGGGCTAGTGAAGGGAGTGAATGCCGCCGCGCTAGCCCCGTCACCTGTCATGGATTTAAAGGGGAATCCCTACGCCGAAAAAACATCGTGGGTGTCCCCCCAAATCCATCTCAGACCCTTATTCGAGCACGCAGCCCGGCCGGTCAGGAAAGGGGGTGGGGACGAGCGAGCGCCCCCCCTCCTGAGCCGTACCAGGCCGCATGCCCTCAACATGGGGGGTGCCCTGGGGAAAGGGGGGCCCTGTGGCCCCCCACCCCAAAGCACCTTGTCCCCATGTTGATGAGGACAAGGGTCTCTTCACGACAACCCTGGCCATTGGTTGTCGGGGTCTAAGGGCGGGGGGATTATCGGAATCCGGGAGCCCCCTTTAATAAGGGGGCCCCCAGATACCGGCCCCCACCCTACGTGAATGAGTATGGGGTACGATGTACCCCTACCCATTCACCTAAGGAAAAAAGTGTAACTAAAAAAACGACACAATTTTTTAAAATATTTTATTCCACAGCTCCGGGGGTCTTCTTCCGTCTTGGGGGGTCTTCTCGCCGAACTCCTCCGCTATCTTCTGCTTTTTTACCTAGCTCTTTCACCAGCGGAGCTAGCTCTTTCACCAGCGGAGGTGCCCGGCTTTCTTCTTCGTCGTCGCCGTCGTCTGGGGGTCTTGTTCAGACTTCGGGGGTCTTCGGGGGTCTCTTCTGTTCTTGCCGGAGGCCGGGTCTTCTGTTGCCGTCGTCGCTGTCGCCGCCTTCTGCTTGTTGTTCTTCTTTCTTCATCCGATGTTGACACGACGCTCTCTCTGGCCGGAATGGCAGAGATACGCTGTGATGTGACTTATATAGGGACAAGGGGCGGGTCACATGCTCATGTCACATGGTGACCCCGCCCCCATATGATGTCACAGTCCCGGAGGATGCTGGGACTGTGAAATCATATGGGGCACGGTCACCATGTGACATGAGCATGTAACCCGCCCCTTGTCCCTATATAAGTCACATCACAGCGTGTCTCTGCCATTACGGCCAGAGAGTGCGTCGTGTCAACATCGGATGAAGAAAGAACAACGAGCAGAAGCAGAAGGCGGCGGCGACGACAGCGATGATGGCAACAGAAGCCCCAGCCACTGGCAAGAACAGAAGAGACCCCCGAAGTCGGAACAAGACCTGCAGATGACGGCGGCGACGACGAAGAAGAAAGCCGGGCTCCTCCGCTAGGTAAAAGAGCTAGGTAAACGAGCAGAAGATAGCTGAGGAGTCCGGCGAGAAGACCCCCCAAGACGGAAGAAGACCCCCGGAGCTGTGCAATAAAATATTTAAAAAAATTGGGTCGTTTTTTTTTATTTACACTTTTTTTCTTAGGTGAATGGGTAGGGGTACATCGTACCCCATACTCATTCACATAGGGTGGGGGGGCCGGGATCTGGGGGCCCCTTATTAAAGGGGGCTCCCGGATTCTGATAAGCCCCCAGCCCGCAGACCCCGACAACCAACGGCCAGGGTTGTCGGGAAGAGGCCCTTGTCCTCATCAACATGGTGACAAGGTGCTTTGGGGTGGGGGGCCGCAGGGCCCCCCTTTCCCCAGGGCACCCCCCATGTTGAGGGCATGCGGCCTGGTACAGCTCAGGAGGGGGGGCGCTCGCTTGTCCCCACCCCCTTTCCTGACCGGCCGGGTTGTGTGCTCAGATAAGGTTCTGAGATGGATTTGGGGGGACCCCCACGCCGTTTTTTTGGCGTAGGGATTCCCCTTTAAATCCATACCAGGTGATGGGGCTAGCGCGGCGGCATTCACTGCCTTCGCTAGTCCCGTCTACCTGCAGTCACGTTCTAAATGAATGGACTTTCCTCCGTGTGCGAGGCAAGTCCGTTCATTTCAAAAGTCCCGCGGGCTAGCACACAGACGGCGGGATTGTCCGCCGGACTGCCGAGTCCAGCGGAAAATTTTAAGTCTGAACTTAAAACTTAGTCCGCCGGACTTTTGGGAGGAAAAAGTCAGCCGGCGCCCACACACGGGCGGATTGTCCAGCGGACAATCCCGTGGGAAAGTCCGCTCGTGTGTACGCGGCCTTACATATACCCAGTGATGTGACTGGCCACCGGTGATACATGGAGATCAGATGAAACACATGTCCCTACATAAATTGTACCTGTTTATCCACAGTCCTCACTGATCTACATCTGTTCAAAGTACAGCATTTACTTAGGATCTCTCAGCTCTGAAAAACAGAGGGTGGGCATCATTAGTTATACTCTGCAGATCTGTGTGAGGGGATCTCTTAGCCTTGATTGGCGGAAAGGGACACACCCCATTCACATAACATGCAGGAACAGAGCTGTGGCTGTCAATCACAGGCTGTGTGTTGGAGCCCCATTTATTCTCAAGAAAACCTGTCAGAAGCAACTCATGCAGATAACAGAGGAATGAGGCAGCGGAAAGAAATGATGCTCTGGATTGAGACAAGTATACACTATAAAGGTGTTTTGTTCATTTTTTATGTCTGAGGTTTACAACCACTTTAAAGTAGTTTCCATTATTCAGTCTGCTTTTGTTAGATAATGATAAACATCACAATATGATAACACAGACTAACTGCATTTTTAGAAACCTCTGCCCTCATTTTTGGACCTGCAATCTTATTGAATAACCCAAATTAGAAAGCATACAATTGTAACATTTTACAGATTTTACTATACTTGGGACTCATAATACTGTTTACTAAAGGTCCCCTGCCCAACCCCTGATTAAAATAATGTAAAAATACAGCCAGGAATCCTTAGCAGTATTATTGACTTACGACCACTAATTATGACCATATATGGTGAATGACATCACCCAGGATCCTTAGCTGTTTGTTAACCACTTGCCGACCGCCTCACGCAGATATACTGTGGCAGAATGGCGCGGGCAGGCAGAGTAACGTATGGGTACGTTACTCGCCTCCCACAGGCGGGGGCGCATCACACCCCCCCTGGTGCCCGAGGAAGTTGGCATCCCTCCAGGAGCAATCCGTGCTGAGGGGGAGGCCACTGATTCATGGCCACCCCCTCACGATTGCTCCTTGCAAATGACAAGCTTCCTCTGCTTCTGAAATGTAAACAGAAGCAGAGGAAGTGATGTCATCGCTCCTCATGAAGCCTTTTCGTTACGGCTTCTGAGGAGAGAAGACATTCAAGTGAGTTTGCACCAACACTACACGTACAGTAGAACACGCAGGCACACTAATCACCCCCCAATCACCCCCGATCACCTCCTGATATCCCCCCTGCCCCCCCTGTCACAGTGACACCAATAGCATTTTTTTTTTACTGATTACTGCATTGGTGTCATTTGTGACTGTGATAAGTGGTAGGGCAGTTAGTGTTAGGCCCCTTTAGGTCTAGGGTACCCCCCTAACCCCCCTAAAAAATGTTTAACCCCTTGATCACCGATGATCGCCGTATTAGTTTCACAGGTGACGCTAGTTAGGCAGGTAAGTATTTAGGTTCGCTGTCAGCTTTTTATAGCGTCAGGTAACCCCATATACTACTAGTAAATGTTTTAACCCCCTGATTGCCCCCTAGTTAACCCTTTCACCAGTGATCACCGTATAACTGTTACGGGTGATGCTGGTTAGTTAGTTTGTTTTTATTATAGTGTCAGGGCTCCCGCCGTTTATTACCTAATAAAGGTTCAACCCCCTTGATCACCCGGAGGGTGATATAAGTTGGGTTTTAGGGTCAGATAGGGTCTGCGTCACACCAGGTAGCATCAGGTTAGTGCCAGTACCGCTAACACCCACGCACGCAGCATACACTTCCCTTAGTGGTATAGTATCTGAACGGATCGATATCCGATCTGATCAGATCTATACTAGCGTCCCCAGCAGTTTAGGGTTCACAAAAACGCAGTGTTAGCGGGATCAGCCCAGATACCTGCTAGCACCTGCGTTATGCCCCTCTGCCCAGCCCAGCCCACCCAAGTGCAGTATCGATCAATCACTGTCACTTACAAAACACTAAACACACATAACTGCAGCATTCGCAAAGTCAGGCCTGATCCCTGCGATCGCAAACAGTTTTTTTGGTAGCGTTTGAATCAGTCGCTAACAGTCAGGAGCTTTTTTACCTGTGAATCTCACTAGTGTACCACTAAATTTAGAGCCCAAAATGTCAAATCGAAGGTACACTAGTGAAGAGGCCTACACGTTTCTGAGCATGACAGATAGTGAAGTCACTCATCTGTCAGATTCAGGCTCAGAATACGATCCTGTAGACGACAGTGGCTTCATGACAGATAGCTCTGATGACAGAGTTGTGGTCCCTGCCAAGGTCAGGCGTACCAGACCCCGATCTTCTTCTGCTGTTGTTGAGGTGCAAGAACCGCAGGTCCCTCGTATGGAGCAGAGAAGTACTAGCGCTGCTATTTCTTCTGGTGAACTGGCAAGCACCAGCGGCCTAGTACACCCTGGTCATACATCCAGCACTGCAGTAACACTTGGTGACGTGGTGAGTCCCATAAGTGCAGTTCATGCTGGTGAGGTGGCAAGCACAAGTAGTGTCCCGCTGCCACCAAGAAGACAAAAACAGGCCCGTTGAGCCCATAGTGCCCTTCCTGCTGCATTTGCCAATCCTAATTGGGAACCTGCCACTTCTGCAGCACCCGTACTTCCCCCATTCACTGGCCAACCCGGCATTCAGGTTGAAACAGTTGATTTTACGTCACTTGATTTTTATTCGCTGTTTTTCACCGAAGATCTCTATAGATCTATTATGGACCAAAGCAATTTGTACGCTGGTCAATTCATCGCCGCTAATCCCCAGTCCTCCCTTGCCAGAGATTGAAGACCAATTACGGTCTCCGAATTTAAGATCTTTCTGGGCCTTTCCCTCGACATGGGCATAGTTAAAATGAGTATTTTCCGGTCATATTGGTCCACTGACCCAATTTACCATATGCCTGTGTTCTCTGCCTCCATGAGCAGGGCACGATACGAGCTGATCTTGCGGTTTATGCATTTCAACAACAATGAACTCTGTCGTCCTCGTGGAGACCCTGAATACGATCAGCTCTACAAAATTCGGCCCCTCGTAAACCACTTCAACCAACGTTTTCCAGACTTGTTTACTCCCCATCAAGTTGCCTGCGTTGAGTCCCTGATTACGTTTTCTGGCCACTTTTTATTCAAACAGTACCTTCCCAGCAAGCGTGCCAGATACGGGGTCAAGATGTATAAGCTCTGTGACAAGGCCACAGGCTATACATGTAGTTTTATGGTTTACGAGAGAAAAGATAGCCGCCAAACTGCCCAGATTACATAGGGAGCGCTGGCAAGATTGTGTGGGACTTGGTGTCACCCTTATTCGGTACCACTTGTATGTGCACAATTATTTCACGAGCGTGCCACTTTTTAGTCACTTCTTTGAGCATCAGATTGGTGCATGTGGCACTGTGTGATCTAATCTCATTTTTTGTATTTGCTTTGCAGGTATGGTATGTCTAACTGTTATACTGTAATGTTACTTTATTTTATTGTTAACCATCATTTGCTTAGCAGGTACACCATTCAGTTGCAGCACAGATTTATTTATCTTGACAGCAACAGCGTTTGCTCCCACGATACATAAAGCCACGACTCCAGCGCTGTCGGAGGGGATTTCACCACCACAGTTAAAAAAAAAGAGCATATATGCCAAAGCATGGGGGCAGCAGCGGCGGAGGAACGATTTGCTCCTAACTTTTGCAGGCGGATGACCCCTTGCTTCGGCATATATATATTTTAGGCACAGATTGCGTTAAAAAATGTTTTATTTTTTACTATGTTTTTTTTTGTATTTGCTTTGCAGGTATGGTATGTCTTACTGTTATACTGTAATGTTACTTTATTTTATTGTTAACCATCATTTGCTTAGCAGGTACGTCATTCAGTTGCAGCACAGATGTATTTACAGATTTATTTATAAACAGCGTTTGCTCCCACGATACATAAAGCCGTGACTCCAGCGCTGTCGGAGGTGATTTCCCCACCACAGTTAAAAACAAAATGGTACATGTATGCCCATCATTAGAAGTGGGTGGATGAAAGGAGGTATTCTAATGGTGGGCATACCCACAGGCTGCATGAAAAAAAAGATTAGAATATATGCCCAACAAGGACCAGCAACGTACTGGCATGTTGCTGGACTTTGAGTGGCTATACCAGAATGATGCCTGCGGGTTTAGGTATCATCTTGGTATCATTCTTTTCAGCCAGCAGTCGGCTTTCGTGTAAAAGCAATCCTAGTGGCTAATTAGCCTCTAGACTGCTTTTACAAGCAGTGGGAGGGAATGTCTCCCCCTCCCACCGTCTTCCATGGTTTTCTCTGGCTCTACTGTCCAAAGAGGGAACCTGAGAAATCAGCCGGTGGTTCTGCCAGCTGACCATAGAGCTGAACAGAGATCAGAATGGCTCCAATCATCTCTATGGCCTAAGAAAAAGGGAGCTACGAGAATTTCATGACTTCGATTTTCGCCGGATGTAAACATCGCCATTGTGAAATTGGGAAAGCATTTTATCACACTGATCTTGGTGTGATCAGATTCTTTAAGGCAGAGGAGAGATCTAGGGTCTAATAGACTCCAATTTTTTTCAAAAAAAGAGTACCTGTCACTACCTATTGCTATCATATGGGGATATTTAAATTCCCTGAGAAAAAAAAAACAAAAAAATGAAAGGAACAGTTTAAAAATAAGATAAAAAAAGCAAAAATAAATAAATAAAAAGCCCCCTGTCCCCCCTGCTCTCACGCAAAGGCCAACGCAAGCGTTGGTCTGGCGTCAAATGTAAACAGCAATTGAACCATGCATGTGAGGCATCACCGCGAAAGTCAGATAGAGGGCAGTATTTTAGCAGTAGACCTCCTCTGTAAATCTAAAGTGGTAACCTGTAAAGGCTTTTAAATACTTTTAAAAATGTATGTAGTTTGTCGCCACTGCACGTTTGTGCGCAATTCTAAAGCATGTCGTGCTTGGTATCCATGTACTCGGCATAAGCAATTTTTTTATGTCATCCAACATTTGGGCAATATAGTGTGTTTTAGTGCATTCAAATTTAAAAAAGTGTGTTTTTTCGCAAAAAAAATGCGTTTGAAAAATCGCTGCGCAAATACTGTGTGAAAAAAATATATAAACACCCACTATTTTAATCTGTATGGCCTTTGTTTAAAAAAATATATAATGTTTGGGGATTTAAAGTAATTTTTTTGCAAAAATGTTGTTCATAAAATGCAAGGACAGTTCAAAACCCTCCCAAATGACCCCATTTTGTAAAGTAGACACCACAAGCTATTTACTGAGAGGCATGTCGAGTCCATGAAATATTTTATATTTTGACACAAGTTGCGGGAAAAATACAAATGTATTTTTTTTTTTTTGCACAAAGTTGTCACTAAATTATATATTGCTCAAACATGCCATTTGCATATGTAAAATTACACCCCAAAATACATTTTGTTGCTTCTCCTGAGTACGGGGATACCACATGTGTGAGAAAAATGTTTCTTTTCTTTCTTCATTTTCAAAAACAAATGAGAGCTGCAGAATACTCACCATGCCTTTCAGCAAATAGCTTGGGGTGTCTGCTTTCCAAAATGGGGTAATTTGGGGGGGGTTTGTGCTATCTTGGATATTTATTGATTTCAAAACTGTGATAGGTAGTGAGGAGTGAAATCAAAAATTTATGCCCTAAGAAATCCTGAAGGTGGTGCTTGGTTTTCGGGGGCCTGTACGCTAGGCTCCCAAAAAGTCCCACACATGTGGTATCCCCATACTCAGGAGAAGCAGCAGAATGTATTTTAGGGTGTAATTTCACATATGCCCATGGCATGTGTGAGCAATATATCACTTAGTGACAACTTTGTGCAAAAAAAAAATTGTAATTTTCCCGCAACTTGTGGCAAAATATAAAATATTCCATGGACTCAACATGTCTATGCAAATAGCTTTGGGTGTCTACTTTCCAAAATGGGGTCATTTGGGGGGTTGTGCCATCTTGGCATTTTATGGCCTTCAAAACTATATCATTTAGTGACAACTTTTTTTTGTCATTATTCTATCACTTCGGACAAAAAAAAAAAAATATTCAATGAGCTCAAAATGCCTCTCAGCAATTTCTTTGGGGTGTCTACATTCCAAATGGGGTAATTTTGGTGGGGGGTTGTACTACCCTGCCATTTTAGTACCTCAAGAAATGAGATGCAGTCATAAACTAAAAGCTGTGTAAATTCCAGAAAATGTACCCTAGTTGTAGACGCTATAACTTTTGTGCAAAACAATAAATATACGCTTATTGACATTTTTTTACCAAGGACATGTGGCTGAATACATTTTGGCCTAAATGTATGACTAACATTGAGTTTATTGGATTTTTATTATAACAAAAAGTAGAAAATATAATTTTTTTTTTCAAACTTTTGGTCTTTTTCCGTTTATATCGCAAAAAATAAAACTCGCAGAGGCAATCAAATACCATCAAAAGAAAGCTCTATTTGTGGGAAAAAAAGGACGCAAATTTAGTTTAGGTACAACATTGCATGACCGCGTAATTACCAGTTAAAGCAGCGCAGTGCCAAATTGTAAAAAGTCCTCTGGTCTTTAGGCAGCATAATGGTCCAGGGCTTTAGTGGTTAAAATAACGAGACTCAATAACTTTGCTTTTTAAGAGGCGATGTTATATGTATAGGTAGCATGAAAGATTTGGTGTTGTTAATTTTATATAATGAAATCTGTTCAAAACTTGTGACATTTTGCAAAAAAATAAGAGCGGAGACAAGATTTTTCATGGAAATTAGGATATCATCCACATAGAGTCCTATGCTATGTTCCATGAACCCTGCTTTTATGCCAGAGATGTTTGAGTTTGGAAAGAGCAAGGGGGGGAAACAGGGGCATCCCTGTCTAGTACCATTTGCTATAATCAGCCTCCATGCACACTATAACTTAAAAAAAGCCAGATAAATGTGGATGAAAAACTCTCATAATTGTGCTTTTGTGGCAGCTTTTAGCAGTATTTTAGCAGTTAGCAGCACTTAGAAGTGTTCAGCTTTTTTTCTGCTGGCAAATCGCTCCCAAAAAAAAAAAAAATCATTCTAGAATGAAGCTTCAAAAGTGCTTATAGACTAAAATAGAGTACATGGACACATAGGATAACACTATTTGCTACTAGAAGCAGAAAAAAAACACTCAGAACCTGCTGATAGAAGCTTAAGCTAGTGTGCATGGAGCCTAAACGGTTTTGAAAGTCCAAGTCCAGACTCTTACACTGGGGTTGGTATATAACACAGAAATGGTAGATTCAAAGGGGCCAGTTATGCCAAATTTATATAAAACTCCAATTTTTGCAAGGCTGAATTGAGCCATCTATTAGAGCTAATTGTATTATGTCAGCACTCAAAATTTCCACTCGCCTGCTTGCATTAGGCGAGTGGACATAAACTGAGGGTCAGTGTGGAGCCGCATCGGAGAAGAGGACAGGAACCACCAGCAGGTGGGGTTGAATGAGAGCCGATTCTCCTCCCAGCCTCTGCCCCATGTCAGTAACTTAGTAGGGCCTGGCATTCGGCGGGAGTTCGCAAATAACCAGATGAGGTGGGGGCGGGGCAGGGCGGGAAGGGGGGATTGGCCGGGAGATTTTCCTATTAATAAGCTGGTGATTGGTTAGCTCGGATTGCCTAGCAACTAATCACCAGCTTCTTAATAGGAAAAGGTAACTTTGGCAGCTCCCGCTACCCTGTCCAGTGCTGTTTCCTAAATCAGTGAAAGTGCCATTTATTTGTTTAAAGATTTTTATGCTATATTTAATATAGCATTAAAATATTTACTTAACAAGGCAGTAATGACGCCCTCGAGACGAAGTCGGAAGTGCCGAAACGCGCCAGGCTGTAAACCAACCGGAAGTGATGTGTGCGCTCCACATCTGCGCTCCACACGCCGAGGAAGGAGGAAGTGAACTGCTGCTGTACATAGCGGAATCCATCTGCATTTCCGGCGAGGAGAAACAGACACAGGCACAGTGCAATTTACATTTGCCTTTACTATTTTATTTTTGGTACGCTGAACTAACTCAGGGGATTTATTTGTTTGGGGAAAATCAATAAATGTTACTTATCAGTATTATTACACTATGTGGTCACATTATTCTGCTATGGATATTAAGGGGAACCCTGCGTCAAATTAAAAAAAAATGACGTGGGGTTCCCCCTAAATATCCATACCAGACCCTTCAGGTCTGGGATGGATTTTAAGGGGAACCCACCACTAAAAAAAAAAAGGCGTGGGGTCCCCCTCAAAATCCATACCAGACCCTTATCCGAGCACGCAACCTGGCAGGCCGCAGGAAAAGAGGGGGGACGAGAGCGCCCCCCCCCCTCCTTCCTGAACCGTACCAGGCCACATGCCCTCAACATTGGGAGGATGCTTTGGGGGTCTGTGACCCCTCAAAGCACCATGTCCCCATGTTGATGGGAACTAGGGCCTCTTCCCCACAACCCTGGCCATTGGTTGTGGGGGTCTGCGGGTGGGGGGCTTATCGGAATCTGGAAGCCCCCTTTAACAAGGGGACCCCCAGATCCCACCCCCCCCCCCTGTGTGAAATGGTAAGGGGGTACAAAAGTACCCCTACCATTTCACCAAAAAAGTGACAAAAATGTTAAAAATGACAGGAGACGGTCTTTGACAATTCCTTTATTAAAATCTTCTTTCTTCTGGTCTTCTTCCTTTCTTCATCCTTCGGTTTCTTCATCTTCTTCTTCCTACTTCTTCCATCTTCTTCTTCCTCCGATCCGCTTCTTGCTCTGGTCTTCTCGTCCGGCATCTTCTTCCACAGCGTCTGCGTCTTTTCTTCTGTGTCGGCCCGCTCCGCGCAATGGGAGGCTCCCGCTGTGTGAGGCTTCGCTCCATCTGACAGATCTTTTATAGCGGAGGGCGGGGCCACCTGGTGACCCCGCCCCCCTCTGACGCACGGGGACGTCATGGGGACTTCCCTATGGCTTTCCCCATGACGTCAGAGGGGGGCAGAGGCCGTCCCTGCCCCCCTCTGACGTCACAGGGAAAGCCATAGGGAAGTCCCCATGGCGTCCCCGTGCGTCAGAGGGGGGCGGGGTCACCAGGTGGCCCCGTCCTCCGTTATAAAAGAACTGTCAGACGGAGGTGGATAGTGCTTGGGTTCTTTTAAGTGCCGTTTCTAAATCGTTAATGTTTGTAGTAAGTTGTGAGATGTGTACCTGTTTTTCCCATCTTTTTTTGGCTGCTATTGCTATGAATTCCCCTTGTATTGTGTGCTTCCTATTGAATCAATGGGGGGATTTCTGGGGAGTCATTCTCTTTAAAGTATTGAATCAATCTGTCTTGGATTGTGTGGACAGTGGGTGTATCTGTGAGCAGTGATGGGTCTAGGCGCCATATAGGGGACCGTGACTGAGTGGTCGGGAATTCCATGGACATAGTAACAGGGTGATGATCTGATATAAACATTGGCTCAATGGTTGTCGTGAGGAGGTAGGATAGGTCTCTTTGAGATACGAACAGGTAGTCTAGTCTGAAGTAGTGGTCGTGAGGTGTTGAAAAGTAAGTATAGTCCTTAACATTGGGATTTAGGGTGTGCCAGGAGTCGTGTAGTGACAATTCTTGGAGAAGTTTTTTAATCGCACAAAGTGCTTTGAAAGGTAATTTAGAGGTGCCAGAGGATGTGTCCATTAGGGGATTTAATGGGACATTAAAATCTCCACCCAATAGCAGGGATCGTTCCTGAAAGTCTGCAAGTTTTTGTAGAGTATTTCTGAAGAAGGGAACTTGTTTGACGTTGGGGGGCATAAATGTTGGCTAGAGTAATATGTTTGCCATGCAGTGAGCCCTTGATGAACAGAACTCTACAGCTGAGAGTGTGCCTGATATCTGAAAGGGACAGTGTTTTGCAATAAGGATAGATACTCCTTTGGTTTTGGTCTCTCTAGATGTTGCGTGTGTTGCCAATGGGTAATAGGAATTTGACAGCTTGGGACGGAGTCCGCTTTGAAGTGAGTTTCTTGAAGGAGTACTATATCTGCCCTGAGTTTGCACATGGAAAATAAAACTTGTGAGCCTTTTTCAGGGGTGTTGAGACCTTGTACATTTAGGGAGAAAAGTTTAGCACTACTGTAGTTGTGCAAGGCCTTTGGATTTGTTGTTTTGTGGGTGGTCATGCTGTGGTGGGGTTTATACCGTTCTGCTGGCTCTCTGATATCTACCCGTACACACTACTGTGTGGGGGTTAGATTTCTTGAAAGTTAAGTTGAGTCCCTCCTAGGGGTACTATCTCCGGGTTTGGACCCTTTTTTGAAGTGGGTTAGGGAAGGGGACGCGGGGGGGAAGAGCATAACAAAAAGGTGAGCCCTGTTAGAAACAAGTGACTGTGATCTGCTAAAGTGAAGTTGCAAGTAATTGAGAGATCTACACTGGGGAGACCAGGACTATATCCAGGGATTTGCGAGTCCTGCTCACTTATCCAAGGTGGTTTTACACCTGTATGCAGGTGATTCCGGAGTGGGTCAGTTGTATGTGAAGCAATTGTATTAAAAACTACATTTGTGTGGTCTTATGCCTCGTACACACGGTCGGAAATTCCGACCACAAAATCCGTCTGATTTTTTCCGACAGATTTTTTCGGACACTGGTGTTGCATACACATGGTTGGACAAAGTTGTCGTAAAATCAGATTATTCTGAACGTGGTGACGTTCGTTGTGTACGACTGAACTACGTAGAGGCTAGTAGCCAATAGCTTTAGTCTCGTAATTTGATCTGAGCATGCGTGGCACTTTGTCCGTCGGAATTCTCCACACACGATCGGAAAAAGTCCGATCGGATTTTGTTGTCGGAAAATTTGAGAGCAGGATCGGACATTTTCCGTCGGAATTTCCGACCGCTTGTATGGGGCTTTAGACTTGTACCACTGTGAGGGAAGATAGGTCGAAGTCGGTGGAAAATGAAACCTGTCAGAATGTGTCGTGTCCCACTGACAGGGGGTGTAACATGCAATCTATTGGGGAGGTGAGATTAATGCAATTGTATTGCACCATTTGAAATCAGGGAGTCTGTGTGTTGTATGGAATCTCTCTCAGAAACCCGAAAGCGCATCCCTGAGAGTATTCCTGTGACATGGCAACAACTGCCAGATTGTGACTCGATGTGTCAAGGTGGTGGGGTCCAGAACACAGTCTCATAACCCTGGGTTGTGCTTATAAGTGTGACGTGTTCATTGTCTCCTCTTAAGTTGCATCAGTCATACTTGCCACACCTCAAGGCTATCTCTGTAAGGTATGGGTCCTTATCATCATGTGAGTGAGGATCCTATTACTTGAAACAGAACCTTGAAAGGCAGCATCTAAAATCAATAACTCTGTAACTTATAAACCTTAAAACATTAAAGGTTCGTAATTGATTGCTTAGAAAAGGCATTCACTTTATAACAGACAATATAACAAATAATACTTCTACTGACTTCCATTGTCTTCCAGTGGCCCGTTTGTTTCACGTATCAAGCTTCTGGTCATTAGGCAGGAGCCCTATCCACGTCTTCGGGTGCGTGTGTAGTACAATGTCTAACTGTTTGAACTAGTGGTGTCTAAAGGTGTTGTTATCCGGGCCACAAATAGTTGGCAGCGGTACCGGTTGTCTTATCAAGGTTTCCTAAAAAATTCAAGTTGCACTTATTCCTGGATATTTTGGAAGATTGTAGTCTGGAATTTCTGTTTGTCTTGCCTCGTTTAGATATGGGAGTGGGCATGCATGTAGCGTGAGGCTACCAGTCACGTGTGATATTGTTGTGTACTTATGTGTTCGGTCTAGTGGAGTAAATCAATGGTTTCATCAGTTGTCATTTGGCATAGTGTTGATTGATGTCAATAGCGGTTGCTAGAGACAACATGGGCGGTAGCAGTCAACAGTCCTGAACTACTGGGTAGTCTTAGAATGGACTCTTCGGGTGGGACGGGAGTTGCCTGCATTCAAAAACGAAATAAGCTATGTCACTTGGCCTGTTCATCTAGTTCCTTAAAACTAAAGTGCCTGTAGTCATTACTGTTGAGGCCTGACAAAATTCCTCCTGATTTCAGTGTGGGTGCTCTAGGTCATAGATTATTAAAAGGAATGCTGTACTGATAAGATACAACACATTATTTGTAAAGTACAGAGTGATGGGCTCAGATCACCTTCTGCTCACCCCACTCGGGGATCCATGTGGGATAGCCACACAGTATGCCGTGGTTGTTGTTGTGTTCGGCAGGGTAACCCATCCTCTGTATAGGGGTAACTCTGATGGTCAAAACTGCCCAAATTATAATGTGAACCTGCTGTAGGACTGCGTCACCTGTCTGGATCGTGCTGGTCTAACCTTCTCAGCTTTTTGAGGCATTGTTTAAGAAGAGGAGAGGAGGGGTTAGAAAAAATGTAGTGGAATGTGCCGTGTGCTATATTCAGGGGATTTGCAACATATCATCCGAGCCCATGCCTCCGGGACATCTATCTATGAAATTAGCCTATTATAGATAAGTCCCATATTAATATAAGCATATGACCAGATCATGCTAGAAGGCTATTTGGTGTTGTTAATGCCAATTATCTATAATAAACAGCGACAGGAGCATGAATAAATCCCATTCCGGGGAGGCACGGTTGTCTTGTGAAGGGGGTAGGATCAAAGTACGGCCAGTGACCTGTAGTCATTGCCAAAATAAGTGCAGAGCGCTTACCAGATCCAAAAGAGTAAACTCCCGAATCAGTACTTGGTTAGTTGTGGAGGTGATCAGATTCTTGAGAAGAATGGCTAGGTATGAGTGTTCAACAAAGAGCATAGTCTTCCCGTCTATATGAGAGTAGAACGGAGGAGTCTGGAAGTGGTACAGTGAACAGTCTGTGCCTAGGGGAGCAAAGTTAATACGTGGGGTAAAAGTTCAACTTAACTTGGAAGTGAATGCCTCTAGCTGTAGTCTTGGAGTGTGCGTTCCTTAACGATCTCACCTGGCTCTGCGGGTGTGTGGAGGTTTTGTTGGGCTGTCAGCAGGGAGTGGATGCAATCCTGGATGTTGGGTCCTGGCTTCTGAGGGTGATCGATGTCTGCTATAGTGGACATCTTGTGTCTCTATCGGTCCAGGTCTGACAGATGTTAAGTGAGCAGATGGTATGCGGAACTCCGCATACAACTCAGGCACCACCGTTAACAGTATCCCCAGAGTGTCACAGAAATACTGGAGGTCTTCCGGTACTCTGAGGAGAGTGGTGTGGCCTTGTGTGGTTGCAGAGAGGCTGAAGGGGAACTTCCATCGGTAAGTGATGCCCTTGGTGTGGAGTACTGTTAAGAGAGGTCGAACTTCCCTTCGGCACTGAAAAATAGTGTATATGTGTCCCTCGCGCTACTTGGAGTATGTGGATGGTCAAATATAAATAATCGTGCTCTGCTGTGAAATGTGGTGTGTTCACAAATACACAAAAAAGTAATATATATAAAAAAGAATTTCGCGCAATAAATAGCTAAAACTTAAATAGTGCAATATTACCAGTGGAAAATATATATAATAAAAATACAGTAATAATAAAATACTATTATTATAAAGTGCAATTATTATAGTAAAGTGACTAATGTAGTAAGTGAAAAATAGATGTGCATCAAAGTGCTAAATATTACACCATACATCAAAAATAATGTGCTATATGATGCATAATTAATAGAGCATATCATACATGTGCATCAAAGTGCTAATAAGTACACGAAAAAATTATCAAAGTGCTGTGCATAAATAATTATCAAAGTGCTGTGCATAAATAATGACTAGTATCAAAAACAATATAGAATGGGTGTTTAAGGCGCATGCGCGGCAGCTCCCAAGATGGCCGCCGGCATCTAGAGCTCCGCTCCACCGCAGACTCCCGCTGACCACCGGAGCCTACAGAGCGCCCCCACGCCCCGCACATCGGGCGAATCACACGGGGGATACCCAGGGGAACAATTAGATGTCATCCCCGCAAGCCAAGCGGGACTTATCTGGCCAGATGACGGCGTCTCCCGGCCCCCTCAGCTATGCCAAAATGGCGGCGGCAGCACGAGGCCCTCTCTCCACGGAACATCAGGAATCCTCCATTGCGGACCAGGATCAGATGTCACAAACCCTCTCAGGTACCGACTACCCCCCGCTTCAGCCTGCTAGCTCCCCAGCCTCCACAGAATCCCTGCTGGGTGGTCTGTCCGCTGTGTGCCCCAATACTCCCATGATGGACCCCCACACAGGCCTCATGCTCACTGTCAGTGAAGCTCAAGAGGACATCCCAGCCCCCACTGACTTTCCCTCAATGATGGTGGCCTTCTCTAATATGCTCTCCAAAAGCCTGGCACTCACTGTTACACAGATCACTAACTCACTACATGCAGACCTGCAGCAGTTTGGAATGAGAATGGATGTTATAGAACAGGCACAGGATCAAATGGCAGCTCAGGTTAACCAAAATTCCAACAGGCTGCAAGAAGTACAGGAGCAATTAGAGACTGCTTTTTCTAAGATCGATGACCTTGAGAATAGGTCACGCAGGTATAACTTCAGGGTCAGGGGGGTCCCCGAAACCGAAAAAGAGGTACAGAAAACAGTGAAATCATTGATAAAAAGCCTAATTCCGGATATCCCTGACCACCACCTGGAGCTGGATAGGGCCCACAGAGCACTGCAAGCACCCCGCTCTGATGGTCTTCCTCGCGACATCATTGTTAAACCGCATTATTATGCGACCAAGGAAGAAGTGATGCGAAAATCCAGATACGCAACCAATCTCAACTTTCAGGGACATAAAATCCAAATCTTTGCCGACATCTCACCATACACGATACAGAAAAGGCGAGCCCTCAAGCCATTACTACAAGTCCTCCAGGAGAAGGAAATCGCTTATCGCTGGTCCTTTCCTCTAAGACTGAACTTCTCTTACAGGAACAAAGGTTTTGGCTTCTCCACTTTCCCTGAAGGTGAACGTCTTCTCATACAACTCGGTCTGATTCAACTGGAACCACACACGGCGCAGACTACCAGGGGAACTCCGACCTCGACTAAGAGACCTCCGCCAGCAAGCCCCCTGCAACACACCTGGCTGAAGCAAGGCTCCAAGCGCACGAAGGAAAACTTACCGACCTGAGACATTGATCCTCGGTTACCACAAAGTACACTTGTCTCCTGTTTTTGGTTCGCCCTTTTGAGGTCAAGGGTCAGTTTTGGGCCCTCAGTTCCCCCTCCTGTTTGGGTAGGCGGATTTGGGATTGGCCCCCCTTGACACAAATGCACGGTGAACTAGGTTGTTGTTAAACATTGATCTTCACGTTCGGTCTTAGTGACCGCAGTTTACAATTCTGTTGGAAACCTTGCAACGTCGACATTCCTTAGTCGTAACAGAGGGCAGACCCTTCTCTACTATGATGTGGGGCTTCGGAGCACCAATGCTCCACACTGACAGGGGGTATTTTTTTATTTTTTTAATTTTTATTTTTCTGGAATAGCAGTTATCCAAGCCTGTCCCACCCTACATTGGTTTGTAATTCTGTTAACCACTACTTAGGTAGATGGGGAGGCTTCCCAGTAATTTAGCTCCAAAACAGATACATAACTCCCCTTTCAGAGGTTCAAATGTTCTCTGTGTTTTTGCCTTTCTATTTAGTTAATGGCTCATTTACCACCTATAAGATGCCCCAAAGTAAATAATTTAACCTTGGGTGGAGCTACCGGGGATGGCCCTTCCAAGCTCGCAGTGTTATTTAGGCTTTTGCCCGTCTGGCGCCCCCCCCCTCTTGCCCCCCTGTCTGGGAGGCGGGAGGGGTGGACGACGGACGGGTATCATAGGACCTATTGGCTCGGCTCTACTGAGCGGGTTGCCTGCCAGAGATATTTTATTTACTTATTTCCCTTTTTTTTTTTTTTTTTTTTTTTCTTTCCCTTACAGGACGCTCTGTAGTTAGGAAATGTTGAGTCCCTTTGGGGCTTTTAGTTATGAATGAGTTAAGGTGGCGGGTCTGTGGTGGATTCAGTGCACCTCACTTGGACCAGGAGACCTCCGGTACACCTGGTTCCTAGCCCGGATTTCCTTACTGAGGTCTTCCGGCTCCTCAGGTACTGGAGGCGGTTATGGCTAGTCCGTTCCGTCTCAGGGGTGGGCGAGGGTCAGGGGACCCTTATGTATTCATGATGGATGTGATTGTCACAGGATTGCTTTATATGTCACCTAATGATATGCTGCTTTTTTCTTCCCTCCTTTGCTTATTCATCTCTTTCTCCTCCCCCCTTCCAACCGCTCCATCCCGAGATCGCAGACGCCTCAACTGTTCCCAGTCTACTTGCCCAGGCTCCAGGATCCTTCTTCTAGGGTGACCAGAGGTAACCCTGATCCACCTTTCCCGTAGGCGGGGTAAGTCTCTAACTTTTGCTACCGAATACTCCCTTCTGATCCATGGCTGACACACCCACCAGTGCACCTACCTTAAAGATTATATCTCACAACACACAGGGTCTCAACTCTCCAATCAAACGTAGGAAAATTCTGCAACAATACCACTCTTTACATGCCGATATACTCTTGTTACAAGAAACACACTTTCCTTCCACGTTTAACCCCACTTTCCTACATCAACACTACCCCCAATTCTTCCTGGCCTCGGCGGAAAATAAAACGAAAGGGGTCGCTGTCTGTTTTGCCAAGCACATTAACTTATCGCAACCCGAAACGGTCAAGGACCCGCAGGGGCGCTACATTCTAGTATCTGGCTATATTGATGGGGAACTTTACACTTTTGTATCATACTATACTCCCAACAAGGGCCAGAGGGCCTTTTTTGAAGTCTTACTCCAAAAGCTACAAAAACACCTCAGAGGTACGGTTTTCCTCGGGGGGGACTCAAATATAGCCTTTGATTATTCACTTGACAAATTTACGAACGGCACCACCAAACCCCGACGGCCCTCCAAACAAAGTGTGGCCACAGCGAAAATACTGAACACAGCAGGGTTGATAGACGCATGGAGGGAGGTTAACCCACATATGAAGGACTACACACACTTCTCGGCCCCTCACAATTCCTATGCCAGGATAGACCACATCTTTACAAGGCCCTCCACGACCCCCCTGATCAGGAACTCCAAAATTGTTGATTCTTCTCTTTCGGATCACTCCATGCTGACCTTACTAATTCAAAGACCAGTAGGAGTTGAACATCGCCCGCGCTGGCGACTGAGAGAATCGCTCTTGAACGACCCCGTTCATTGCTCCCAAATAGAATCTGACATCAAAGAGTACTTCCTTCTTAACGAGTCGGAAGAGATCTCTCCCACTATCATCTGGGCCGCACATAAATCAGTGATTAGAGGGAAATTAATACAGCTATCTTCTAAACTCAAGGCAGCACATAGAGCAGACTCTTTGAAACTTTCTGAGGACTTCCGCATTCTAGCCAAGGCCCACAAACGGAACCCCACACCTACATCCCTCGCAAATCTCGACTCAGCCCGAGCACGACTGAATTTGTCCCTGACCACGGCAGCATCGCAACATCTTCGCTGGACGGGTGCAAGATTTTACGCCCAAAAGGACAGAATCGGCTCGCGCCTAGCAACTAAACTGAACCCTAGACAGCGATCGCAGACATTCCCTAAAATTAAGGTGGCTTCTGGGGATCTTTCACAGAACCCGACCAAGATAATGCACGCGTTCGAGCAATTCTACACCAAACTGTACCAAAAAGACCCTAGCACCTCCTCAGCACTCAGGGACAAATTCTTAGCTGACCTCCCCTTACCGGTACTGATTAAGGAACACAGTGACCTTTTGGAGACCCCGTTCACCCAAGCTGAGGTCCTCGATACCATCAAGAATCTTAAGATAGGCTCCTCTCCGGGCCCGGACGGCTTCTCCACAGGGTACTATAAGAAATTTGATCAATGTCTGGCCCCACACTTGACTAAAATGTTTAATTCTCTCAGGAATGGAGCCCCATTAGACCCGGATCTAAATTCGGCATACATTTCGGTCATTCCAAAACCAGACAAAGACAATAGCGAGGTGGGAAACTATCGCCCCATCTCACTCATAAACAACGATATCAAAATAATGACGAAAATTTTGGCAAACAGAATGTCCAGCTTTATCTCCTCTTATGTACACAAAGACCAGGTGGGCTTCATTCCTGGGAGACAAGGCCCAGACCAGATTAGACGTGCCATTGATATAATCTCCCTACTTAGATCACAATGGGATGGCACGCCCCCTCAGAAGGGCTTCCTCCTATCTATTGACCTTCACAAAGCGTTTGACTCACTGGACTGGACATACCTGTCTGATCTGCTCCATAGATGGGGATGCGGCAGACATTTTCTCAATATCATTAACTCACTATACTCTAACCCCTCTGCACAAGTGCGCCTGCTGGGCAGATACTCAGACTCCTTCCCCATAAGTAGAGGAACCCGACAGGGATGCCCACTTTCGCCTCTCCTCTTCGCGATAGCCATTGAGACGTTGGCTATCGCCCTGAGGACTAATCAGGACATCAAAGGAGTCAATTGCGGCACACAGGAACACAAATGCGCCCTTTATGCGGATGACCTCCTCCTGTTCATTTCCTCCCCCCTCACGTCTATGCCCATGATTATGCGTACCCTTAAAGACTTTAGTGGGATATCCGGTCTACGGGTGAACATGTCCAAGTCACTAGCGTTAAATATAACATTACCCCCGGATAGCCTTAAACAGCTCACAACCAATTTCGCCTTCCCTTGGGCCTCCGCAACACTACCCTATCTAGGCATTAAATTAACGCCTGACATAAACGGACTCCTCACAGCCAACTACCCGGTTATGATACAAAAATGTAAAAGAGATCTGGAAAGGTGGTCCAAATGTGGTCTATCCTGGCTGGGCAGGCTTCACGCAGTCAAAATGACCCTACTTCCACGTATGCTCTATCTATTCCGCTCGCTGCCGATTCCGTTTCCCAAGCAATTCCTCAACAAGTTACAGTCGGACATATTACACTTCATCTGGGGGAATAAAGGGTATAGGTGCCCCTCAGAAACACTTTACCGCTTGAGATCACAAGGAGGCTTAGGTCTTCCCAATCTCTGGAAATACTATCAGGCAGCACAGTTAGCTCAAATCTCTACAGCATTCTCACAGTACTCGAAACCAGATTGGCTGTCTATGGAAAAGCAAGCCATCCCCTCAAATACCATAGATTTCCTCTTGGGGTGCAAGCCTAGGCTCAGACCGGCAGTTATGGCGCCTACTCTCTCACACTCACTGGCCCTCTGCTCCAAACTCTTCACTCTACCTACCATCATTTCCCCAATAAGGCCACTGTCGCACCTATTTCATAATCCAGATTTCAAACCGGGGATGGAAATTCAAGCCTTTAAATGGTGGACCGACAAAGGCCTCTATAGGATAGGACACTTCTTCTCCCCGTCAGGCCCCATTTCCCTGACACATTGTCAGAAAAAGCTGGATATGCCTAACTCCGAACTCTTTAGGTTCTCACAGATCTCTCATTACCTCCATTCAATATGGACCAATAATCCCTTGCCCCCTACTATCACTACCTATGAACACTGGTGTGTCAATCTAATGGATCAGAGGGGAGGCATCTCTTTGATCTATGCAGCACTGATGCATAGGGAAACTAAACCCTCTTATGCCCGAGCCTGGGAAGCAGACGTGAATAACACTTGGGACACCGCAACTTGGTTTCGAGCCACGGACAGAGCTTTCAAAGGTATTCTTAATGTTTCTCTTATTGAGGCTAGTCTGAAGGTTCTGATAAGGTGGTACTATGTTCCCTCCAGGCTGGCCAGGTTGTTTCCGGGTACTCCACCGGTCTGCTACAGGGAATGCGAGATGGAGGGTTCTATGCTTCATATTTGGTGGACCTGCCCTCGCATCAGATCGTATTGGCGGAAAGTATTCCGTACAATCAGCACCTTAACAGGTATCGCAGTACCGCCTCACCCTAACTCAGCTCTGTTCAATCACCCAATATCTGGACTCTCTAAAGCATTTCAGACCCTATCCTTTTTCATTTTACTGGGGGCCAAAATGACTCTGGCCAAAGCCTGGAGGAAACATTCTGTCTCCTTTCAGCTCTTTAAAGCAAAAGTATCATGGATCATGGCTCAGGAACAGATTGTAGCCAAACTGGATGACAAGCTGGAGAAATTCCAGAACATATGGGAACCATGGGCCACTTTCTGTAACATTTCCCTAATCCCTGGACTTCCACCTGGTATGACGATCTATGGGAACACTAGCTGACTCTCCTTTCCAACTCCCCACCCCCTCCCCCTCACACGTTTCTCTCTTCTCTTCCTATACTGCCTCTCTTGGCTAGGATAACTTAAAATCTTACCGGACATTAGGCCCCATGGGCACGACTGAACGACACTACTGTCTGGTAGGATCCTGTTCATGTCAAGACGTAACCTGAACCTGGGGAGGACACCTGGTGGTTTCCACTCCTGGGTGACAGCATGATCCCTTTCGGGGCACCCGGGAATCTGGGATCTCCCAGACCCCTCCTATGCCTGACCCTTTAAGATGACATGTAGGACATTATACAGGGAAGGAACCTTCCTGTACTCCCTTAATTCAAATTGAACGGTTATGTTTCATTGCTTCATGTGACCAGATCTTTCTACCTGTGGCACCACATCTTTTGTATTTAACTGTTATTATACACATGTTCTTATCTACATGCATTTTGATGTTCTGTTATTGCAAAATTTTTCAATAAAAATTATTCAACATAGAATGGGTGTTTAAATACTCTAGGAAGGTGGATGAATGGTTAAAAATAATTCAAAATAGTTCAAAATAGTTCATGTAGTCCCAGACTGGGTATATGTATAAGTAAAACAGACTTCAAGTTAATCCATCCAATCTTGATACTATAAATGCATATGATCAGGTGCCGTAATGACTCAAATCATGCAGTGGTGGATTGATGGTTTTTTCACATCCAATTGGGTGCTTGGTCCTGTTTATATAGATACAATCCCATCACCAGTCTCCCAGAACTCTCACCTTTAGTATGTAGAATTGAAGCTTTTCTGGCTTGTCTTATAGCCCCACACGATGTAGATACAGACTGGTCGGCAGATCCTGGTAAGAGTGAAGCCCTTCTCCTTTAGTAGCGTATTGGTGTTTAAATCCTGTGGTGCTTGGTGTCACGGTGTGACACAGTGCCAAACAGAAAGGAAAAAAGGGGGAAGCCTCCACTAGTGTAGTATTTCGTTAAAATAGAGACATTTTATTTAAATAAACATGTGGTTGGACTCTTACATTAAAAACAAAATAAACCGGCATATAGACACAAAGTAATTGCTTAGGCGTTCTCAGAGCCTTCTCACGTCTCTGTCTCTGCCTACGGCCACTCCCTACGCGTTACGACACGTCACGTGTCTTCATCTGGGGAACCGGATTGGTTGAATAGGCTAGGTTTATATTGTGTGAGAACCGGAAGTAAACATTCGGCCATCTTGGTTGTGGTCGGATGTCTAGTTGATGGCGGCCATTTTACTGGTGGTTTGTTATTGTTATTGCGGCGGATGTGTTTACGGCAATGCGTTCCACCTCAGCGTTCCACCGTTATGGCGGCCATTTTTTGGAGGACAATGACTTATTATTAGACGACCATAGTGTCGTAATTTCAGGCTATTAGTGATAGCGTAATCGATGTTGCTCTATACGGTGTATTCTTATTATTGTACAGTCCCCACCTGGATATATGTATACTTATCGTTGGGGACCGTTTCAGTCTAATAATGTGTAATAATAGGTTACATCAAGATTGTGTGTAAGTTCTAGGCCTTACTCCTAATAGAATACCTAATGTTTTGAGGTTCTGTATTAAAACAAATCGATGCTTAGAGATTAGGAAGTGTCCTATGTACAAAGGACATTACATATTGAGGCATTACCACCGATAATGCATAATATCAATATTAAATTCCCAAAGGTCAACAAATTGGTTTTAGTGTGTGAATAAGTGTGTGAATAAATATTATGATAAAGATAGAATAAAATACATAATGTATTAAAATGATGACATAGGTGGCCTCTACAGGTATCTATGTCATCCATACATTTGTAAGAGGATACCTGGACATTAAGATGTGAGAAACCCTTGAGATTCCTTCTATTAGTAATATACAGATGTATATAAAAGTTAAAAAATTAAAATATATATCTATAAAAAATGCATATCTATAAAAAATTCATCATTACGTAAAGTATGGTACATAAACCAGGCAGCCATTTTCCATGTTACATGTATTGGTTCTGTATTGTGATGAATGTAATAGTAAAATATGGTTAAAAATCCCAATATATATGTATATATTGGAATCAAATATAAAAATAGAAATCAGAATCAAATATAAAAATTGATAACCATGTCTATGGGTGATACAAATGATTGTGTGTGGAGCCATATACTCAGGTCATTATCTCAGCTGTAACTGTATAGATGATGACTTCTACTTGGAGTATATTTATTCAGAAATTACTCAGGAAACAGTTCAAGTCGAACTCCACGTTGAGTCCTCCAGGGATGAGTGTACGCATTGTGTGAATCCATCTTGATTTTTTTTTGGCTTATTGTTCGTATTTTATGGCTGCCTCTCCATGCTTTATTATATCGCTCAATTCCCCAAAATTGTAGAGATGATGGATCTTGGTTATGTTTTAATGCAAAGTGTTTTGACACATTGTGCTTGGGGTATCCACGTTTGATGTTTTGCACATGCTCTTCTATTCTTACTTTTAAAGCCCTTTATGTTCTTCCCACATATTGGAGATTACAGCTGCACTGCAGAACGTATACGACTCCTTCTGTATGGCAGCCTATGAAGTCTCTTATTTTGTGAGTTTCTCCCGTATTTGTGGCTATAAAGTCCATTTTCTTTTTTTGCGATTTTTGTGAGTGTCTGCAGGCATAGCATTTGCGACAGGGATAGAATCCCTTCCCAGAGAAAAATGTAAAGGCGGGTTTTGGTGGAGGTTCTACTACAGATTTTACTACTAAATCTCTAATAGTAGGGGCCCTAGTGTAAACAATGTTCGGTTTTTGAGGTAGTACGGTTTTTAGATCCTTGTCTCTTTTCAGGATGTGCCAATGTCTTTCAATTAATTTAGCAACTTCTTTATGTTGTATGTTGTAATCTAGAATTAGACAGGGTGCTTCATTTTGATAGCTTTTCTTCGGTTTATTCTGAAGCATCATTGTTCTGTCCATTTTGCTGACATCTTGTATTTGTTTTTCTATCCATTGGTCATCATATCCTTTGGTTTTGAATCTTTCTCCTATTTGTTTTGCCTGGGTTTGGTAATCTTCTTCCTTCGTGCAGTTCCTTTTTATTCTTATTAGTTGTCCCTTTGGAATGTTGTATAACCACGGTTTGTGGTGGCAACTATTAAGTGAGAGGTAGCTATTGGTGTCTACATTTTTGAAGAACGTTTTAGTTGTTATTTTATTTCCATCCAGACTTATTTTAAGGTCAAGAAAATCAACCTCTTTCTCATCAATTTTCCATACAAGTTTGATGTTATTTTCATTTAGTCGCATGAGGAATGATTCCAGTGTGTTTCTGTCTCCATTCCACACGATTATTACATCATCGATGTATCTTTTGTACAGGGTGAGCTCAGCTGGGGTATCATTATATATTGTTTCATCTTCCCATTGGGCCATAAACGCATTGGCCACTCCTGGAGCGAACTTGGCACCCATGGCTATGCCTATAGCCTGTTTGTAATAATTCTGGTTGTGCCAGAAGTAATTATATTTAAGGCAAAAATCGAGGCATTTAATGAGGTATTTCCTTTGTTTGCATATATAGTTGCTATAATTCCTCAAAAGCCATTTAGTTGCTGAGCATGCATTATGGTGTTGTACTATCGTGTATAACGATGCGACATCTGCTGTTGCTAGTATGGTCCTCCCCTCCAATACTGGTGTTGTTTCTAAGAGTTGCAGTATGTGTTTGGTGTCTTTGAGGTAGACTTTCGTCTGTTGTACCGCTGGTTGGATATAATGGTCTATATACTGTCCCATTCTTGACGTTAGGGAATCTATCCCATTAACGATGGGTCTTCCTGGGGGATTTTCCTTGCACTTGTGGATTTTGGGTACAGTATATATGATTGGGATCCTACAGGTTTCTGGTACAATATACTTTGATTCTTTTGCATTGAGTGCCAAGTTTGCCAAGTTCGCTCCAGGAGTGGCCAATGCGTTTATGGCCCAATGGGAAGATGAAACAATATATAATGATACCCCAGCTGAGCTCACCCTGTACAAAAGATACATCGATGATGTAATAATCGTGTGGAATGGAGACAGAAACACACTGGAATCATTCCTCATGCGACTAAATGAAAATGAAAATAACATCAAACTTGCATGGAAAATTGATGAGAAAGAGGTTGATTTTCTTGACCTTAAAATAAGTCTGGATGGAAATAAAATAACAACTAAAACGTTCTTCAAAAATGTAGACACCAATAGCTACCTCTCACTTAATAGTTGCCACCACAAACCGTGGTTATACAACATTCCAAAGGGACAACTAATAAGAATAAAAAGGAACTGCACGAAGGAAGAAGATTACCAAACCCAGGCAAAACAAATAGGAGAAAGATTCAAAACCAAAGGATATGATGACCAATGGATAGAAAAACAAATACAAGATGTCAGCAAAATGGACAGAACAATGATGCTTCAGAATAAACCGAAGAAAAGCTATCAAAATGAAGCACCCTGTCTAATTCTAGATTACAACATACAACATAAAGAAGTTGCTAAATTAATTGAAAGACATTGGCACATCCTGAAAAGAGACAAGGATCTAAAAACCGTACTACCTCAAAAACCGAACATTGTTTACACTAGGGCCCCTACTATTAGAGATTTAGTAGTAAAATCTGTAGTAGAACCTCCACCAAAACCCGCCTTTACATTTTTCTCTGGGAAGGGATTCTATCCCTGTCGCAAATGCTATGCCTGCAGACACGCACAAAAATCGCAAAAAAAGAAAATGGACTTTATAGCCACAAATACGGGAGAAACTCACAAAATAAGAGACTTCATAGGCTGCCATACAGAAGGAGTCGTATACGTTCTGCAGTGCAGCTGTAATCTCCAATATGTGGGAAGAACAAAAAGGGCTTTAAAAGTAAGAATAGAAGAGCATGTGCGAAACATCAAACGTGGATACCCCAAGCACAATGTGTCAAAACACTTTGCATTAAAACATAACCAAGATCCATCATCTCTACAATTTTGGGGAATTGAGCGATATAATAAAGCATGGAGAGGCAGCCATAAAATACGAACAATAAGCCAAAAAAAAATCAAGATGGATTCACACAATGCGTACACTCATCCCTGGAGGACTCAACGTGGAGTTCGACTTGAACTGTTTCCTGAGTAATTTCTGAATAAATATACTCCAAGTAGAAGTCATCATCTATACAGTTACAGCTGAGATAATGACCTGAGTATATGGCTCCACACACAATCATTTGTATCACCCATAGACATGGTTATCAATTTTTATATTTGATTCTGATTTCTATTTTTATATTTGATTCCAATATATACATATATATTGGGATTTTTAACCATATTTTACTATTACATTCATCACAATACAGAACCAATACATGTAACATGGAAAATGGCTGCCTGGTTTATGTACCATACTTTAAGTAATGATGAATTTTTTATAGATATGCATTTTTTATAGATATATATTTTAATTTTTTAACTTTTATATACATCTGTATATTACTAATAGAAGGAATCTCAAGGGTTTCTCACATCTTAATGTCCAGGTATCCTCTTACAAATGTATGGATGACATAGATACCTGTAGAGGCCACCTATGTCATCATTTTAATACATTATGTATTTTATTCTATCTTTATCATAATATTTATTCACACACTTATTCACACACTAAAACCAATTTGTTGACCTTTGGGAATTTAATATTGATATTATGCATTATCGGTGGTAATGCCTCAATATGTAATGTCCTTTGTACATAGGACACTTCCTAATCTCTAAGCATCGATTTGTTTTAATACAGAACCTCAAAACATTAGGTATTCTATTAGGAGTAAGGCCTAGAACTTACACACAATCTTGATGTAACCTATTATTACACATTATTAGACTGAAACGGTCCCCAACGATAAGTATACATATACAAAAGAAAAAAGGGGGAATGTATATCTCCATATACTGGGACTTTAGATGAGGCGCACAAGGAAAGGGGGGTGGTGCGCCTCCATCCCTATTTGAATACGAAAAATTGGAAGGAGAGTGGGACTTTAAATGAGGCTGAACTCAAACATTGGATTCATGTACAATTAAATATTTAATGTACATTGGTTGTCAAATTACACAGCATGATGTGTGTCAAACAGTGATTGAATACAAATACAGAACGTCTTTAAAGATACAAAATATACATATAATGAAATATAAAAACATAATTGCCATAGTGGGAAAAGTTTTGCATACTAGATAAATGCAACTAAAAATATACAGTCAAGATTCGTAGAGATAGGGGTGAAGGTGGGGAAAGATATCCCCACGGGCTCGACGCGTTTCGTCGGTTAACCGACTCATCAGGAGCAGGTAATCATGTCTGAAAAATGAATGATAGTAAAAAATACTTAGTCGCCAAAACGTCAAAATGTGGGAAATATCCCATGGAGTACAGAATAAAAAAGAATTATATGTATAATGGACCAAAAAGACAAAAAAGTAATAGAGTCCACAAACCTACATCCCACTAGGACGGTGGGCCCCAACAATCCCGCACAGCAGGAGCAGCCCAGCCGAATCTCACCCGGAGCTGAGGTAGATGCGCCCACACACAACAGGCCACACATCGGAGAGTCCCCAGCCAACATTGGTAGGTATATGGAGTATTGAGCCTATTCTTGGCGAACAATCTGTAGAGTATTTAAAAAATATTATTAAGAAGATCTTAATAAATGGTACATACCGGCTGTACTAACTGGCTAGGAAAATGAGTGGAGTGAAGTATATATAAAAGAAAAAACTGAGTGAGGTGAGTGAATAAGTGTGAAGTGAGGTATAGATGTGAGGAAAAGAGGGGGGTGATGGTTAGTGAAAGAATGTATGTAAGAAAATAAGTTAGTGATAAAAAGAATATGTGTAGGCAAGTGTAAAAAACAAAAACAAAACAAAACAAAAGGTGAAGTGTGTGAAAAAAATGTGGCATGTGATGTTACCTTGTGTTGGCCGATGTAGATGGTGCCTGTGCGATACAGCGAGCAGTACAAGCCGGTTGTCCAGTGCATGGTGGATGGGGACCTCCGAGGGGGCCAGCTATATAGGGCACACCCAACCAACGTCACGTGGGCACGGTGACGGGCGGGGAGAGCACGAGCGCCATTGGCGCCAAAGACGTCCCCGTCCTTACAACGGCCAGCTGGATATTGCAGCAGAGGTAAGCGGCGCCAAGCAATGACGCCGCTCATGCGGCATGTACGTGACGTCGATGCGCACGAGGCGTCGTCCCCATGGCACCCAGTAAGCAAGGGGGCGGCAGGGGGCGGCGACTGGTGCGAATCGCAGCTCCGAGGGGAAGAGAGACAAAGGCAGCCCCCACAATGCAGGCATGGGGAACAGAGTCCACATGGGGTGGAAAGGATGTGAGGCTGAAGTATATAAATTATAAAAAATTAAATGTGATGTAAATATGCATAAGTATTAACACGGCCATAAAATGGGGCGATAAGTAGTAGTTCAAAGGGGTGGCTGTATGTCACCCCATGTGTTGAAATTCTGCCTCCATCCCGGGTATTGTATACAAAAGAAAAAAGGGGGAATGTATATCTCCATATACTGGGACTTTAGATGAGGCGCACAAGGAAAGGGGGGTGGTGCGCCTCCATCCCTATTTGAATACGAAAAATTGGAAGGAGAGTGGGACTTTAAATGAGGCTGAACTCAAACATTGGATTCATGTACAATTAAATATTTAATGTACATTGGTTGTCAAATTACACAGCATGATGTGTGTCAAACAGTGATTGAATACAAATACAGGACGTCTTTAAAGATACAAAATATACATATAATGAAATATAAAAACATAATTGCCATAGTGGGAAAAGTTTTGCATACTAGATAAATGCAACTAAAAATATACAGTCAAGATTCGTAGAGATAGGGGTGAAGGTGGGGAAAGATATCCCCACGGGCTCAACGCGTTTCGTCGGTTAACCGACTCATCAGGAGCAGGTAATCATGTCTGAAAAATGAATGATAGTAAAAAATACTTAGTCGCCAAAACGTCAAAATGTGGGAAATATCCCATGGAGTACAGAATAAAAAAGAATTATATGTATAATGGACCAAAAAGACAAAAAAGTAATAGAGTCCACAAACCTACATCCCACTAGGACGGTGGGCCCCAACAATCCCGCACAGCAGGAGCAGCCCAGCCGAATCTCACCCGGAGCTGAGGTAGATGCGCCCACACACAACAGGCCACACATCGGAGAGTCCCCAGCCAACATTGGTAGGTATATGGAGTATTGAGCCTATTCTTGGCGAACAATCTGTAGAGTATTTAAAAAATATTATTAAGAAGATCTTAATAAATGGTACATACCGGCTGTACTAACTGGCTAGGAAAATGAGTGGAGTGAAGTATATATAAAAGAAAAAACTGAGTGAGGTGAGTGAATAAGTGTGAAGTGAGGTATAGATGTGAGGAAAAGAGGGGGGTGATGGTTAGTGAAAGAATGTATGTAAGAAAATAAGTTAGTGATAAAAAGAATATGTGTAGGCAAGTGTAAAAAACAAAAACAAAACAAAACAAAAGGTGAAGTGTGTGAAAAAAATGTGGCATGTGATGTTACCTTGTGTTGGCCGATGTAGATGGTGCCTGTGCGATACAGCGAGCAGTACAAGCCGGTTGTCCAGTGCATGGTGGATGGGGACCTCCGAGGGGGCCAGCTATATAGGGCACACCCAACCAACGTCACGTGGGCACGGTGACGGGCGGGGAGAGCACGAGCGCCATTGGCGCCAAAGACGTCCCCGTCCTTACAACGGCCAGCTGGATATTGCAGCAGAGGTAAGCGGCGCCAAGCAATGACGCCGCTCATGCGGCATGTACGTGACGTCGATGCGCACGAGGCGTCGTCCCCATGGCACCCAGTAAGCAAGGGGGCGGCAGGGGGCGGCGACTGGTGCGAATCGCAGCTCCGAGGGGAAGAGAGACAAAGGCAGCCCCCGCAATGCAGGCATGGGGAACAGAGTCCACATGGGGTGGAAAGGATGTGAGGCTGAAGTATATAAATTATAAAAAATTAAATGTGATGTAAATATGCATAAGTATTAACACGGCCATAAAATGGGGCGATAAGTAGTAGTTCAAAGGGGTGGCTGTATGTCACCCCATGTGTTGAAATTCTGCCTCCATCCCGGGTATTGTATACAAAAGAAAAAAGGGGGAATGTATATCTCCATATACTGGGACTTTAGATGAGGCGCACAAGGAAAGGGGGGTGGTGCGCCTCCATCCCTATTTGAATACGAAAAATTGGAAGGAGAGTGGGACTTTAAATGGGACTTTAAATGAGGCTGAACTCAAACATTGGATTCATGTACAATTAAATATTTAATGTACATTGGTTGTCAAATTACACAGCATGATGTGTGTCAAACAGTGATTGAATACAAATACAGAACGTCTTTAAAGATACAAAATATACATATAATGAAATATAAAAACATAATTGCCATAGTGGGAAAAGTTTTGCATACTAGATAAATGCAACTAAAAATATACAGTCAAGATTCGTAGAGATAGGGGTGAAGGTGGGGAAAGATATCCCCACGGGCTCGACGCGTTTCGTCGGTTAACCGACTCATCAGGAGCAGGTAATCATGTCTGAAAAATGAATGATAGTAAAAAATACTTAGTCGCCAAAACGTCAAAATGTGGGAAATATCCCATGGAGTACAGAATAAAAAAGAATTATATGTATAATGGACCAAAAAGACAAAAAAGTAATAGAGTCCACAAACCTACATCCCACTAGGACGGTGGGCCCCAACAATCCCGCACAGCAGGAGCAGCCCAGCCGAATCTCACCCGGAGCTGAGGTAGATGCGCCCACACACAACAGGCCACACATCGGAGAGTCCCCAGCCAACATTGGTAGGTATATGGAGTATTGAGCCTATTCTTGGCGAACAATCTGTAGAGTATTTAAAAAATATTATTAAGAAGATCTTAATAAATGGTACATACCGGCTGTACTAACTGGCTAGGAAAATGAGTGGAGTGAAGTATATATAAAAGAAAAAACTGAGTGAGGTGAGTGAATAAGTGTGAAGTGAGGTATAGATGTGAGGAAAAGAGGGGGGTGATGGTTAGTGAAAGAATGTATGTAAGAAAATAAGTTAGTGATAAAAAGAATATGTGTAGGCAAGTGTAAAAAACAAAAACAAAACAAAACAAAAGGTGAAGTGTGTGAAAAAAATGTGGCATGTGATGTTACCTTGTGTTGGCCGATGTAGATGGTGCCTGTGCGATACAGCGAGCAGTACAAGCCGGTTGTCCAGTGCATGGTGGATGGGGACCTCCGAGGGGGCCAGCTATATAGGGCACACCCAACCAACGTCACGTGGGCACGGTGACGGGCGGGGAGAGCACGAGCGCCATTGGCGCCAAAGACGTCCCCGTCCTTACAACGGCCAGCTGGATATTGCAGCAGAGGTAAGCGGCGCCAAGCAATGACGCCGCTCATGCGGCATGTACGTGACGTCGATGCGCACAAGGCGTCGTCCCCATGGCACCCAGTAAGCAAGGGGGCGGCAGGGGGCGGCGACTGGTGCGAATCGCAGCTCCGAGGGGAAGAGAGACAAAGGCAGCCCCCGCAATGCAGGCATGGGGAACAGAGTCCACATGGGGTGGAAAGGATGTGAGGCTGAAGTATATAAATTATAAAAAATTAAATGTGATGTAAATATGCATAAGTATTAACACGGCCATAAAATGGGGCGATAAGTAGTAGTTCAAAGGGGTGGCTGTATGTCACCCCATGTGTTGAAATTCTGCCTCCATCCCGGGTATTGTATACAAAAGAAAAAAGGGGGAATGTATATCTCCATATACTGGGACTTTAGATGAGGCGCACAAGGAAAGGGGGGTGGTGCGCCTCCATCCCTATTTGAATACGAAAAATTGGAAGGAGAGTGGGACTTTAAATGAGGCTGAACTCAAACATTGGATTCATGTACAATTAAATATTTAATGTACATTGGTTGTCAAATTACACAGCATGATGTGTGTCAAACAGTGATTGAATACAAATACAGAACGTCTTTAAAGATACAAAATATACATATAATGAAATATAAAAACATAATTGCCATAGTGGGAAAAGTTTTGCATACTAGATAAATGCAACTAAAAATATACAGTCAAGATTCGTAGAGATAGGGGTGAAGGTGGGGAAAGATATCCCCACGGGCTCGACGCGTTTCGTCGGTTAACCGACTCATCAGGAGCAGGTAATCATGTCTGAAAAATGAATGATAGTAAAAAATACTTAGTCGCCAAAACGTCAAAATGTGGGAAATATCCCATGGAGTACAGAATAAAAAAGAATTATATGTATAATGGACCAAAAAGACAAAAAAGTAATAGAGTCCACAAACCTACATCCCACTAGGACGGTGGGCCCCAACAATCCCGCACAGCAGGAGCAGCCCAGCCGAATCTCACCCGGAGCTGAGGTAGATGCGCCCACACACAACAGGCCACACATCGGAGAGTCCCCAGCCAACATTGGTAGGTATATGGAGTATTGAGCCTATTCTTGGCGAACAATCTGTAGAGTATTTAAAAAATATTATTAAGAAGATCTTAATAAATGGTACATACCGGCTGTACTAACTGGCTAGGAAAATGAGTGGAGTGAAGTATATATAAAAGAAAAAACTGAGTGAGGTGAGTGAATAAGTGTGAAGTGAGGTATAGATGTGAGGAAAAGAGGGGGGTGATGGTTAGTGAAAGAATGTATGTAAGAAAATAAGTTAGTGATAAAAAGAATATGTGTAGGCAAGTGTAAAAAACAAAAACAAAACAAAACAAAAGGTGAAGTGTGTGAAAAAAATGTGGCATGTGATGTTACCTTGTGTTGGCCGATGTAGATGGTGCCTGTGCGATACAGCGAGCAGTACAAGCCGGTTGTCACATCTATACCTCACTTCACACTTATTCACTCACCTCACTCAGTTTTTTCTTTTATATATACTTCACTCCACTCATTTTCCTAGCCAGTTAGTACAGCCGGTATGTACCATTTATTAAGATCTTCTTAATAATATTTTTTAAATACTCTACAGATTGTTCGCCAAGAATAGGCTCAATACTCCATATACCTACCAATGTTGGCTGGGGACTCTCCGATGTGTGGCCTGTTGTGTGTGGGCGCATCTACCTCAGCTCCGGGTGAGATTCGGCTGGGCTGCTCCTGCTGTGCGGGATTGTTGGGGCCCACCGTCCTAGTGGGATGTAGGTTTGTGGACTCTATTACTTTTTTGTCTTTTTGGTCCATTATACATATAATTCTTTTTTATTCTGTACTCCATGGGATATTTCCCACATTTTGACGTTTTGGCGACTAAGTATTTTTTACTATCATTCATTTTTCAGACATGATTACCTGCTCCTGATGAGTCGGTTAACCGACGAAACGCGTCGAGCCCGTGGGGATATCTTTCCCCACCTTCACCCCTATCTCTATGAATCTTGACTGTATATTTTTAGTTGCATTTATCTAGTATGCAAAACTTTTCCCACTATGGCAATTATGTTTTTATATTTCATTATATGTATATTTTGTATCTTTAAAGACGTTCTGTATTTGTATTCAATCACTGTTTGACACACATCATGCTGTGTAATTTGACAACCAATGTACATTAAATATTTAATTGTACATGAATCCAATGTTTGAGTTCAGCCTCATTTAAAGTCCCACTCTCCTTCCAATTTTTCGTAAGTATACATATATCCAGGTGGGGACTGTACAATAATAAGAATACACCGTATAGAGCAACATCGATTACGCTATCACTAATAGCCTGAAATTACGACACTATGGTCGTCTAATAATAAGTCATTGTCCTCCAAAAAATGGCCGCCATAACGGTGGAACGCTGAGGTGGAACGCATTGCCGTAAACACATCCGCCGCAATAACAATAACAAACCACCAGTAAAATGGCCGCCATCAACTAGACATCCGACCACAACCAAGATGGCCGAATGTTTACTTCCGGTTCTCACACCATATAAACCTAGCCTATTCAACCAATCCGGTTCCCCAGATGAAGACACGTGACGTGTCGTAACGCGTAGGGAGTGGCCGTAGGCAGAGACAGAGACGTGAGAAGGCGCTGAGAACGCCTAAGCAATTACTTTGTGTCTATATGCCGGTTTATTTTGTTTTTAATGTAAGAGTCCAACCACATGTTTATTTAAATAAAATGTCTCTATTTTAACGAAATACTACACTAGTGGAGGCTTCCCCCTTTTTTCCTTTCTGTTTGGCACTGTGTCACACCGTGACACCAAGCACCACAGGATTTAAACACCAATACGCTACTAAAGGAGAAGGGCTTCACTCTTACCAGGATCTGCCGACCAGTCTGTATCTACATCGTGTGGGGCTATAAGACAAGCCCGAAAAGCTTCAATTCTACATACTAAAGGTGAGAGTTCTGGGAGACTGGTGATGGGATTGTATCTATATAAACAGGACCAAGCACCCAATTGGATGTGAAAAAACCATCAATCCACCACTGCATGATTTGAGTCATTACGGCACCTGATCATATGCATTTATAGTATCAAGATTGGATGGATTAACTTGAAGACTGTTTTACTTATACATATACCCAGTCTGGGACTACATGAACACAATATTTTGTTTTAACTATTTTGTTAATTTATTTTTTAACCATTCATCCACCTTTTTGAATTATTTTTTAACCATTCATCCACCTTCCTAGAGTATTTAAACACCCATTCTATATTGTTTTTGATACTAGTCATTATTTATGCACAGCACTTTGATAATTATTTATGCACAGCACTTTGATAATTTTTTCGTGTACTTATTAGCACTTTGATGCACATGTATGATATGCTCTATTAATTATGCATCATATAGCACATTATTTTTGATGTATGGTGTAATATTTAGCACTTTGATGCACATCTATTTTTCACTTACTACATTAGTCACTTTACTATAATAATTGCACTTTATAATAATAGTATTTTATTATTACTGTATTTTTATTATATATATTTTCCACTGGTAATATTGCACTATTTAAGTTTTAGCTATTTATTGCGCGAAATTCTTTTTATATATATTCCCTTCGGCACTGCAACATGACACTCGAGAGATCCTGGAAGGGACGGATCTCCACGCCATTATTGCGGACCGGTTCAGTGATTTGTGCTCTCCTCAGAACCTCTTCTTTCAGATGTAATCTACTATGCAGCAGATTACATCTCTGGGTGGGTCACCAGCTTTTCCTTTCAGTCTTAGGGCACAATGAATCCTTTCCATCAAGATTGGTACATCTCTAGGTCTTTCCATGAGGGCATTAAAGATGCCATTTACCCCAGCATGTAAGTGTTCTGGTTCAATGGTTTCAGGCAGGCCTCTCAGATGCAAATTGTGGCATCTGCCACGACTGTCCAGATCTTCTAAATGGCGGTTTACTTCACAAGTAGAGTGTGTGTCCAAGATCAAGTGGTTTTTGCGAATGGCTGCTGAATGTTGGGATGCTGTATTCTCCACCACCTGAACTCTGCCTGTTAGCGCTTGGGTATCAATCCTCAGATCCGGAATGGCTGCCGTCAATGTGTCTTTGATATCGGCTGCTACTGAGCGGAGGTCACTTAGGCTGGGTTGTTGGTGCGGTGTGCGCATAATTTCTCCACTGGATGTTCTGTTTAGTGGAATGGGGTCAGCCTGTACAGCTCCTATAGGAACCGCAGTCGCTTGATGAGGGCCTTGTGAGGAAGGAGCATGAGCCATATTGCCTGCCTTTGTCCGGAACATCTCCGGTATATTTTGACCCTGTCTTACCGTTAAATCTTGCGGCGAACGAGACCACGATGCCGAAGATCTTCTGGAAGAAGTTCCCATATTTTTTGGGCGTGTGTGTGTCCAAATAACCTCCGGTATATTCAGCTTAAAATTCCTGTCAGCGGGAGCGCTCGAGTTAGGCAGCCATCTTCCACGAGGTCAAGCCACACCCTCTACCCTCGGTGTCAAATAAAGAATGTGCCATGTTAGACTGTATTCATTTTATTTGTAGGACATTAGGATTTTAAAATAAGGCTTTGATTTTTTTTTTTAAATAGGAATGCACATACATTCTGATTATAATGGAGAGAAAAGGAGGATAAGTTGATAAATAGCAACGAGATGGAAAAAATCTAGTTTTTAGGCTAGCATACTCATTCTAACTACAGCTCTCACACACACAAGGACTCTATTCTTAGAACACTCTTATCAGCAGGGTCCCAGAAAATCACATCTATACTTGCTCATCATTGCCCTCTGTCTAAGGCTCTGAGAGAATGACAGTATGATTAAAACCCTTTGCTCCCAGTGAGAATGCAGAAAATATGAACGGGTGTGGGCAGCAAATACCGCCAAGGAGTCATACTGGCCAATGTGCCTTGAGCAGAGTTGTTGGAAATGACTGGCCAGTGTGCCGATCATTCAATAGAAGATCAATCAGTGTCCCTGTTCAGCAAGTGTTTAAAGGCTGTTTTGTGACTTTTTTATCTGCCTTAACACAGAGTCACCTGTAGTCTGCTTTTATGAGAAATATGTTAGATTTATATCAAATAGATATGCATAGATATCAATTTTAGCAGCTCCAATGGGCATCTTCACCCACCTCTACTGGCTCCTCAGTTTTAATCAGTTGTTATACTCTACTAATAGGGCATACATAGTTTTATGTAAATAGCTGTAATTAAATTACATGTAGGTTGACCACCACCCGGCTTATGAGAGAGAGTACCTGAAAAACTAAGGAGGATTCGTTTTTAGTATTTTGGTTCATCCTGCTGTTTATCACATTTATCTCCATGCTTTTACTGCAACAGGAAAGATGGAAATGCTAACAAGGAAACAATATAATCTTCTTGGCTTGAGATAGCATCCTTGATTCTACTTTTGTGGAACATAGTCATTGCCACTGGTTATAGATGGAGTGTTACTGCTAGTGTTAAATTCTCTCTTGACCTCTCCAGGGGTACTTAGGTTAGCAGGGATACTAGATGGTTTGTTTATTGTTTTTACTGAAATATCCAGCACCACTTTTCTGGATGATGCTCTTGGCACTTTGTTAAATTAACTTCAGGCACATTAGCAAAATGTATGGCAGCTGTCAACAAATTATAGAATGAATTGTACTGTCAATCAATTTGACAAGCTGTATCTGTAAGAAATGTCAACTTTGTTTATAAACCCGAAAAAAATGAGGTTGGCTTTAAGCCTCTGACATGTTGGAAACACAGAAAAGTCAGCTTGCAACAGCTTTGTGGTGGTTAATGTTGCATACCATTTTAAGCAATACTACTGAAGAAAAGTCCTTTTAAATGTATGCTGAGTAAGAATGAGTGTTATTTATGTCAACTTATCACATAAAAAATAAGGAGACAGTAAAATTATGAAAAAGTTTTAAAAAATTTTGAGAAAGATAATGATTTAAATTTACAGTATAAAACTATTTCACGTCACCAGAAATTAGGTATGTGACAATTATTTGTTAGTGTACAAAATGGAGCTAAGCAGTCCATTATCATCTAACATACAGCAAATTGTAAGACAGCCTTTTTCAACCAGGTATCCTCAGAACACTAGGATTCCTCTAGAGGTTGTTAGAAGTTCATTGAACAGTGGATGGGAAGATTGATTTCACACCTGTTAGTGCCTACATTATTTCTGTATCAAAATCAGTTGACAGAGCCAATGACTTGGAACCAGTGGAGCCTAGACATGTGCATTTCGTTATGTTCCGAATCGAAATTCGGACAAATTTTTCATTATTCGGACATTCGGATGCATACGAATGACCGAATTACAATACTAACGAATTTAACCGAATCCGAATTTTTTTCGAAATAGAAAAATCGCGGACGAAATTTGAAATATCTCAGGGTCACTTAGCGATAGAAAAAATTTGGATATGTTGTAGTGCTAGTTCTACTGTGTTTGCATACCAAATTTGGGGTTTTGTGGACAATCCACAACTTGGTCACGTGGCAGGTCACATGGCACTTGTGGTTGGTCATGTGGCACTCGTGGCAGGTGTCTTGGCACTTGTGGCAGGTGTTGTGGCAAGTGGACAATGACATACAGCATATGTACTTGCCTTGCGATCGACATCCGTGACAGCCATTTCACATCTTTTTTTTTTATGTGACAGATGTATATAAGTAAATAACCATCTTCCAAAATTTATAATTCAAATAGAAAAGATTAGAACAGAATAGAAAAAAATATATAATTTAATAGCAGATCTCCTGTAGACTATTAACAGCCATTTCACTTCTTTTTTTTTTTTGCAGATCTTCTGCAGACTGTTAGAATCAATTTCATTTTTTTTTTCAAAGTCGGGTCGCAAAATATTTTTGAATCCGCTTGAAATAGTATCAACATGATTTGAAATAATTTCAACTGCATTTGAAATTTTTTTCAACTGCATTTGAAATTATTTCAACTGCATTTGAAATTATTTCAACCACATTTGAAACTATTTCAACCGAATTCGAAAATATTTTGCGACCCGACTTTGGGTCCACGTATCTCGGGGTTTCTTGGTGATAGAAACCAAATTTGGGGTTTCTAGCTATAAGCGGCCCCGAGATACGTGGCCCCAAAGTCGGGTCACAAAATGTAATTCTCTGCTGTAGAAAAGTACTTGACATATCCCCCATATCTGGGGGTCACTTGGTGCTAGAAACCCCATAACTTGTGGCAGGTGACATGGCAAGTGGACAATCCACAACTTGGTCACGTGGCAGGTCACGTGGCACTTGTGGTCGGTCACGTGGCACTCGTGGCAGGTGTCTTGGCACTTGTGGCAGGTGTTGTGGCAAGTGGACAATGACATACAGCATATGTACTTGCCTTGCGATCGACATCCGTGACAGCCATTTCACATCCTTTTTTTTTTTTTTTCCACAAAAAAGTTTTTATTGAAGGATAAAACAGGTGTACATACAACATAATGAACAGATACAAGAAAGGAGCATCCATGACGGTAACATACATTGGAAGTACATATAAAGAACAGAGATATTGCTATACTACCAGTCATGGAGAGAGGGATCACAGGGTTAGCTGAACAAAAGTAACCCTTATGCCGCGTACACACGTGCGGACTTTTGCCGGCGGACCTAGTCCAGCGGACAATCCGCCGGACTTTCCAGCTGGGTCCGCCGGACTAAAAAGCGAACGGACTTGACCACACACGATCACGCAAAAAGTCCGGCGGTTCACGCGATGACGTACAGCACGTACGACGGGACTAGAAAAAGGAAGCTCAAGATCCAAAACGACACCCTTTGGGCACCGTTAACTAATCTCGTGTGTATTTCGTGTTAGTTGACGTTTGGTTAGAGACGATTCGCGCTTCTCAGACTTCTGCTTAATTCGCTCGTTTCTGCCGTTCAGTTTGTGATTGTGAGGTTTGTATCTGTCTTTCAGTGCGTGTGGATCAGTTCCTACCTGTTCTCAGGCCGTTCTGGTCCGCTCGTTCCTGTTCTTCAGTTCGTTCTTCATAGGCCTTGCTGTTCTTCAGTGCGTTCAGTTAAGTTGTTTGTTTGATCAGCCGACCGTTTTGAAGCCATGGAGTGTGGACGTATTTGGGAACGAGTTCGTGCGGTGCAGGGGCTCGGTGTTGCGGTTAACACTTTGGCCCGAGCCCAGTCCATGAACAGGGTGAGGAAGAGTTCATGGACCAAGAATTGGCTGCGCCAGCGTGACCAATTCTCGCACATGCCTTTGCTCCGTGAGATCCGTGAGCATAATCCTGATGATTTCAGGAATTATCTCAGGATGACGGACCCCATTTTTCACCGTCTGTTGGCTTCGCTGTCCCCTTATATTAGCAGGCAGAATACCTGCATGCGGCAAGCCATCAGTGCGGAGAAGAGGCTAGTCGCCACGTTACGTTACTTCGCGACGGGGAGAAGCTTGCAGGACCTCAAGTTCACGACAGGCATCTCCCCCAGGCTCTGGGGATCATTATTCCAGAGACCTGTTCTGCCATTATTCACGTCCTGCAGGAGGAATACATTAAGGTAAGTTTTCTCTTTTAAAATTACCTATGTCTTGTATGTTTGCTAATGTAGTGCATCAATTTCATAATTAGCTAATTACCATGATAGGACTATTCTATGAATGTCCCCTATTCATGCATGCATGTTTTTTTTTTTTTATATTTTTTTAATTTTATTTTACGTTTCACTTATAGAAATTGCTTTAGAATGTATTATTTAGTGGGTCACATGCATATTTGCTTGCACCAACCTCCCCAGCATGGAATCTTGGGCCCTAAACACCCCTAGCCTAGTCACTTTAGTTGTAAAAAAAGGTATCTTAACAGCTCCATTGTACTGCTTTACTCACCCCCCCCTTTCACACCCCTTGCCCCTCTTTTTTAAATTGATTGCATGTGTTTTGGGTCAGCTTCTAATTAACCCAGCCCCCCCCCACACTGTTTAATTGTTTGCAGGTGTTTTGGGTCAGCTTCTAATTAACCCAGCCCCCCCCCACACTGTTTAATTGTTTGCATGTGTTTTGGGTCAGCTTCTAATTAACCCAGCCCCCCCCCCACACTGTTTAATTGTTTGCATGTGTTTTGGGTCAGCTTCTAATTAACCCAGCCCCCCCCCCCCCACACTGTTTAATTGTTTGCTGGTGTTTTGGGTCAGCTTCTAATTAACCCAGCCCCCCCCCCACACTGTTTAATTGTTTGCAGGTGTTTTGGGTCAGCTTCTAATTAACCCAGCCCCCCCCCCACACTGTTTAATTGTTTGCAGGTGTTTTGGGTCTGCTTCTAATTAACCCAGCCCCCCCCCCCCACACTGTTTAATTGTTTGCAGGTGTTTTGGGTAAGCTTCTAATTAACCCCCCCCCCCCCCACACTGTTTAATTGTCCTTCCACGCCACAGGAATGGCAGACTGTGGCTTCCCAGTTTGCTGCCCGTTGGGACTTTCCCAACTGCGGAGGGGCGATAGACGGGAAACATGTCCGAATTGTGCCCCCACCCCATTCGGGGTCTTACTATTGGAACTATAAGGGGTTCCATAGTATAGTGTTGATGGCGGTGGTGTCGGCACAATATGACTTTCTTTATGTGGATGTGGGGAAAAACGGCCGGATGTCGGATGGAGGAGTGTTTAACGAGACGGAGTTCTGCCGTCGTCTCCAGACTGGTGGCCTGGAGCTGCCACCAGATGCAGAGAATGTGGATGGACTCCCCTTTGTTTTCATTGCCGACGAGGCGTTTGGTCTGGGTGAACACCTGATGAGGCCATTTCCCCAAAGATCCCTCACCCCTGAGAGGAGGATTTTTAATTTTAGGTTGGCCAGAGCAAGAAGGGTGGTTGAAAATGCCTTCGGAATTATGGCCAACCGTTTCAGATTGCTCTTAACTTCGATCCATCTGGCAGAGTACAAACTCAATACAATTATTCTCACCTGCTGTATAATGCACAATTACCTCCGGAAGCATTCGACCAGCTACACACTACCTATTGGGCCTGAGGCCGGAGTGGAGGCCGAGATGACAGGGCTGGATAATCGCCGTCTTGGCTTGGCCCCACAAGCAGCACAGCAAGTGCGGGACCGATATGTAACTTATTTTAATGGTAGGGGGGCCATTGCAATGGCAGCAGACCCTTAAAACGTACTTTATTTTTCAAAAATAAATCCATTGATGTCTGTTTCAAATATTGTTTTTTTCGTATTGTTTGCTTTTATTTTTGGCTGTTTTATGTGTTGTCCTAGTGCACTTATTATAGTGCAAAACTTGTTTAGCGTTTAGTAAATAAGCCCCTTTGTCAATGAACCACAAAATTTTTTGGTCAAACTGGTAGTATTTAAAAAGAAGAAGCCACACATATTGTTTAATTTGTGCAAACATTTTTTTTCATTATAGTGCACATCCAAACGTGTTTTTTTTTTTTTTTTTGGTTTTGGTAATATAATATTTTTTTGTTATTTTTTCCCAACATTTTGTAATTTTTTTTTTTTTGGTGTTGGTAATATAACGGAAAATTCCTATCTAAATACTTACCGTAATTTTCCTTTCCTGATGGACTCCATGGCAGCCAACGTGTGGGTTTAGTCCCGCCTCCACTACCCTATAGGACGTTACTCCCATAAATCTTTGCTCCCTGCCAGAGGCCGTGTTCGGTAACTATCCTACTCCAGCCATTTGGGAGGGAACTCCGGCTGCCATGGAGTCCATCAGGAAAGGAAAATTACGGTAAGTATTTAGATAGGAATTTTCCGTTTTCCTGACAGACTCCATGGCAGCCAACGTGTGGGAAATAACTCGCCATACACACCCGGGTGGGCAAAATGCTGAACAAACAAAGATTTATTTGACACCGTCAATTGACAAAACTTTAGCACCAAAATCAACTGAAGACAGAGCCGCTGGCTCAACACAGTAGTGTGACATAAAAGTATGGATTGACGACCAAGACGCCGCTCTGCATATCACATCAGGAGCTACATGGCGCGAGGCTGCCCACGAAGTTGAGAGACTTCTGGTTGAGTGTGCTGTCACCGCCTGAGGAGGAGCCAACCCCTTCTCCTTATACGCCCACTGGATCGCTTGAACTATCCAAGCAGCAATAGATCTGACTGATGCTCGGGAGCCCTTGTGTTTTCCATAGAACAGGACGAAGAGATAGTCCGACTGGCGGAAAGAGGCTGTAACTTCCAAGTATTGTTTCAGGGAACCCCCAACATCCAGAGGGTGAACATCTGAGACTCCAGTGGACCTGAAGGTGGGTAGAGAAATTTCTTGATTCTGGTGAAAAACTGAGGTGACTTTAGGGTTTGACCCTAACATCGGAACCAGAACCACTCTGTCTGGAAAGAAGGTTAGGAAAGGTTCTTTGGCTCCTAGAACCTGGATTTCAGACACCCTCTTCGCCGAGGTGACGGCCACTAAAAAAGCGGTTTTTAACGTAAGCTCTCTGACAGAAAGCGGCTTGTCCAGATGAGAAAAAAAAGTCCAAAACAAGAGGCAGATCCCACTTAGGGAATCTTGGCTTCCTTTGGGGTCTCAATCTCATTGCCCCTTTGAAAAATTGTTGGATAAGGGCATGTTTGGCCCATGACACTCCCGTGAAGGCGGAAATAGCTGACACCTGAACACGAAGGGAACTGACCGACAAAGGTAGGTCCAGACCTGACTGCAGAAAACTTAGGATGTCCTGAACTGCCGGGGAACCACATGAATTGGCTCTGGAAGACATATGGGACGAAAATCTTGCCCAGATCCGCTCATATACTTTGTTGGTGCTACGCCTCCTTGCACTCAGGAGGGTGGGAATAGCCTCCTTGGGACACCCTAGTGCCTCCAACCTTCCCCTCTCAAGAACCAGGCCTTCAACTGTAGGTGACCTGGACACGGGTGGAGGATCGTGCCCTGGGAGAGCAGGTCCCGACGGGTCGGAAGAGGAACTGGGTCTCGGAAGCTGAGCAGAGACAGGAGAGGAAACCACGGTCTGTTGGGCCAGTGTGGGATTATAGCCACCATCTCCACTTCCTCCCATCTGAGTCTCCTCAGGAATTGAAAGATGATCGGAGTTGGAGGGAAGGCATAGGCTGTGCGGAACCACCAGCGCTCCGTTAGTGCATCCACCCCGTAAGCTTGTGGATCCCTGAACCGCGAGTAGTATCTCGCCAGCTTCCTGTTGTACTGGGAGGCAAAGAGATCCACTTCTGGAGAGATCCCTAGGGATACCACCCAACTGAACACCTCCTCGTGCAGAGCCCACTCGTTGTTGTCCAGCTGCACCCTTGAGAGAAAGTCCGCTTGGACGTTGAGAACCCCGGGAACATAGGTTGCCGTCAAGTTGGCTAGATTCCTCTGTGCCCAACGCATGATAGGTTCCACTTCTGCCAGTAGGGAACGACTCCTGGTGCCCCCTTGTTTCCTTATGTAGGCAACAGCTGTTGTGTTGTCCAATCTGAGAACAACCGACTCTCCCGATATCAGATGAGGGAAGGCCACCAGAGCTAGAAAGGCTGCACGCAACTCCAGGACGTTCGAGACTATCCCTCGAGAGGGAAAGTCCCAAGTGCCCTGAGCCACCTCCATCAGACAATGGGCCCCCCAACCTCTGTTGCTGGCATCTGATGTTACTGTTATCCACCTGATCGGAAGAAGGGAATGGCAATTCAGTAGGTTCTCTCGCTGAAGCCACCAGAAGAGGGAACTCCTCATGACTTGAGTGACACGAATTGTCTGGACTTTGTCTCCCGACCACTGGAGAAGAAAACCCTTCTGAAAAGGACGCATTCTCCACTGTGCCCACTTCACCATCGGTATTGTGGACACCATGGTGCCTATGACCTTCAGGCAATACCGAGTGCTGAGATGAGGAGACGCGAGAGCCAGGTGGATCCTGTCTCGCACTATTCTGACCTTTTCCTCGGGCAGAGAGATGGTACCTCTCACCGTGTTGAAGAATGCTCCCAGGAACACGAGATACTGTGAAGGTTCCAGCTGGCTTTTTTCCGTATTCAGGAGCCATCCGAACTCCTTGAGCGTTGAGATGGTCTGATCTCTGTGATCTACCAGACAACTTCTGTCCTGAGCCAACAAGAGTAGATCGTCCAGGTAGTGATGGATCCGGATTTTTCTGATCCTTAGTAGAGCTACGATTGCTAGTAGGACCTTCGAGAAGGTACGTGGAGAAGTGGACAGACCGAAGGGAAGGCAAGTGAATTGTAAATGAACCTGGTCTATGGAGAACCGCAGGAACTGTTGGAAGTCTTTTGCGACGGGCACGTGGAAGTAGGCGTCTTTTAGGTCTATGGAGACCATCCAATCCCCTGGCTGTACTGACTGTTGGATTGTGGCCAGGGTCTCCATCTTGAACCTCTCCTTCTTTATGAAGCGGTTCAGATATGTCAGGTCTATTACGGGTCTCCACGCCCCGCTCTTCTTCTGGACTAAGAAAAGAGGGGAATATATTCCCATACCACGTTGCTCGACTGGCACGGGAATAGCTGCGCCTTGTTCCAATAAAGATTTTACGTAGGTTGAAAGTATCATCCTTTTTCCTTCTGATGTTGGAATGGATGTGGGGACACACCTGCACTTGGGGACCCTGCTGAACGTCCAAGTGTGTCCTGAGGAAACCGTCCTGACGGTCCAGAAATCCTGGATTGAGGCCGCCCAGACGTGCCGAAAAAGGAGCAGGCGAGCTCCCACCCGGTCCGTCTGGACGGGCTCGCTCTCAAAAGGACTTGGTCGGTTGTTTGTCACCCGACAAACTGCTTTTTGTAGCTTTTTTGAAAGATGATTGCCTGGACCTCCAAGACCTGGAGAATTCCTTCCCGGGCCTGTAACTGCGTGCCTCCCTGGCACGGTCTTGACCTTGCTTCCTTGGAAACGAACCTCTGGGATTTTGTTGGCGTCTGTCTTGGGGAAGGAACCCAGACTTACCGCCCGTGGCCCGAGTTATAGCACTATCCAACCTATTCCCAAACAAAGACGAACCGTCAAAGGGGATCCGGCACCAAACCTGCTTAGATGCCGGGTCGGCCAGCCAAGGACGGAGCCACAGGGCACGCTTGGCAGTCACAGAGGATAGCATAACTCGAGACAAGAGACGAATAATGTCAATTGAGGCCTCCCCCAAGAAAGCCGAGGCCAGCCTCAGCTCCTGTATAGGAGAACTCCTGGCTAGCTCTTCTGAGACACCCCTGAGTGTCTCGTCGACACTGTCGGACCAGACCTCCATTGCTCTAGACAAGGCCGCCAGAGCCAGGGCCGGTTTACAGGCCGTGCCAGCCATAAGGTAGACCCGCTTCAGGTCAGAATCAATTCTCCTGTCTAGAGCGTCCTTGAAGGAGACCGTGTCCTCTAAGGGAAGGGTCACATGTCTGACCAACCGCATTACTGCCGCATCCACTAGGGGGGGTGATTCCAGCTGTTTTACCTCTTCTTCTCTGAATGGGTACAGCTTCTGAATTTTTGGCAGGAGAGAGTTCTTCTTCTCTACCTTTCCCCATTCTTCCGTAATAACCTCTCCTAGTTCCGACAGAAAGGGAAAACTGATCCGCTCCTTCTTTAATTGTTTGAAAAATTTTCTCTGCTTCGCTGGAGCCGTCACCGGCTCTTCCCAATTCAAGGTTTCCTTGATGGCTTTGACCAAAGGAGGGAGCAGAGCAAAATCAAAACCGGAACCAGCCACATCCTCCTCAGATTCACTATCGGAGAGATCCGCGGATGGATGGCTTGGTAACGAGGCTTCCCAAGTATCTTGAACCTGGGTATCCCTCACAGGAGATTTGGGCGACTCTACAGGAGATACATGAGGGGCTTCCAGCTCCTTTAAGCTGTCCTTGACCATCTTCTCCACCATAGACTTTAACTGTTGGCCAGAGTCAGTCCTTTCTCCAGTCGCCTTTACGTAACAGGCATCACAAAGGGACTTGTCCCTAGGGACTTGAGCCCTACACCCCCAGCATGACCCTTCAGAATGGCTGGGGCGAGTCGTGGAAGAGCGGGATGGTTCCCGGCTACGATGACTGGATCTCGCAGAAGAACCATGGTGTCTAGATCTGGAAGAGGAGTGCCGGCGGGATTTTGATGAACCGCTTCCTTTATGCGAACTCCGGTGTTGAGTAGACCTGGAAGGGCTGAAAGAAAAAGACAGATCCACCGTGTCAGCGGAACATCACCTATGATGATGTTCCACCCTCCCCCCTCCCCCAGCAGGCACCCCAGGGAATGCCCCCCCCAAATACCTGCTGCGAGAGGGCTGGCCACTAGCAGGCGGTGACGGCACAAGTGGTCCGGGAAGGTCCATTATGCTGCAAACAGAATTGACCCAAATCAAAAACTACAAAAAAACATCAAACAAAGACAGCAGAGCAGGCCACCGAGGATTCCCTACCTTTTGTAGCAAAAACGGGCTCTCTGGAGTGCTTCTGCAGACTTACAGGCATTCCAGAGCCTGAAATCTGTCTTTCCCCTTTTAAATCTGCCGCCTATCGTGACGTCATCAGCGCGACGGCCACGATGCTAGTGCGCATGCGCGAATACCGCTACGCGCATGCGCGAACCAAGCCTCGTTCTCGCGCTGGCTCTGCGCATGCGCAGAACGACCGCGCGGCGAACGAGGAAGGGACTCGGCGGCTGGAACGCACAAGGAACCAGCCGCCATGATGACCAGACACACCGCACCAGCGGTGTATGGGGACACAGAACCAGCACAAAACAACACTGCCACAAACAACAGAAAAAGGCTGCCATGCAGAACTCACCCCTCCTGTGAACGATCGTTTGGCCGAAGGTAGGAAAGACTTACATGCCGGACTTTGTAGGGGGAAACAGTCACCTGCTAGTAGCCAGGATTAACGACCATAACGCGGTTCTGCCTTGTCAGTGACCAGGAACACACCTCTTCAGCGCCTCTTCCATATGCCCCTTTCCATACTCCGCTAGTAGCCAGAGCTTATTGGAAATGTGCGACTCCCAGTCGCTCGGCCAGTCCGTATCACAGGGGGGAACGATAATCTTCAGGTAGAAAGACATAGTATAGGTCCTTCGGAGGAGGACAAAAAAAGAACACGGCCTCTGGCAGGGAGCAAAGATTTATGGGAGTAACGTCCTATAGGGTAGTGGAGGCGGGACTAAACCCACACGTTGGCTGCCATGGAGTCTGTCAGGAAAATATTTTTTTGGTATTTTTTCCCAACATTTTTTGTAATTTTTTTTTGTTTTTTTCTAGAAAAAATAAAAACATGGTTTCAAATATAAAAAACATTTTTTTTTTTTTTCATTATAAAATATTTTGGCAATGTAAAACTAGGGAACTTACAAAGTTCAACTGGTAACCCATGTACAGTAGAAGCCAAATTTTGAATATGCACACAAATTTAACATCAAAATGGGTAATGTCAACATGTGCTATGTTCCATCATGGGGAATCAATGGACGTGTTTTGTGTGTGAAACCCCTTTCCTCTCACCTACTAGCATTAGGGGTTGCAAACACAAAATGCGTACATTGAGATCCCCTGATGGCACATAGCACATGTTGACACACCATGTGCATATTCAAAATTTGGCATCTCAAATTCTAAAAAATTTGCGGATCAAAAGGGGAATGAAGGACATGATTGATGTTTGGAAATGGAAAAGGGGTCTTTAGATTCTCCCCAAAACATCAATCATGTCCTTCATTCCCCGCTGCATGGTGGCCATCTTCTTCTGCATGGTTTGCAACTGGTTTGCCATCTCCTTCTGCATGGTTTCCAACTGGTTTCCCATTTTTTCCAGATGCATATTCCAGCCCATGATATGGCCAATAAGCCTGGGGGCACTGTCCGTGGAAAATGGCTCCGCAGCTTGGCCTTCCACAACCAGATCATCACCTAAAAGTTGGGTTGATAAAACACAAGAAAAAAAAGGTCAAAAACATGCAGACCTTAATTTAGTAGCTCAATCTGTGTTCTCAGACACTCACTTGGTGGGGTGCAGATGTGCTCGACTTCAAGCACCTCAACTTCCTCCACATCCCCGCGTGGGCTTGGGCTAACTGCCCAATTAGTCTGCTGAGGCCGGGAGGTCCTGGGATGTCCTGAGTGACGTCTGAGTCTTTTGCCCCCTATGGTAATGGAATACAAAGGTACACTTTTAATCACACTGATATTTGAGTGCCGAAATATGAATATTAAACATTGTTTAAAAGTGTTGTCCAATTATTAGCAGTTTGTTACAAGATCCTACTTGAATACAGAATTTAAATCTCTATCTAATGAAACTCCAATACTTAAACCGGCCTTCAACCCTAAAGTTGAACTTCCGCTCATTGGATCCCTGCACCCCTCTGGTGTCTTATTTGGAACCTTTTAGGGGGGAGGGGTTGCAGATACCTGTGTAAGGCAGGTATTTGCACACACATCCGGCCATAGACTCCCACAGAAGTATACGCCACATCCCGTCCCACTGTGCTGTCTGCTGGGACACACAGGGGTCCCAGAGCTAGCGCAGACCAGTCCTATTGCATTGCGCAACTGGCGCATGCCCAATAGTGACCCGGGAAGTGAAGACGCAAAGATTAATTTCATGATTCCAATATCAAAGATGGTAGCTGCAGCATCCAAGGGACGGTTAGTCTCGGCTGCTGAGGTCGCTGGACCCTGTGACAGGTGAGTGTACTTATTTGAAAAGTCATCAGCTACAGTATTTGTAGATGCTGAGCATTTTTTTTAATTTGTAGCTTGACACCCTGCTTAACAGATTTGCCCCCCCCCCCCCCCAAAACCATCTTCTGGAGTCCCTGTGTAAGTTACCCACAAAACCATTACTACAGTAGTAATAGTATAGATGCTGACAATAATAAACAACCTTACAACTCAAACAACCCACAGCCAGGTAAACTGAATCAACTTTATCATGACAAACAAACTTTCATCAAGTCTTCGCCAGATTCACGTACGAGTTCTAATAAAATCTTCGCCAGATTCACGTACGAGTGCTAATAAAATCTTCGCCAGATTCATGTACGAGTTCTAATAAAATCTTCGCCAGATTCACGTACGAGTGCTAATAAAAGCTTCGCCAGATTCACGTACGAGTGCTAATAAAAGCTTCGCCAGATTCACGTACGAGTGCTAATAAAATCTTCGCAAGATTCACGTATGAGTTCTAATAAAATCTTCGCCAGATTCACGTACGAATTCTAATAAAATCTTCGCAAGATTCACGTACGAGTTCTAATAAAATCTTCGCCAGATTCACGTACGAATTCTAATAAAATCTTCGCAAGATTAGACATATCAAATATAACCATAGTAGCGCACGTGCTTGACTTACTTTTTTTGATTGCTTTTCGAATTCTCCTGTACTGATCGGGCTCCCTGGATTTAATGTCGGACCATCGCTTGCGCAGTTGATCCTTGCCCCTTCGTACGCCGAACTTATGCTCCAGGGTGCTGACGACTGTACTCAGAATCTGGTCCTTCCGTAAGTTGGGTCGAGGGTAGGGGCCATTTTCCCCGTCGTAATCTTCCCTTTGGAGGATGTCCACCATCTCCACCATCTCTTCAAAGGCCATATTGGTGGCCTTATATCTGCTGCTGGATGCAGATGTCTGGGGTTCTGGGCTTTCCTCCGCGCTACTTGCTGAGAATGTGTCCGCCATCTTCATGTACTTATTCACCCACAATGCAACGAGGGGAAGCGGGGCGGGGAATACTCGTCACGAGGAACGTCATGGGCGGGCGACGCGGAGGACGCAGGCGGACTTCGACGCATGCGCAGTGTATATAAGGCTGTTTGAGGGCCCACGTGTTTTCCGAACGGAAGTAGCGAGCACTCTGTACGAAGGTAAGGGTTTTCTAGGATACATTACTGTGGTTTATTGGGTTTTGGGCCTGCATTTTTTACTGATATGTGTGTGTTGCTGCCTGTGTGTGGGGGTTGCTGCCTGTGTGTGTGTGTGTTGCTGCCTGTGTGTGTGTGTGTTGGGGGGGGTTGCTGCCTGTGTGTGGGGGGGTGTGCTGCTGCCTGTGTGTGTGTGTGCTGCTGCCTGTGTGTGTGTGTGTTGCTGCCTGTGTGTGTGTGTGTGTGTTGCTGCCTGTGTGTGTGTGTGTTGCTGCCTGTGTGTGTGTGTGTTGCTGCCTGTGTGTGTGTGTTTTTGTGCGTGTGTGTGTGTGTTGCTGCCTGTGTGTGTGTGTGTTGCTGCCTGTGTGTGGGGGTTGCTGCCTGTGTGTGTGTGTGTGTTGCTGCCTGTGTGTGGGGGGTGTGCTGTGTGTGTGTGTGTGTTGCTGCCTGTGTGTGTGTGTGTGTTGCTGCCTGTGTGTGGTGGTTGTTGTGTGTGGGGGTTGCTGCCTGTGTGTGTGTGTGTTGTTGCCTGTGTGTGTGTGTGTTGCTGCCTGTGTGTGTGTGTGTGTTGCTGCCTGTGTGTGTGTTGCTGCCAGTGTGTGTGTGTGTGTTGCTGCCTGTGTGTGTGTGTTTGTGTGTGTGTGTGTGCTGCCTGTGTGTGTGTGTGTTGCTGCCTGTGTGTGGGGTTGCTGCCTGTGTGTTGCTGCCTTTGTGTGTGTGTGTGTGTGTGCTGCCTGTGTGTGGGGGTTGCTGCCTGTGTGTGTGTGTGTTGCTGCCTGTGTGTGTGTGTGTTGCTGCCTGTGTGTGTGTTGCTGCCTGTGTGTGGGGGTTGCTGCCTGTGTGTGTGTGTGTGTTGCTGCCTGTGTGTGTGTGTGTTGCTGCCTGTGTGTGTGTGTGTTGCTGCCTGTGTGTGTGTGTGTTGCTGCCTGTGTGTGTGTGTTGCTGCCTGTGTGTGTGTTGCTGCCTGTGTGTGTGTGTGTTGCTGCCTGTGTGTGTGTGTGTGTGTTGCTGCCTGTGTGTGGGGGTTGCTGCCTGTGTGTGGGTGTGTTGTGTAATGTTTTGGTGTAAAAACTGGATGTGCGTTTTTAGTAACATTTGTGTTTTTTGTCTTTTGTATTGCCATTACTAACAAAACAGAAACAAACATATCAACATCCCAGTGCAATCCATTTATGGATCAGGATTTCCTGACAGAATTTATCTCGCTGTACAGGAAAAATGCCACCCTGTGGGAGGTCAAGAACCCCTTATATGGAAATAGGGATGTCCGGAAGGTAACACTGGGGCCACTTTTGGATTTTGTGAAGACTCGAGTCCCCAACGCAGACATCAAGTTTGTTGAAGCCCGAATTTCAAGTTTGAGGCACATGTACAAGCGGGAGCGCAAGAGGATTGCGGATTCAGTCAGATCAGGAGCAGCAGCAGAGGATGTTTATGTACCCAAGCTGTGGTACTACAACCAACTGTGTTTTCTAGGTGACCAGATGGAACCCAGGCAATCACTGTCCACTCTTCCCTCCACCCTTCCCTCCACTCTTCCCTCCACCCGAGCTGAGGCTTCCACGGAAGGAGAAGACACCTCCACCTTGGAGCTAGCTGATGCGCCCAGCTGGAGCCAGGTATATATTTTTGAGCCTAAATAGTCATTGGGTGAATATTAATGATGTAAATGTAAAGATTAGAATTGCTTAGAAAAGTATGTTTTAATCAGAAATTCTATTAGGCGGAACCACCTCCACTCCCACTCTATAACAGGCCTCTATGTCTTTTCACGGCTTACCGATTACCCGCTTCTTGTAGCTTGTCATTCATTGTCTAGGGGTTCCCCAGGTTAGTAACCATCAATTGGGGAGACCCATACTCCAAGCACCTTTCATTTGGACAGATTTTGGATAATTGTTTAACAACGTTTAAACATTACACAGTGTCTCGGTTGTAAATTGAGGGCATGGGTGAAAAAGCTCAGACACTTCAGAACTGCTGGCAGCCCAAGAAAGGTAAGTAAGAAAGGCCAGAGAGTAGCCCCTCACAACTGGACACTTCACTGTTGGATAGACCCTTGTCCGCAGATGTAGCAAACAACAAGTGACTTGGAACCAGCAAAGTGTCCGCCACACACTATGTTGTAAGGAAAGGTTGTTTTTTTGCAACAGTTCCGAGGTTACGTTTACCTTTCAGCCGTTGCAGCAAAACAGTAGGGCATGGGAATTCACTAGTGTCCATACATCTTAGCTCATAACAAGCAGCCAGACCCACTGCCCTCCTCCGAAGAGCCCCCTCCCCCGTGTTCGCCGGTACGAGTCGCTATGTCTCTCCAATCCTGAGAGGACACGGGGGCACTTGAGAATTTTCCTTCAATTGCTGGGCCTCAAACTAGCCAGTTCTGAGGCTCGGGAACGGATGGATCCCCACCACACACAACAAGGGCCTCTGGGGCTGGTCAGGGTGACCAGGCTTCCAGGGCCAGCAGACACTCCTGGGCCCAGGAACACTTGTGGGGTTGTTGCGGAACAGAAGCAGGAATCTAAAGTGAAGCTCAAGCCTGAACACATGACCTCAGCATCTCAAATCACGCTTCCCAAAATACACAGTGGGGCCAGACGCTCCCACTGATTGTGTCCGAGCAAATGTCAACGTAAAAATGTGAAACAATTAACACCCTGAACTCAGAAAACAAAAAAAAAAAAAAAAACGCCCACTTCTAAAAAGTGTTGGTGCTACATATGTATACATATAGTGTATACATACATCCAGTAGTGGGCAAAAATGCATTAAAAAAGATTGGTGATCTGCTTTGAAAATGCTGGGGTCCAAATGATAGCCTTTTTGATATACGGACAAATTTATCTGCACGTTCAGAAATTTACTATTGTATGATTGAGGAGGCCATAACTAAAAAAACATGTGTTTCATTTTGGATTTTGTTTTGACACAGGATGAGCTCACCCAGGAGGATGGTATGGAGGAGGAGGCCATGACCAGCGAGAGCCAGGAGGTGGCTGGGCCCAGCACGAGCCAGACTGTGAGCCAGACTGTAAGAAGTCTACCTCCACCCCTGCGCTTACCCACAAGAAGGCCCAGGAGGATGAGCAGGGTTGAGGAGGAATCACTCGCCCTAATTCGGGAGGCAAGTGATATTCTCCGAAGACCCCCCATTCCGGAAGAGGCCTATGCCACCTACTTGGCCAGCAGGTTGCTGGAAATGGAGAAGGGCCAACGGCAGCTGTGCGAGGGCCTATTTTATGCAGCTCTTCAGGGGGGTTTGAGGGGTGAACTAACTACATCCACCCGCCTGACACATGAAGGCCCGACAGCAACTCCTCCTCCTCCTCCTCCTCCTACCACAAGTCCGCCTCCAAGGAAGCGTGCAGGGAAGACTGCAGGGCAGCGTGGTGGGAAGGCTGCAAGGAAGAGTCGGAAGTGATTGCCTGGCTTCAGTCTGGTCTGACAGAAGACGCAGGCTGTTGTAGTGCCACAGCTTGAGGACATAGATGTCATCTGCTGCTGTTCCTGGTCTGTGTGATTCCTGGACAATCTTGTTGTGCTCCCTATATTGTATCAAATATGCCCAATCTTAAATTTTGGCTTCACAAACTTGATGTCTGCCGTGGGGGCAAAAAGCCTTCACAAAATCTCAAAGTGGCTCCAGTGTTGCCTTCCTATTTTGTTTACCCTTGTTTAAACCAGAATAAATGGTAATTTAATTTCACCAAAATAATGATATACGTGTTTGTAATTGAAAAACATAGTTTATTTAGGAGTAGGCAGGTACATGTCTAAATAATATGGAGGTAATTTCCAAAACGCACATTCATTTGACAGTACAAGTGTAAAGTGCAACTTCAATTGCACTGCAAGTGCATTCACTGGAAATGTGAGGGTAAGATCTGAATTAAGGGCAAGCTCTGCTGATTCCCCAATTTAATCATGTGTAATCCAAAATACTTTTGATAACCAAAAACAAACAAAAAAAAAAATATATCTATCTATATATATATATATATATATATATATATATATATATATATATATATATATATATGTGTGTGTGTGTGTGTGTGTGTGTGTGTGTGTGTGTGTGTATATATATATATATATATATATATATATATATATATATATATATATATATATATATATATCTATATATCTATATATCTATATAAGTTCACTAAAGAATGATGAAGAAAAACGTTCGGGAGGACTCTGCGTGAATATACAAGCAGCAAGGCGAAATCATTCTTCAAGCACGATAACATACAAATTCCGCTGTAATAAAAAATCAAAGAATCAACAGCGTGACGATTGTGCTAGCTTCAATACGAAGGCTAGTTTTACCAGACCAAGCGATTCCGTCACATACTTGCTACTGAGCATGCGTCCTTTTTGGTCCGCCGGACCATACTACACACGGCCGTATTGTCCGCCGGACTGCCAAGTCCAGCGGATAATTTTTAAAACAAAACTTAAAACTTTAGTCCGCCGGACTTTTGCCAAAAAAAGTCTGCCGACGCCCACACACGAGGGGATTGTCCGCTGGACTTGAGTCCAGCGGATAATCCCGCGGGATTGTCCCTTCGTGTGTACGCGGCATTAGTGAGGATAAACTAACATTGCATGAACTACCAACAATCGTATGTCATTAAGAAGAGACAATATACTTGAAAACAGGTTTAATCGATATTAGTTGTTGACCATGGGGACCACTTTCAACAGGTCCGACCACAGTCTCGACGAGCACATGAACCTTGTATGTAGGGTATAATAGAACGTAGATGCCTCTACTGGGGGGATGAGGTATGTTTGTTGGATAGTGTGCTATGAATTAGGGGAAATGAATGTGGGAAGTGGGGAAGAAGAAGAAAGAGGGAGGAGTGGGTAGAAGAGAGGGGGGGAATTAGGGGGAAAGAGAAGTTGGGGGGCCCTACGGGAGAGTGGAGGAGGGGGAAAAGAGAAAGGGGGGTGAGGGGGTAAGGGACCTCTTCTCTCCCCCCCGGCCCCATGCCACCGCACCCATTATGACAGGGTCTTTCCCGAGCGGTTCAAGGATAAAAATATCACTGAGGGAAGTGGGATTTATATCTTTCTGTAGATTTAAAGTGTGTCCAGCAGGCCCATGTGTAGGAAAACTTCTGTAAGCGGTCTTGTGAGGTATATATCAGCTCTTCCATCTCCTCTATCTTAGCAATTCTCGACAACCATTTTCTGATGGTTGGGGTATCGGTTGATCGCCAATGAGCAGGAATGCATAGTCTAGCAGCATTAACCATATGCATGGCCAGTGATTTGTTGTAGGATTGATTAGGTAGAGTTGTGTGATGGAGGAGATACTGAACAGCATTAAAGTCTAAGGTGTAGGTAGTGACCTGCGCTATTATGGAGTGTACTTCCTTCCAAAATGATTGGAGTGCGGAACACTCCCACCAAATGTGAATCATGGATCCTTCTCCCCTGTTGCATCTCCAACATAAGTTTGGAATTAAGGGAGAGAATTTGTGTAAGCGGGAGGGGGTCCTGTACCATTTTGTGATTATTTTATAACCGTTTTCTTGGATTGCTACGTTTAATGTTCCTTTGTGTGCACGTGAGCATATGGTTTCCCAGTCATCGTCTGTGAACGTCAGTTTTAGGTCTTTTCCCCATGAAAGTCTTGAGGAGTCTAACTGTGTGGGCCGGGTCTCGTCCTGTAGCAAGGAATACATTAAGGATATTAGGTGTCTTTGTGGTGCTTTTTGGGAGTGAAGAGCCTCAAAAGGGGTGAGTTGTCTTGTCCAAATGTCATTTTGGTTCTTGGAGGTAAAAAAATTTCGCAATTGTCTGCAGGTCCTAAAGGGAAAATCTTTTGTGCGTGACATGGATTTGAGGTTGTCATACGATCTCAGTCGCCCTTTATGGAAGAATTGATGTGCTAGGACATCACCATGTGGCCATTCCTGTGTCAAGAATGTAGCTGACTCCCCTGGGGGGAAGTCTGGGTTCCCCCTCAAGGGTGTCAGTGGACTTAAATGGGCCGTTATGTGATGAGAGGCAACTGGTTTCTCGAAAGCTGTCAACGAGGGGTAAATGAGCGGGTGAGACTTGATGGGTGAGGGCCAGTATTTCGGTGAGAGCCAAGGGAGAGTATGTAATGGGTATTGTGAAAAGGAGCTTTCCAAAGTGACCCAGGTTTTCCCCTCTCTATGGGCTTTCCAGTCCATCAGTCTAGTTAGGCTGCAGGCCAGGTAGTAGATGTGAAGATCAGGTAGGGCAATTCCGCCTTTGGACTTGGGGCGTGTCAGGCGAGAGTATTTGATGCGTGGGGCACTGTTTTTCCAGATGAATGTTGTGCATGTCTTCTTGTAAGATGCAAAGAAAGAAGGGGGTATGTGAATCGGAATTGTCTGCAGGAGATAAAGAATACGTGGAAGGACTATCATTTTTATCAGGGCCGAGCGCCCAAACCATGACACATTGAGATTGGCCCAATTCTTCAAATCTGTCTGGATTTTTGATAGAATTGTTAGAAAATTATGGCTGTAAAGATCTGATATTTTCTTGGTGATTTGAATACCGAGATAGGTAATGGATTCTCTTTTCCACTGGAAGGGGAAGAGTCTTGGCAATGAAGTACTTCTTGTGGGGGCAGGGAGATGTTTAAGGCATGGGATTTGGAGTAATTAATTTTGAGATTTGATAGGTGGCCAAACCTTTTAATGTCACTCAAGAGGTTTGGCAACGAGGTCCGAGGTGATTGCAGTGTTAGTAAGATGTCATCCGCAAATGCGGCTACTTTATAATCTTTGCGGTTGATGGAAATTCCCTGTATATCTGTGTTGGCGCGCAATCTATTTAGAAGAGGTTCTAGTGTCAGAACAAATATCAGGGGGGACAAAGGGCATCCTTGGCGGGTGCCGTTACTAATGGGGAAGGCGTTTGACAGGAGGCCATTGGTTTTAACCCTCGCAGTTGGGTTAGTGTACAGGGCATTGATGTATGCGAGCATGAGGGGAGGGAGGCCAATGGTCCCTAGTACCTCCCGCATGTAGTCCCAGGCCACCCTGTCAAACGCCTTCTCAGCATCGAGTGATAAAAGAAATCCCTTGGAGTCCGTCGTGTTGAGCCAGTGTTGAATGTTTAGTGTACGAATGGTGTTATCCCTGGCCTCTCTGCCCGGGATAAAGCCCACTTGGTCAGGTGAGATGAGGCCAGGGATAAGGGGTGACAGTCTGTTTGCAATCATCTTCGCATATATTTTTATATCCACATTGAGTAGAGAGATGGGTCTGTAGTTCGACACTTGTAAGGGGTCCTTGCCCTCTTTAGGGATGACTGCTATGTGGGCTTCTAACATGTTGCCAACAGGGGTGATTGGGTTTGAGAGAGAGTTGTCAATAATTGGGGAGAAAGTACGTCAGGAAAGCTCTTGTAGTAGATAAGGGGGAGGCCGTCAGGTCCTGGGCTTTTACCTGGTTTCATCTGTTTAATAGCGAGATTTAGTTCCTCGATGGTTAGCGGTTGATCTAGAGTCGCCGTTTGTTGCGGGGTAATTGGGTTGGGGCTGTAACTATCCAGAAATTCCCTCATTTGTGATAGTCGGTCATGTGCGTCAGGGGACCCTACGCCGTTAGTCGGTAGATTGTAGAGAGCAGAATAAAAATTTTCAAAGTGTGCTGCAATGTCTTCATTTGACGAAAGGAGTTTGCCCTGGCTGTCTCGAACATTATGAATTATGGACGTAGCCTTAGCTGCCTGTATCGTGCGAGCCAGTAGTCTCCCACTTTTGTTGCCGTGTTCGTAAAATACCCTTTGCTGGAGAATGTATCTACGTCTAGTGCGTTTCCCCAGTTCATCCAGCAAAGAGGAACGGGCGTGTAGGAGGTCCTGGAGAGTGGTTTGTGAGGTTGATTGTTTGTGTGCTACTTCGAGTCTATTGATTGTGTTGATAAGAGATTTAACCAGTTCCTGGTGTCTTTTTTTGGCTGTTGCGGCCATGGAGATAAGCTTCCCCTTATGAAGCATTTATGAGCCTCCCAGACAGTGACGGGCGAAATGCCTGGGGTGGAATTTTCCTGGAAATATAGACGGAGTCGGGAGTGTAATTGCCTTAGTGATTCTGGGTCTTTAAGAAGGGTCGGGTTCAACCTCCAAGTCTTGGTAATTTTCTTGGTGTCGGGAAAAGTAAGGGTCATTGTAATGGGGTGGTGGTCGGACAGAAACATGGGCTCTATTGTGGCTTGTGAGAGGAGTGGGAGGTCGGTCTGCGAGAGGAATAAATAGTCTATTCTAGAATATTTCTGATGTGGGTAAGAGAAAAAGGTGTAGTCTTTGTCTGTCGGGAATGTGGTGCGCCATGTGTCGTGGAGGGTCAAGTTCTGTAGTTGGAGTTTGATCTGTCTTAACGCACGGTACGGGAGGGCGGAGGTCCCTGTAGAGGAGTCCAATATTGGGTTGAGTGGGACATTAAAGTCTCCACCCAAAATTAGCATTCCTTCCCGAAACGTAGACAAGACATTGCATGTATTTTTAAAAAATGTTACCTGGTGTTCGTTCGGGCAATAGATATTGGCTAGTGTGATTGGTTTGGATGCATATATGCCTTTAATAAAGATATATCTACCTTCATGGTCGCTTAAAGAGTCAGTTAGCTGGAAATCAGCCTGTTTGGAAATGAGAACAGATACCCCTTTAGTTTTGGAGGTCGGGTTGGTAGAGTGGAGTGCACGGTCGTATATGTGATTTGCTAGTTTGGGGATTGTGTCGGAGCGGAAGTGAGTCTCTTGTAGCATTAAGAAATTAGCTTTGGAGGCGCATGCGCGGCAGCTCCCAAGATGGCCGCCGGCATCTAGAGCTCCGCTCCACCGCAGACTCCCGCTGACCACCGGAGCCTACAGAGCGCCCCCACGCCCCGCACATCGGGCGAATCACACGGGGGATACCCAGGGGAACAATTAGATGTCATCCCCGCAAGCCAAGCGGGACTTATCTGGCCAGATGACGGCGTCTCCCGGCCCCCTCAGCTATGCCAAAATGGCGGCGGCAGCACGAGGCCCTCTCTCCACGGAACATCAGGAATCCTCCATTGCGGACCAGGATCAGATGTCACAAACCCTCTCAGGTACCGACTACCCCCCGCTTCAGCCTGCTAGCTCCCCAGCCTCCACAGAATCCCTGCTGGGTGGTCTGTCCGCTGTGTGCCCCAATACTCCCATGATGGACCCCCACACAGGCCTCATGCTCACTGTCAGTGAAGCTCAAGAGGACATCCCAGCCCCCACTGACTTTCCCTCAATGATGGTGGCCTTCTCTAATATGCTCTCCAAAAGCCTGGCACTCACTGTTACACAGATCACTAACTCACTACATGCAGACCTGCAGCAGTTTGGAATGAGAATGGATGTTATAGAACAGGCACAGGATCAAATGGCAGCTCAGGTTAACCAAAATTCCAACAGGCTGCAAGAAGTACAGGAGCAATTAGAGACTGCTTTTTCTAAGATCGATGACCTTGAGAATAGGTCACGCAGGTATAACTTCAGGGTCAGGGGGGTCCCCGAAACCGAAAAAGAGGTACAGAAAACAGTGAAATCATTGATAAAAAGCCTAATTCCGGATATCCCTGACCACCACCTGGAGCTGGATAGGGCCCACAGAGCACTGCAAGCACCCCGCTCTGATGGTCTTCCTCGCGACATCATTGTTAAACCGCATTATTATGCGACCAAGGAAGAAGTGATGCGAAAATCCAGATACGCAACCAATCTCAACTTTCAGGGACATAAAATCCAAATCTTTGCCGACATCTCACCATACACGATACAGAAAAGGCGAGCCCTCAAGCCATTACTACAAGTCCTCCAGGAGAAGGAAATCGCTTATCGCTGGTCCTTTCCTCTAAGACTGAACTTCTCTTACAGGAACAAAGGTTTTGGCTTCTCCACTTTCCCTGAAGGTGAACGTCTTCTCATACAACTCGGTCTGATTCAACTGGAACCACACACGGCGCAGACTACCAGGGGAACTCCGACCTCGACTAAGAGACCTCCGCCAGCAAGCCCCCTGCAACACACCTGGCTGAAGCAAGGCTCCAAGCGCACGAAGGAAAACTTACCGACCTGAGACATTGATCCTCGGTTACCACAAAGTACACTTGTCTCCTGTTTTTGGTTCGCCCTTTTGAGGTCAAGGGTCAGTTTTGGGCCCTCAGTTCCCCCTCCTGTTTGGGTAGGCGGATTTGGGATTGGCCCCCCTTGACACAAATGCACGGTGAACTAGGTTGTTGTTAAACATTGATCTTCACGTTCGGTCTTAGTGACCGCAGTTTACAATTCTGTTGGAAACCTTGCAACGTCGACATTCCTTAGTCGTAACAGAGGGCAGACCCTTCTCTACTATGATGTGGGGCTTCGGAGCACCAATGCTCCACACTGACAGGGGGTATTTTTTTATTTTTTTTTATTTTTATTTTTCTGGAATAGCAGTTATCCAAGCCTGTCCCACCCTACATTGGTTTGTAATTCTGTTAACCACTACTTAGGTAGATGGGGAGGCTTCCCAGTAATTTAGCTCCAAAACAGATACATAACTCCCCTTTCAGAGGTTCAAATGTTCTCTGTGTTTTTGCCTTTCTATTTAGTTAATGGCTCATTTACCACCTATAAGATGCCCCAAAGTAAATAATTTAACCTTGGGTGGAGCTACCGGGGATGGCCCTTCCAAGCTCGCAGTGTTATTTAGGCTTTTGCCCGTCTGGCGGCCCCCCCCTCTTGCCCCCCTGTCTGGGAGGCGGGAGGGGTGGACGACGGACGGGTATCATAGGACCTATTGGCTCGGCTCTACTGAGCGGGTTGCCTGCCAGAGATATTTTATTTACTTATTTCCTTTTTTTTTTTTTTTTTTTTTCTTTCCCTTACAGGACGCTCTGTAGTTAGGAAATGTTGAGTCCCTTTGGGGCTTTTAGTTATGAATGAGTTAAGGTGGCGGGTCTGTGGTGGATTCAGTGCACCTCACTTGGACCAGGAGACCTCCGGTACACCTGGTTCCTAGCCCGGATTTCCTTACTGAGGTCTTCCGGCTCCTCAGGTACTGGAGGCGGTTACGGCTAGTCCGTTCCGTCTCAGGGGTGGGCGAGGGTCAGGGGACCCTTATGTATTCATGATGGATGTGATTGTCACAGGATTGCTTTATATGTCACCTAATGATATGCTGCTTTTTTCTTCCCTCCTTTGCTTATTCATCTCTTTCTCCTCCCCCCTTCCAACCGCTCCATCCCGAGATCGCAGACGCCTCAACTGTTCCCAGTCTACTTGCCCAGGCTCCAGGATCCTTCTTCTAGGGCGACCAGAGGTAACCCTGATCCACCTTTCCCGTAGGCGGGGTAAGTCTCTAACTTTTGCTACCGAATACTCCCTTCTGATCCATGGCTGACACACCCACCAGTGCACCTACCTTAAAGATTATATCTCACAACACACAGGGTCTCAACTCTCCAATCAAACGTAGGAAAATTCTGCAACAATACCACTCTTTACATGCCGATATACTCTTGTTACAAGAAACACACTTTCCTTCCACGTTTAACCCCACTTTCCTACATCAACACTACCCCCAATTCTTCCTGGCCTCGGCGGAAAATAAAACGAAAGGGGTCGCTGTCTGTTTTGCCAAGCACATTAACTTATCGCAACCCGAAACGGTCAAGGACCCGCAGGGGCGCTACATTCTAGTATCTGGCTATATTGATGGGGAACTTTACACTTTTGTATCATACTATACTCCCAACAAGGGCCAGAGGGCCTTTTTTGAAGTCTTACTCCAAAAGCTACAAAAACACCTCAGAGGTACGGTTTTCCTCGGGGGGGACTCAAATATAGCCTTTGATTATTCACTTGACAAATTTACGAACGGCACCACCAAACCCCGACGGCCCTCCAAACAAAGTGTGGCCACAGCGAAAATACTGAACACAGCAGGGTTGATAGACGCATGGAGGGAGGTTAACCCACATATGAAGGACTACACACACTTCTCGGCCCCTCACAATTCCTATGCCAGGATAGACCACATCTTTACAAGGCCCTCCACGACCCCCCTGATCAGGAACTCCAAAATTGTTGATTCTTCTCTTTCGGATCACTCCATGCTGACCTTACTAATTCAAAGACCAGTAGGAGTTGAACATCGCCCGCGCTGGCGACTGAGAGAATCGCTCTTGAACGACCCCGTTCATTGCTCCCAAATAGAATCTGACATCAAAGAGTACTTCCTTCTTAACGAGTCGGAAGAGATCTCTCCCACTATCATCTGGGCCGCACATAAATCAGTGATTAGAGGGAAATTAATACAGCTATCTTCTAAACTCAAGGCAGCACATAGAGCAGACTCTTTGAAACTTTCTGAGGACTTCCGCATTCTAGCCAAGGCCCACAAACGGAACCCCACACCTACATCCCTCGCAAATCTCGACTCAGCCCGAGCACGACTGAATTTGTCCCTGACCACGGCAGCATCGCAACATCTTCGCTGGACGGGTGCAAGATTTTACGCCCAAAAGGACAGAATCGGCTCGCGCCTAGCAACTAAACTGAACCCTAGACAGCGATCGCAGACATTCCCTAAAATTAAGGTGGCTTCTGGGGATCTTTCACAGAACCCGACCAAGATAATGCACGCGTTCGAGCAATTCTACACCAAACTGTACCAAAAAGACCCTAGCACCTCCTCAGCACTCAGGGACAAATTCTTAGCTGACCTCCCCTTACCGGTACTGATTAAGGAACACAGTGACCTTTTGGAGACCCCGTTCACCCAAGCTGAGGTCCTCGATACCATCAAGAATCTTAAGATAGGCTCCTCTCCGGGCCCGGACGGCTTCTCCACAGGGTACTATAAGAAATTTGATCAATGTCTGGCCCCACACTTGACTAAAATGTTTAATTCTCTCAGGAATGGAGCCCCATTAGACCCGGATCTAAATTCGGCATACATTTCGGTCATTCCAAAACCAGACAAAGACAATAGCGAGGTGGGAAACTATCGCCCCATCTCACTCATAAACAACGATATCAAAATAATGACGAAAATTTTGGCAAACAGAATGTCCAGCTTTATCTCCTCTTATGTACACAAAGACCAGGTGGGCTTCATTCCTGGGAGACAAGGCCCAGACCAGATTAGACGTGCCATTGATATAATCTCCCTACTTAGATCACAATGGGATGGCACGCCCCCTCAGAAGGGCTTCCTCCTATCTATTGACCTTCACAAAGCGTTTGACTCACTGGACTGGACATACCTGTCTGATCTGCTCCATAGATGGGGATGCGGCAGACATTTTCTCAATATCATTAACTCACTATACTCTAACCCCTCTGCACAAGTGCGCCTGCTGGGCAGATACTCAGACTCCTTCCCCATAAGTAGAGGAACCCGACAGGGATGCCCACTTTCGCCTCTCCTCTTCGCGATAGCCATTGAGACGTTGGCTATCGCCCTGAGGACTAATCAGGACATCAAAGGAGTCAATTGCGGCACACAGGAACACAAATGCGCCCTTTATGCGGATGACCTCCTCCTGTTCATTTCCTCCCCCCTCACGTCTATGCCCATGATTATGCGTACCCTTAAAGACTTTAGTGGGATATCCGGTCTACGGGTGAACATGTCCAAGTCACTAGCGTTAAATATAACATTACCCCCGGATAGCCTTAAACAGCTCACAACCAATTTCGCCTTCCCTTGGGCCTCCGCAACACTACCCTATCTAGGCATTAAATTAACGCCTGACATAAACGGACTCCTCACAGCCAACTACCCGGTTATGATACAAAAATGTAAAAGAGATCTGGAAAGGTGGTCCAAATGTGGTCTATCCTGGCTGGGCAGGCTTCACGCAGTCAAAATGACCCTACTTCCACGTATGCTCTATCTATTCCGCTCACTGCCGATTCCGTTTCCCAAGCAATTCCTCAACAAGTTACAGTCGGACATATTACACTTCATCTGGGGGAATAAAGGGTATAGGTGCCCCTCAGAAACACTTTACCGCTTGAGATCACAAGGAGGCTTAGGTCTTCCCAATCTCTGGAAATACTATCAGGCAGCACAGTTAGCTCAAATCTCTACAGCATTCTCACAGTACTCGAAACCAGATTGGCTGTCTATGGAAAAGCAAGCCATCCCCTCAAATACCATAGATTTCCTCTTGGGGTGCAAGCCTAGGCTCAGACCGGCAGTTATGGCGCCTACTCTCTCACACTCACTGGCCCTCTGCTCCAAACTCTTCACTCTACCTACCATCATTTCCCCAATAAGGCCACTGTCGCACCTATTTCATAATCCAGATTTCAAACCGGGGATGGAAATTCAAGCCTTTAAATGGTGGACCGACAAAGGCCTCTATAGGATAGGACACTTCTTCTCCCCGTCAGGCCCCATTTCCCTGACACATTGTCAGAAAAAGCTGGATATGCCTAACTCCGAACTCTTTAGGTTCTCACAGATCTCTCATTTCCTCCATTCAATATGGACCAATAATCCCTTGCCCCCTACTATCACTACCTATGAACACTGGTGTGTCAATCTAATGGATCAGAGGGGAGGCATCTCTTTGATCTATGCAGCACTGATGCATAGGGAAACTAAACCCTCTTATGCCCGAGCCTGGGAAGCAGACGTGAATAACACTTGGGACACCGCAACTTGGTTTCGAGCCACGGACAGAGCTTTCAAAGGTATTCTTAATGTTTCTCTTATTGAGGCTAGTCTGAAGGTTCTGATAAGGTGGTACTATGTTCCCTCCAGGCTGGCCAGGTTGTTTCCGGGTACTCCACCGGTCTGCTACAGGGAATGCGAGATGGAGGGTTCTATGCTTCATATTTGGTGGACCTGCCCTCGCATCAGATCGTATTGGCGGAAAGTATTCCGTACAATCAGCACCTTAACAGGTATCGCAGTACCGCCTCACCCTAACTCAGCTCTGTTCAATCACCCAATATCTGGACTCTCTAAAGCATTTCAGACCCTATCCTTTTTCATTTTACTGGGGGCCAAAATGACTCTGGCCAAAGCCTGGAGGAAACATTCTGTCTCCTTTCAGCTCTTTAAAGCAAAAGTATCATGGATCATGGCTCAGGAACAGATTGTAGCCAAACTGGATGACAAGCTGGAGAAATTCCAGAACATTTGGGAACCATGGGCCACTTTCTGTAACATTTCCCTAATCCCTGGACTTCCACCTGGTATGACGATCTATGGGAACACTAGCTGACTCTCCTTTCCAACTCCCCACCCCCTCCCCCTCACACGTTTCTCTCTTCTCTTCCTATACTGCCTCTCTTGGCTAGGATAACTTTAAATCTTACCGGACATTAGGCCCCATGGGCACGACTGAACGACACTACTGTCTGGTAGGATCCTGTTCATGTCAAGACGTAACCTGAACCTGGGGAGGACACCTGGTGGTTTCCACTCCTGGGTGACAGCATGATCCCTTTCGGGGCACCCGGGAATCTGGGATCTCCCAGACCCCTCCTATGCCTGACCCTTTAAGATGACATGTAGGACATTATACAGGGAAGGAACCTTCCTGTACTCCCTTAATTCAAATTGAATGGTTATGTTTCATTGCTTCATGTGACCAGATCTTTCTACCTGTGGCACCACATCTTTTGTATTTAACTGTTATTATACACATGTTCTTATCTACATGCATTTTGTTGTTCTGTTATTGCAAAATTTTTCAATAAAAATTATTCAACACATAAAAAATTAGCTTTGTGTTTAGATAAGGCAGAGAGAACCTGCGATCTTTTTTCTGGAAGGTTTAGGCCTTTTACATTAAGAGACAGACATTTCAGCGTAATTTGTTTTTTAGTGGGCGTTTCTTTCTGCATTTTGCTGGTCTTAGGGTTCTTGGGTATTAGACCGTTTGGGTAGCTCGTTGTGCTATAAAGACTTTGTATCCTGTAGGGACTGTTTTTGTGTCCCAGTAGTGGGGGAGGGGGGAGAGAAAAGGCCCCAGCTATAGAGGGAAGCAGAGAGGTTGAAGGGGTTGCGGGAGGAGGGGGGAAGGAGTGATGTAGGTAGGGAGGGAGAAGAGCGGGAGAAAAGGAGATTAGGGGGAGTAGAGGTTAGGGTCGAAGTGGGTGAGTGTAGTGTGGGAAAGTATTCTCAGAGACCCAACTGGGTTTCCGATAGGTGTGTATACCGGGGGTGGCCTAGGGCGAGCCTATCCACCTAGTAGGGGGAAGCCGGGTTGTCAGCTCTGGTCTATGTGACCAGCTGTGTGGGGTCTATGAACTTGGAAAGGGTCATGAGAGGCCGCACTGAGGAGGACGAGCAAGATAGGCAGCTCAGTCAAAGGATAGTGTGTGATGGGTGGGGTAGTATCCTGTAATGATCCGGGGCAAGGCCTGTAAGGAGGTATGCTTGGATAGAGGTGTTGCTACTGCGAGAGGTGAGAGTTAAAACATACGGAGATAAACCGTTAAACATTTTATAACAAATAACGTAAACATGTTAACTACATGGTAATAGAGTAAACCAGCTCCACTGATTTTCTATGTGCTCTCGTGCATTAGTTATAGGTAAAAAGGGATTATTGGAGATCTGTAATATCGGGGGGGGGGGGGTTGTTTGGGTAGTTGACGTCAGTTTCAGATCCCCTGTGCAGGGGAAATGAAAAGTGATGTGGACAGTTCTCTTAAAGATTGTGCGCAGGTTTCCCTTACCGCCCAAGTTCTGACATGGCTACATTTAAGCCATTACCTTGTTGCAGAAAACAATACCATATGCAGTCCTTAAGGGATAAATAAAAATTAAAAAAAAGGGGGGGGGGAGGGGAATGCAGTAAAGGTATAGTTGACAAAACAGTTCTGGTTGCAAGTGTGCTAGTGGCAGGATTCTGACTATTCGGTTAGTCCCCATTGCGTGTGCAAGTTCTGATGCGAAGCAGATAAGTGGGCGATAACAGTACCTGCAATCAAGTAGGGCAAAGCTTCAGCTAAGGGGATTCGGACGGGGTCTTCTGCGAAGAGCTTCTTTGTGGATTGTCGAGGCTGACTCATGTTCCGGGTCCGGACCCAAAGAAAGCAAACTGCAGCTGTGGGGATACGGAAGGAGTCCTTTGCGTAGACCTTCGTCGTCGAGGCTAAAAAAAAAAGAGAAGAAGCAACAAAAAAAAAAAAAAAGGGGGGAAGGGGGGGAGTAGGGAGACAAAAGACCGTGGCCCAAAGCAGGGGGGGGGAAGCAAATAGGCCAGAGATCTGTGCAGGTGTCAATTGGGACAGAGTCTGTCTACTGTTTCAAACATGAGAGATGGGGTGGAGTGAAGCTTTAGTTATCTTGGTATTCCCGTCTTGGGGTGGCAGCGAGATTCGCGCTGTGTGAGGGAAAGTCCCTTCTTGATTGGCGGTCTCCAGGAGAAGTGGGGTCCAGTCTGCGGCGTCTGGAGCGTGGTCGCTGGGATTTAGGTGAAGCGTTGTGTGACACTGACTTCCATGGTTCAGTGGGAAAGTAAAAGGAGTACCACTCTGGAATATCAACTGGCGGTATGTCAAGTTGCTCACAGAATGCGGATAAATCTTCCGGGGTTCGGAGGAGTGCTGTGCGGACAAGCAGAATGGAAATTTCCATCTATACTGGATATTTCGTGAGCGTAGCACATCCAGCAGGGGGCGCAGGGTACGTCTGTTCTGCAGGGTAATTTGTGAGAGGCCTGCGAGGCCTGCGAGGCCTGTGAGGCCTGCGTTTCCACGTGTTGGCCCACCAGGCGGGAGCGAAACATCTCCGGGATGTGGTTGTTCGGCTGTGTCCCGGGATCCTTGACAGTGCGGGGGGTCGATGTGCTCCTATTCGACCTGCCCATGATCAGTGCGCCTCTGATTCCTTTGATTAAAAGGCTTTTTCGTCCTCCTAGTGCGGGAGCTCTGAATTCAAGCAGCCATCCCGGGTCCTGTCCAAGCCATGCCCCCTCACACATCCTTTTTTTTATGTGACAGATGTATATAAGTAAATAACCATCTTCCAAAATGTATAATTCAAATAGAAAAGATTAGAACACAATAGAAAAAAATATATAATTTAATAGCAGATCTCCTGTAGACTATTAACAGCCATTTCACTTCTTTTTTTTTTTTTTTTGCAGATCTTCTGCAGACTGTTAGAATCAATTTCATTTTTTTTTTCAAAGTCGGGTCGCAAAATATTTTCGAATCCGCTTGAAATAGTATCAACATGATTTGAAATTATTTCAACTGCATTTGAAATTTTTTCAACTGCATTTGAAATTTTTTCAACTGCATTTGAAATTTTTTCAACTGCATTTGAAATTTTTTCAACTGCATTTGAAATTTTTTCAACTGCATTTGAAATTTTTTCAACTGCATTTGAATTTATTTCAACTGCATTTGAATTTATTTCAACTGCATTTGAAATTATTTCAACCTCATTTGAAATTATTTCAACCACATTTGAAACTATTTCAACCGAATTCGAAAATATTTTGCGACCCGACTTTGGGTCCACGTATCTCGGATCCCATATTTCAACTGCATTTGAAATTTTTTCAACTGCATTTGAAAATTTTTCAACTGCATTTGAAATTTATTTAACTGCATTTGAAATTTTTTTCAACTGCATTTGAAATTTTTTCAACTGCATTTGAAATTTTTTCAACTGCATTTGAAATTTTTTCTTTTGGGTTTTTTCCATTTGAAATTTTTTCGTATCTCGGAATCCCAAAATTTGGAGAGGGTGTAGTGCTAGTTCTACTGTGTTTGCATACCAAATTTGGGGTTTCTAGCTATAAGTGGCTCCGAGATACGGGGCCCCAAAGTCGGGTCGGAAATTGTCAAGCACTTTTCTGCAGCAGAGAATGACATTTTTCGACCCGACTTTGGGGCCACATATCTCGGGGCCACTTGTAGCTGCAAACACAGTAGAACTAGCACTACAACATATCCAAAATTCACGTTTCTATCGCTAAGTGACCCTGAGATACGTGGACAAAGTTGGGTCACAAAATATTTTCGAATTCGAAAATCGGTCGAAAATGAAACGAAATCCGAAAACGAATTTAACAAATTTAATGAATCTAACTAAACGAAATTAATTAATTAACGAATTAAAACGAAACGAAACTAAACAATTTTTTCCTTTTGCACATGTCTAGGGAGCCTCTCTTTTTGGCAAGTAACCACTGACACATATGACCTTTTAGCTGCTTTCAATTCTTTCCACTGATCACCAATATGAGGAGAACTCTTCCCAATAAACCTCAAAATAACAGAATTTTTCTGACTGATCTACTGACCATCAATGTAAATGGGCCCTTCTCCCACTGACAACCAATGTAAAAGGATCCTTCTCCTATTGACCACAATGTAAGGAGGCGCCTCTCACAAGATCACCAATCTAAATAGGCCCTACAATTTTTACTGCCCGCATTTATTTTCTGGATGTTATAATTTGACTGAAAATGATTATATCATATAGCGCAGGTTATATTAAAAAAAACAATCTTATCTGGGTATCAAATATGTTACATATACCATATTCCTTACTTTTTATTATATCTATAACTTACTTAGCATGCTAATATATCATGAGCTGTAGATGTCATATTTTTTAGCAGGGGATCACTTAGACCTAAAACGTATTTCAAGGTTTCCTACATGGTAAAATAAAAGATTAGGAAAGATGGGTGGAATGAATACATGATTTTTGTGTATGCAAACTTTCCCCAACCTTCAGTTGCTGAATAACTATTGATCCTCTCTTCCAGGTTAAAGCAGTCAGGCTCAGACACAACACAACACATTTAGCATTTGAATGATGTTGACAATGGAGCCTGAGTGTATCCACTAACTTATGGCATCATATGTGGTTCATGCAACTATATACAGTATGGCAGAGGCGGCTCTAGGCTTTGTGAGGCCTTAGGCAAACTTTAGATATGAGGCCCCAGCTCACTCCCATTATGGGAAAAATAATTCAAGCGATAAAAATTAACTGTATAAATTGCATATATAAAGAGCCTTAAATACTAAGAATTTACAGTTTCTAGAACTTTCTCTAACCAATTCTTCTTTAATCAATCATATACACTACATATATATATATATATATATATATATATATATATATATATATATACTACCCTCACGCAAATATAGATAACATTTGTACAGCTGTTACTAGCAATATGTTTAAGGTATAACAAAAGTCAAAACTATATTTCTCCATTTACATGAAGGTCAGGTTTATATAACCCAGCACAGAGTTTCCCCTTACATCAGAGTGTGAAGGATTCCCCCTTACAGTACAAGGAGAACTTTAAAGGGGAAATGTTGCAGACTCTGGTGTAAGGGGAACTCTGGTGTAAGGGGGGGCTCTGGTGACGAGATCACCTTATATCAGAGTCCACTGTGTTCCCCTTTACATCAGAGTTCACCTTTATGTCATTGTCCACAGAGTTCCAACTTGCATTTAAAATGAAAACTCTAATGTTGGGGGGGGGGGGGGGGGGCTCTGGTCACCATAGAGCACCTTCCACAGAGTGAATGCACTAGGGGGGTTACTGATATAAGGGGAAACCTTTATATCAGTGCCCCCTTACTTTACTGCATTCACTGCCCCTTACATCAGTAATCCCTCTCAGACTAGCCTTGCTACACTGTCACTGACCACCACTCAGATGCACCATACATGGCTCAGTCAATGGTCCTCTCTGGGCTCCAGCTTGGTGGCTCTTGTTTCATCCTATATTAGACTACAAGACTGTGTGGCCATAATACAATAGATGGTCAGAGACTGCAGACATACTACAGTAGATGGACAGACAGTGTGTGGACATGATACAGGAGATGGTCAGAGACTGCAGACATACTACAGGAGATGGTCAGAGACTGCAGACATACTACAGTAGATGGACAGACAGTGTGTGGACATGATACAGGAGATGGTCAGAGACTGCAGACATACTACAGGAGATGGTCAGAGACTGCAGACATACTACAGGCTATAGTCATAGACTGCAGATATACTACATGAGAGTGTCAGAGACTGCAGACATACTACATGAGATGATCAGAGAGTGTGTTGACATGATACAGGAGATGGTCAGAGACTGCATACATAATACAAGAGATGGTCAGATACTGCAGACATGATATAGGAGATGGTCAGAGACTGCAGACATAGTACAGGAGATGGTCGGAGACTGCATACATGATACAGGAGATGGTCAAAGAGTGTGCATACATGATACAAGAGATGGTCAGAGACTGCATACATGATACAAGAGACACTCAGAGACTGCATACATGATACAGGAGATGGTCGGAGAGTGTGCATACATGATACAGGAGATGGTCAAAGACTGCATACATGAAACAGGAGATGGTCAGAGACTGCATACATGATACAAGAGATGGTCAGAGACTGCAAATATGATACAAGAGATGGTCAGAGAGTTTGTGTAAATGATACAGGAGATGGTCAGAGACTGCAGACATAATTGGGCTGAAATTGCACCCGGGTAACATGTGCATCGCACAGAAGGTACAGCATGTTCCTGTGTTTTTCATAGTGTGAACCAGCACTGTGTAATGAAACTCACACTTTGCTGCACTAACATGAACATGCCTGGAAGGGGGGAACTTTTACACATCTTTTGTGGGGTGCCTCTGTGGCAGACAGCATCTCTTTGATTTTTGGGGGTGAGGATATGTGCTAAGGGGGATGGATTTCATATTCAAGCCCCCTTGTAGCACAAGTTCTAATGTGCCCCTAGAACATATCCCCCTCCCCAAATCACTCAACGTGAACTGTAGGCTTGTCCCCCCTCTCTTGTTCATGCCCCCTTCCTCTGGAAGACTCACTTTGGATTAGTTCAGACAGTTAATCTCATATGAGCAGTGTTGTCTTGGCAGCGTGATGAGCCTCCTTCTCCTCTGTGTACACAGGAAAACATCATAGGGGCGGGTTCAGTTCACTCCACGGCACTCTGCATTGTGTATGTGTCAGGCAGCCGGGGACTGCAGGGAGAGATGTCAGCTCTCTCTGTCTAAAAAAGTGAAGTTCGCGAGTGGCATGCAGGAATGAAAATAGCCCGCACAAGCTGCAGGCATTCCATGACTCTGATTCACTGGGGAGGTTGAGATATGGGAAAAATAGGCGGCCGCAAGGCCCCTGGGAGTGTAAGGCCTAAGGTGACCACCTAATTTGCCTAATTAGAGAGTCGCCTCTGCAGTATTGTCACTTTGCCAATGTGGTGGAATTTTTCTATGCCATAATTTGCAAAGACTTAATGACATGTTGTAAAGGATACACCAAAATATATTTGAAGAATTGTTAGTATTTACAAGACAGTTGGGTGGATTTACTAAAGGCAAATAGACTGTGCAGTGCACAAAAGCCAGTGCTTCCTATGTTCTCCACAGTCTCTTTAAAAAAGTTAATATTTTAAAAATGGACTTCCATACGTGGGTTATAATATTCTTCTTATGCTCTCACTAGACCTTCAGAAATCACGCATTCGCCTTTTCTTGACTGCCACTGTCCTATAAACTCCTACAGTGTTTCTCTTGTATGGACTTCAATACTTGGGTTAAAATAATCTTCTTATGTATGCCGCCTTTTTACTTTTCTTATTCGCACAATTTACTTACTATTATTTGACTATATGAATCTTACTCTCTCTTTCTTCCTCTTTCTTCTGTCTTTATTCCCCTCTTGGTTCTTGCCCTCCTCAGGATAATTGTAGACTCACAATCTGTGAATGCAGTATACTACAATATTTCCTTTAAGATTTACTGATGGCCCCCTTAAATGTCCTTACGTTAAATGTACAAGGTCTAAATATCCCACAAAAGCGAACTAAAGTTTTCTACTCCCTTGCTTCCTCAAAAGCAAATGTTGTATGCCTCCAAGAAACCCATTTAGCAGATAAGGTGACCCCTAAATATTTTGGTTCAGCTTATCCACAAGTTTTCACAGCCTCTGCCAAAACAAAACAATGAGGGGTGCTAATAGCATTTCATCGTTCTACACCCTTTTCACTTCTGACAGAGATCAAAGACCCAGAAGGTCGCTATCTTATACCCACAGGATATCTATTCGATTCTCTAATCACAGTGGTATCCTATAATGCTCCTAACAAAACTTCATCCTCATTCCTTTCCCATTTATTACAGGTAATTGATACTCATAAAACAGGCACACTCTTTATCTGTGGAGATTCCAATCAAGTCCTTTATCCTTTTTTAGATAAATCCCCAACTCCTATTTCATCTAGTTCTCAAATTTGTAAGTTCCAACAACTTCTTCAACAACACTCTTTATTAGATTATTGGCGTGAAATCAATCCTGCTAGGTGCCAATTTACTTTTTATTCTCATTCCCATAAATCATTTTCCTGTATTAATCACATTTTGATCTCAATAGGCATAACCCCTGAACTTCTTTCTTCATCTATTATCCCTTTTACATGGACTGACCACTGTGCTGTACTTTCAACTTTCACTTCTCTAATACCCAAAACACAAAATTCTACATGGCATATTAATGACTCAATCCTATCTCATCCACCACACTCCTCTGATCTAGAAATAGCCATAAAATATTACCTGACCAATAATGAGACCCCTGATATATCCCCACTGATCCTATGGGAAGCTCATAAACCTGTTCTCCATGGGATTTTTATACGCCAAGCCTTATGTATTAAAAGAAAAAACTACAAATAAAACAAGAATTAGAAGCAGAATTTAATACATACCACACAATCTTTCAATCCAATCCTACACCTGTGACTAAATTACAGCTTGATAAAGCATGTTTAAACCTTGACCTTTTTTTATCAGAATCTGTAGATAAAATGTTATGTAAGTCTTAACATAAATGTTATCTTGAAGCAAATAAACCAGACACTCTTTTAGCCCGAGCACTTAAAAAACAAAATCCCACCGATTCGACTAAAATTACCTCATTCTCCACACCTTTCAAAAACATCTTACCTCCTTATATAAAAAGGAAGGTTCTTTTGATCAAACTTTAGCAGAATATTTTTTTTTCACAAATCAAACTTCCTACTATTACTTTAGCCCAACGCGATTGTCTTGAAAGCCCCATTACAGCTATCAAAATAAATTTAGCAATTAACTCTCTTAAACCAAATAAACGTCCAGACCCAGATGGATTCTCTGCCATATACTATAGGAAATTCTCTCATATCCTTGCTCCAATGTAAACAGACGCATTTAATTCTCTCCTTAACAATCAATCCTTTCGTCCCAAAACATTAACGGCTTATAATTTAAATGATCCCCAAATCTCAGTCAGATGATACATCTTGTTCTAACTATAGACCCATATCATTACTCAAGCTTGACATTAAGTTACTAGCGAAAGTCTTAGCGACCTGCTTAAATAGTGTAATAGATTCTTTAATAAATAAGGACCAGGTCAGCTTTATCCCACAGCACCAAGCGGCAGATAATGTACACAGGACTACTTTACTAATTCAAGCAGCTAAATCACGACAAATGCCAGTCTCTTATCTTTAGATATCAGAAAACCATTTGATACAGTGTTGTGGCATAACCTACATTTTGACCTGCAGCGTTGGGGATTTGGTCCTCATTTTCTTAGCCGGGTCTCCTCATTATACAAAAATTCCAAAGCTTATGTTAAATATGCTGGATATAAATCAAACATATTTGACATCTGTAGGGGTACGCATCAGGGATGTCCACTTTCCCCACTCTTATTTGCCCTACTTATTGAACCCCTTGCTCAATAAATCCCTACTGATCCCTCTATTAAGGCCTAGATTTAGCTGGTCACCAACATTTGCCAAACTTTGCCTTTTTGCTGATGATATCTTAATCTTTATGTCATCTCCTCATATTTCTGCTCCTAATCTTATAAGTAAACTTGATCACTTTGCCCATGTATCTGGTCTAATTATTAACTCTCAAAAATCTATAGCCTTAAATATATCTTTACCTCCTCATATTTTACAACAAGCGCAAACATCTCTCCCTTTCTCATGGTCCACTTCACGCCTTCTTTACCTAGGGATAACTCTCAAACCCAATCTTTCTTACATTTTTACTGCCAATTATTCTCCAATTTTGCATCAAATATCTAATCTTCTGACACAATGGTCCTCTCTACCATTATCTCGGATAGGTAAAATTAATGTAATAAAGATGACTATACTGCCCAAAATTATTTAAGTTTTACCTCTCCCTGTTCCAACATACTTTCTCAGAATACAACATAAGACATTAACTTTTGTTTGGGGCTCCTTGAAACCCTGTCTGCCCAAACCCACTCTTTACCTTCCAAAGCCCAAAGGGAGACTAGGGTTTCCTAATTTTACCACCTATTACCATTCAGCTCAATTAGCCCATATCCCTAAATATAATGGAAAGTGTGAAATTCTGCTTTGGGTTGCACTGGAATCAATAGATTGCGACCCACTTTCAATAACCATCCTTGTATGGTCTAATTCAAACAACCATAATAAACTCAATAATCCTATAACTAAACATACACTAGCCATTTGGGATACATTTACATTAGCAAATGGACTACAATCTCCCCATATACCTCTTTTATCATTTCTTAAAAATCCACTTTTCTATCCTGCTTGGTCTTCCCCTAAATCTTTTAAAGCATGGACCTCCACTAATTTAACTTAACTCTGTGAACTAAAATCCTCTACTTCTGTAAAAGTCACAAACTTCCTAATTCAGAGCTCTTTCGATATCTTCAGATTAAAAAAAAAAATGTATATAGCAAAAAAGTAGGGAAGAAACTGCGCTAAGGTATGCAGATATATTAAATATGCAGAAATGCTAAAATGTGTAAAAATGTGTAAACTTGGTCTTTATGAGGACCTATTGGAAGCTGCAGCTTAAGGCCCCTTTCACACTGGGGTGGTTTGCAGGCGCTATTGCGCTAAAAATGGCGCCTGCAAACCGACCCGAAACAGCTGTTGCTGTGTCTTCAGTGTGAAAGCCCGAGGGCTTTCACACTGAAGCGGTGCGCTTGCAGGACGCTGGAAAATGTCCTACAAGCCGCTTCTTTGGCTCGCTGTAGGAGCGTTTTTTTTTTTACCGCTCCTATAGCGCCCGTTCCCATTGAAAACAATGGGGCAGCGCTCCGAACCCGCCCGCAAAACTCCGCTGCAGCGGCAGTTTGCGGGCGGTATTAACCCTTTTTCGGCCGCTCGCGGGGGGGGTAAAACCACCCCGCTAGCGGCCGAAATGCGCCGCTAAAACGACGGTAAAGCGGCGCTAAATATAGCCCCGCTTTACCGCCAGTGCCCCCAACGCCTCAGTGTGAAAGTAGCCTAACTGTATCACATAGCTACAGAAAAGAGACAATAAAAAATATGACATATCAATTCAAAAATGTAATTCAAAGGTTGAAAATTTCTTTAAAAATTGTTTATATGCAATAACACATCAGTGCCCATCAGTACTGTTAATCAGTGCCCAACAGTGCCATCTATCGGTGACCATTAGTGTCCATCAGTGCCTCATCATCAGTGCCTCCTGATCAGTGCCCACCAGTGGTACCTATCAGTGCACATCTGTACCGTCTATCAGTGCCACCTCATCATGCCACATATCAGTGCCCATCAGTGCCACCCATCAGTGCAGCCTCATCAGTGCCTCATGATCAGTGCCCACCAGTGCCGCCTCATCGGTGACCATCAGTGCAACCTCATCAGTGCCCATCAGTGAAGGAGAAAAATTACCTGTTTGCAAAATTTTATAACAAAATATGAAAAACGTTTTGCTTTTTTTTTAAAAATTTCAGCCTTTTTTTGTTTGTTTAGCAAAAAATAAAACCCAGTGGTGATTAAATACCACCAAAAGAAAGCTCTATTTATGTGAAAAAAATGATAAAAATGTCATTTGGGTACAGTATTGCATGACGGGCGCAATTGTCAATCAAAGTGTGAGAGCGCTGAAAGCTGAAACTTGGCCTGGTCAGGAAGGGGGTATAGTTTCCCTTAAAGGATCATAAGGCTCTTTCAGCAGAAAGCCACACTAAAATATCACCAGAGAAAGTTATATTAGAGGTTATGATGTCTGCTACTTAGGTTCAGGAGGATAAGGATTTTTTGGAACTGACTGGCCGAATTTATGTAATTTACCATGACATTGTGACTGAGCTTTGTGTCAAAGTAAAATTAAGAAGGCACCTGAAGCTCAAAATAAGCAGTTTCAAAAGAGATACAGACAATGTTAGTCCTTGGTATCATAGAATCATCGAATGCCCCGTGCACACGGTCGGAAATTCCGACCACAAAATCAGTCTGATTTTTTCCAATGGATTTTGTTTGACACTGGTGTTGCATACACACAGTCGGACAAAGTTGTCAGAAAATCCGATCATTCTGAACGTGGTGACGTTCGTTGCGTACGACGGAACTACGTAGAGCTTTGGTCTCATAATTTGATCTGAGCATGCGTGGCACTTTGTCCGTCGGAATTCTCTACACACGATCGGAAAAAGTCCAATCGGATTTTGTTGTCAGAAAATTTGAGAGCAGGATCTCAAATTTTGTCCGATGGAGCCCACACACATGGTCCGATCGGACATTTTCTGTCTGAATTTCTGACCGTGTGTACGGGGCATTAGAGTTAGTGGCCAAGTCTAAAATCTCTCATCCCTAAGCAAGATGGCAGTCTGAAGTTCAACAAAGACTATATTATCAGCTTCAATCTTACTAAAGGGTATTTGCAGGTTCCCTTAACAAACAGGGCCAACAAAAATCCAGCTGTTGTAACACCAGATGGTGTACATGGTCCTCCCTTTTGGCTTACATGGGGCCCTGACCTCATTCAAAAAAGTGAAGAACATGACTTCCTAGACCCCACACAGTGCATGCTTTGGAATTCTGTATCTACATGATGGCATTTTATTATTGACTGCGAATCCCACTTACAGAAGGTCCAGGAGATTTGGCATTCTATTTGTAAGGTTGGTTGAACTGCCAATCCAAAGGCATGGAAAAAGCCCAAGATTTAGGCTACATAATTGGGTTTTGGGTCCTAAAATCTCTAATGGACAAGAATTAAGTAATTAAAAGTTGGCCACAGCCAGGTCAATAAACAAGTTGGAGCATTTTTTATAGATAATGTAGGACTCTATTAGTGGTTTGCACTTAATTTTGCTATTATAGCAGCTTCATTCACTGATTTCACCAAAGGGTGTAAGCCTACCACAGTGAAACAGAAAGAAGAGACAGAGAGCATTTCAATAGCTGAAGGCAGTATTGTCTTTCCAACTTTAATAAAACATTTCTTGTACAAACAGATGCCTTTGATGTCTGTCTGGGAACAGCCTTGTCATGGGGAATTAATGGGGAAGAACATCCAGTAGCATATTTCAGAAACTGATCCCTGCAGAGAGGAACTAATCAATAGAGGAAGAGGAGTATCTAGCTTTAAAGTGGGCACTAAAGTTATTGAGGTATTACCTTTTGGGTAAACATTTTCGAAGGATTACAGATTATTCTCCACCAGAGTGGATAGCTCACAACAAAGAGAAAAATGTGTAGCACTTACCTCCAAAGGAGCCATTAGATGTATTGAGTTCCCTGTTACTGTGCCCACGACTCTGTAACCACACCACACACTCTGACATATTCAACTTGGTGAGGAACATTTATTGCACTTGTATATGCAGTACCAGATAGTAAAATAGATACGACAATGATGCAGCAAACTGTTAAAATGTTGCAAGGGATATATTGCAAATAGGTGAACAGTAGACAGAAATATACTGCTTAAAACATGCAGTAAGTGTGGACAGCAACTTCCCCTAAACCCTATACTGGGGCAGTCCCATTGGGGACATGCTGTTATTTAGGAACTGTTTAGTTATTGACTCGGATAAGTAGATGTTTTGCTTTATGCTTTGGACTTTCTGCACAACATCCTACTGCACTGAATTCATGTTTTTTTATTGCCTAGCTGACGAAAAGTACAAGAGAAACCTGCTTGGACTGTTCCTGAGTGTCCCTGTCTCATGCATGCTTTACTGCTGCCAATAGCAGTTGAGCCTCTCCCCCTTTCAATGATAATTTAGCCCCAATAACACCACATATAATATAGAACTAAAGGTGAATAGTAATAATAATAATAATAATACTATTGCTGTTATTTTACAAAAATGGTCATACAATATTATGCTGTATTTTTGTATATTTATTTGCAATGTATAAAACTAGTATAGTGAAATATCATACTTGTTAATCATTCTTGTTTTCTAATTATGTTTTACTTCAGATTAATGAAGCTGTTGTCTTGAAATATTTGAATAGCAAACTAATTAGTATTCACAAAGTCATTATTATTGTGCATTATATACAAAGGTCTAATTAAAATCTTTCAAATATTTCCAGGTATTATGGCTTATTAGCTCATACTACTCATTGTCAGGCTCAAAATCCCCTACAGTTTTTCATATAGATGTATTTAAATGAATAATTGGAAAACCAGTGATGTAAGGTGGTCCAAAATGCATGGAAGAGAACAAAACATCATGTGAAGTTTATTATTTTCTACATGTTTTGAAAAGGGTTACTTAAAACAGGAAAAGCATAATCCCAGGCTGATTATGTTAACATTTTTATTAATCCACATGTATGTGGTTAATTTTGATTGGCAAATAGCAGTCTAATTAGCATGCATTTATTCAATATGGTCATACTTTTCTCTAAAGGAAGTAAATTCATTAACATAATTTACAAGACTAGCTTTTTTACAAGATGCTTTTATTTATATAACACGTTTGCTTTCATTTTAAAATGTTTAAAAATCTTTGTTCTCTCTCTTCTAGTGAGCCATCATAATCTTGATTGAAGCCATACTCCAGGACTGGAAATGCTAAGAGTCTTGCCCCATTCAGGCCTATGGGGGCACATTGCCCAGTTGTTCAATGTTGAAGAAGATTTCCTCTACTGGAGAAAACAGCAGAGGAGGCCATCAATGTAATACTGAGGTAAGTCTGCAACAGGGTGGGAAGTTCTTGGTTGGTTTAGGTCCTGGGGGCTAACAAGGGTGGACTAATACACTTACTTAAATAGTAAATGTCCTTTAAAAGTTAAAATGACACTTGCATACTTAAAACAGTTGACTATAAGGATGGTCTTGAGTTATCTGCCACCGTGGGGGCAGTACAGGTATATCTGAACGTATTTTTAAAATGCTGTTGATTATTTTAGTTGAGTGTGCACAGTGCCTGTAAAACATTTTCCATCATATTGACTAAGGAGTAATGGCTACTACATGTTTTATTATTGTAGCTTTTTGAGGTTAATTTACTAAAATAATATTGTTTTTTTTTCACTTACCAAAGTAAATGTTCATTCTGAAAAGTGTAGGGTTACTTTGCAAAGTGAATGCTGATAATAAAGCTGAACCTTTGCTCGCTTGAATACCCATCAATGTCAGCCTCAAATCCTTTATTAAATAAACCCCAGTGGTAATAGAAACAAAATTGTAATTATTCAGAATTAGGATTCTATATATTCACTTGCTTGACTGTAGGCATATTGTAAAAAAGTGTGCACATGAAAACAGATATCAACAGAGGAAAGTGGTTATTCATAAGGCAGAAAGGCATCGGAAAGGTTATACAATGGGACCTAAAGAGGGGATATCACTCTCAAATATAGATTTAGAATTGTATTCTCAATGCAATGCATTACTTATAAAAAGTTCCTGATTTACTAAAGAATTTGTTTCTATGGTGACTCATTGTGCATGGACAAGACAATAATTTCTTGGTGGAACATACTACAGTGCCTTGAAAAAGTATTCACACCCTTTGAAATTTTCCACATTTTGCCATGTTACAACCAAAAACGTAAAATGTATTTTATTAGGGTTTTATGTAAAAGACAAAACAAGGAATTGATCGCACACTGGAACTCCAAATTATCTCGATGTCATCTTTATTGTCAAAAGGGTCAGACAGATACAGGCAGTGGTAAACGTTTCACAAGCGATGCAACACTGTAACCAAACAAAATTTACATCCTTTTTTTCCCACAAATAGAGCTTTCTTTTGGTGGTATTTGATCACTCCTGTGGTTTTTATTTTTTGCACTATTAAACAAAAAAATCCCCAACAATTTTGAAAGAAAAACATTTTTTTTTCTTTCTGCTATAATACATATCCCAAAAATATATAAAAAAAAATGTATTCATCAGTTTAGGCCGATATATTCTACATATTTTTGGTAAAAAAAATTGCAATAGGCATATATTGATTGGTTTGCACAAAAGTTATTGCGTCTGCAAACAATGGGATGGATTTAGGGACTTTTATTTTTTTATTGGTTTTACTGGTAATGGTGGCGATCTGCAATTTTTAGCGGGACTGCGACATTGCGGCAGACAAATCTGACCCCAAATTACACTTTTTGGGGACCAGTGACATTATTACATTGATCAGTGCTATACAAATGCACTGACCAATGTAAAAATTACACTGGCAGGGAAGGAGTTAACACTAGGGGGCGATCAAGGGGTTAAATGTGTTCCCTGGGTGTGTTTTAACTGTAGGGGGGATGGGCTACCAGGGACATGACAGAGATCACTGTTTCCGATCACTGGGAAAAGAAGATCTCTGACATGTCATCTGGCAGAATGGGGAATCACCTTGTTTACATAGGCAGTTCTGAGTTCTGCCTCTGTACACCGCAAGTCCGCTGGACCTATGGGCACACTCTTGCGGCACACTCCTGTGCAAAGACCAAAGTAAACCTACAGTGATTTGCGCAGGAGAACTGACCTGCCGCAGTATAATGACGGTGGCTGGTCGGCAAGCGGTTAATCAGAGAAGCAGCCAAGAGGTCCCTGGTAACTCTGGAGGTGCTGCAGAGATCCACAGCTCAGGTGGGAGAATCTGTCCACAGGACAACTAATAGTCATGCACTCCACAAATCTGGCCTTTATGGAAGAGTGGCAAGAGGAAAGCCATTGTTGAAAGAAAGCCATAAGAAGTCCCGTTTTCCTCTTTGCGAGAAGCCATGTGGATGACACAGCAAACATGTGTAAGAAGGTGCTCTGGTCAGATGAGACTGAAATTTAACTTTTTGACCTAAAAGCAAAATGCTATGTGTGAGGGAAAACTAACACTGCGCATCACCATGAACACACCATCCTCACTGCTTTATTCAGCAGGCACAGGAAAGCTGGTCAGAGTTGATGGGAAGATGTATGGAGCCAAATACAGGGCAATCTTAAAGAAAACCTGTTAGAGTCTGCAAAAGACTTGAGATTGGGGCAGAAGTTCATTTTCCAGCAGGACAATGACCCTAAACATACAGCCAGAGCTACAATGGAATGGTTGAGATCAAAGCACGGTCATGTGTTAAAATGGAGGCAAATCAATGTTTGGGTTGCGGCAGGCAAGGATGGGCCACATTCGTGCGAATAATCTGAGGGGATTATCATATATTCCCTTCGGTTTATCGTTTTGCGTTTTTTTTTTTTTTTTTTGTTTCTTTTGTTTGTTTGTTTGTTTCTTTCTTTTTTATTCTTCACATTTCACATATTTTTTCACTATGCACATCTTTCGCACCTTCACCACATGGGTTGTCATGTAGTTTTGATCTTTTGATTTTGATTCCCCCTGTCAATACATTGGTATATTTATTTGTGTTTTTATTCATTCACACACTTTTCCCCTCTTTTTTATTTCTCACCATTTTTATTTCCGTTTATATATGTTCATAGTCAATATTTAAATCATTATTTATTTCATTTTTATTTACTTTTATTCTTATTTCTATGTTTATTTTTATATTTTTTCATTTTCATTTTTATTTTTATATATTTTTTTATTTTTATTATATTATATATTATTTTTTTACATTTATTTTTATTCACATGTATTTTCACTTTTATTATTTTTATTTCACTTTTTCAATTTTATTTTTATTTTTATTTTTACTTTAATTTTATTTTTATTTTTATTTTTATTTTGCTTTTTCCCATTCAACATTTTCTTCCAGTTTTCACATTCAATTAATACACATATCACAATTTATTTAATATTTTCACTCAATATGTGTTCACTTCACATAAATAAGAGAGCGAGCTTTCTTCGGTGATAAACATGTAAGGTGGTTGCTTCTCTCCCCCCCCCCCCCCTCCCTTGTTTACCTGTTTTCTCACTCACAATTATATGAGCATTCATGATTCACATTGTCACGTGTCACTACTTTTATCTCGGGCTTATTGAAATAATCCCTATACATTTATTTAATTCCTTTATCCACGTATTCACTATTAAGGAGACTTATTCCTCTCTTTGAAGAGTAAGTTCCTTTTACAGTTCACACACATGTACACTCGAACCCTAATAGGTTATGTATATTCACCATCCTTAATTTTATCTAATTGATTTATTTTTTTGTCTTTCACATGTGAACATACCTTTCTCTTTTTGTAGGCGCTATATGCACCGAAAATTGAGTTTTAATTGTGGTCTGTTTTTGCTAATATACCCAATTACATGTTTCAAGCTTTAAAAAATAGGTTATTAGCAATTTGCCTTTTTTTCCTTTTTTTCTTATCTCTTTCCGTTTTTTCCATCAGTGTGGGCAATTTTTCCTACAGTTAAGATGGTTGAATGGCCACTTCCTTGCCTTCCGCAATGAGGCTTGGAAGTATAAATAATTGGTGACTCACTGCGCACCCTATCCCCATTGAAAATGTCTATTGATGACGAAACGCGCCTGGGAGGACGCGCAGTGACATCACCACGTTCGTGTAAGAAGGAGGAAGGGTTTTTATTGGATGCTGGCCGGTGCTTTTCTCAAACAGTCGTTTGATTTTACTGCTTATCTTGTTCAACGAGAATGTGAGTAACATCTGACCTTTAATAAAGTCTCTTTATTTTACAATATCATGCGATGGTCTGCCTTTTATCATTTGCATGGTAATCCCTGGACGCACCGCTGAGTGTTTTATCCATTCATCCATATATTGGAACGTGCCCCCCCCCCCTCTTTTTGGAGTTCCAGCCTGGATTAGTTGATCCTTGGAGGATATGTGCTGAGGGGTGTCCATATCTGGTGTTCGCAATCCTGGCTTAAGGCTCAAACCTGAGTGCTTTTTTTTGCTGTATATCCGGTAAGGAGCTTACTTACTGGTGGTGGCACGTTTATAGAAGTGGAGCACATTGGTGTGGTGGAATGTACTATGCATAAGGGGATTCATTCACTGCTTTGAAGTTTATTCATCACAAGCACCTGGAGAATATCTACCACAGCCCACATCTTCATCATTTGGACACTTCTTGATGAACATTTTTGTTATGCATGTTGATATGACCTGAGAATATATTAACACTGTTTGCATATGCCCCTTTCTATCTGTGTACTATATTCCTTGTGTCACTAGTATCTCAAGTGCTACAAATTGGATACACAGATCATACATGTGTACTGGTTTTCTTTATAGTTATTGTCTAATTTGTTTACCTGGCGCAGTTTTTCTTTTTTTATATTTCATGTGTTAGAATGGCCCAGTCAAAGTCCAGACCTAATGAATCTGTGGCAAGACTTGAAAATTGCTGTCCACAGATGCTCTCCATCTAATCTGACAGAGCTTGAGTTATTTTGCAAAAAAGAATGGGCAAAAAATGTCACTCTCTATATATGCAAAGCTGGTAGAGACATATCCAAAAAGACTTGTAGCTGTAATTAGCGATAGGTGGTTTTACAAAGTATTTACTCAGGGGGGCTGAATACAAATGCACGCCATACTTTTCACATACCGTATTTATCGGGGTATAGCACGCACTTTTTCCCCCTTAAAATCGGGGGAAAGTGTTATACGCCGATCCCCCAAAAAAAAAAAGTGACAAAAAAAATCAAATGGTGCCAAAAAATAGCGACCGCCGTCAAAAAAAAACGAGCGCCGCCGAAAAAAAACGAGTGCCGCCGAAAAAGACAGATCTGACTGTTCGGCTCAGCTCGCAGTCCCGCCTCCCTGCTCTCGCTTCCGAAACAGCAGGGAGGCGGGACTGCGAGCGGAGCCGAACAGACGGCTCGGGCTTTTCCGGCTGCCGCTTGGTCTTTAATGGCGGCGCTCGTTCGTTCTTTTCCGGCGGCAAATTTAAACATGGCAAGTTGCAAATGACGCTGGCAAGCTGCAAAAGACACTGACAAGCTGCAAATGACGCTGGCAAGGCTGCAAATCACACTGGGCAAGGCTGCAAATCACACTGGGCAAGGCTGCAAATGACACTGGGCAAGCTGCAAATGACACTGGGCAAGGCTGCAAATGACACTGGGCAAGGCTGCAAATGACACTGGGCAAGGCTGCAAATGACACTGGGCAAGGCTGCAAATGGCGCTGGGCAAGGCTGCAAATGGCGCTGGGCAAGCTGCAAATGACGCTGGGCAAGCTGCAAATGATGCTGGGCAAGGCTTGAAATGACGCTTAAATGTAAGCTTTTTTTTTCCCTAAAATGCCCTCCTAAACTTGGGGTGCGTGTTATACGTCGATAAATACGGTACTTATTTGTAAAAAAAAAATTGAAAACCATATATAATTTTTTTTTCACTTCACAATTATGTGCCACTTTGTGTTGGTCTATCAAATAAAACCCCAATAAAATACATTTAAGTTTTTGGTTGTAACATGACAAAATGTGGAACATTTCAAGGGGTATGAATACTTTTCCAAGGCACTGTATGTGCCCATGATGTGTGCAGATGCACTCACAAAAGCTATAGTGTACATGGAACTTATTAAACAAAGTGATTTTAATGGATTTACTATCCAACTCCAGCTATCAAGATGTAAGTTCTTGGTAAAGAATATATAAAGTGGATCTTCAATGGGCACACATGATTGCATTAGAGAAAAATAGGCAAGACATTTTAAACGATAATAGACAAAATAAGCATGAGAATAATATATATTTTTTTTATTTTCAACTGAATTTTGTTTCACTTGGTTGACTGTAGATTTATTGTAACAAAAGGATTCACTGGAAAACAGATATCAAATTAGAGGGATTGTGTATGTATATACAGTGCGTGTATGTGTGTATATATATATATATATATATATATATATGCTCCTAATGAGCAGACGCTATTGTTTTTCAAATTTAGTCTGAAGCTGTGGTTGGGCTCAGGCTAATTATTCTAAAAAGTTCTGGTTTCTGTGCCAGTCCAGCTGGGTTGCACTGGTTTCCACTTGACCGTAGGTGTCGCTGTCACCGCCGGTAAGTGTGGAAATGCAGCAAGCTGGATGTATTGAATACCGCCTCTTGCTCGGAAATAGCCCAGTGGGAGTGTTTTCCCTGCTGTGATTTCTGGGAGAGGGTATTTAAGGTACCAACGCCATTTTGTGGGGCTTTTTGTCTTTCTCTTTACGGGGTCCACTATCCCGACCTCATGGCCCTCCTGGCCTGGGGTGTGTATCGCATGATCCTGCGCCTCGGGTCCGGCTGGCCCGAGGCTTTGCAACTGAGAGAGTGGGCATGGAAAAGTATTGGGGCCTACTGATCCAGGGATGGTCCTGTGCTGTCTCGCCTGTGAGAGAGGCCAAGAAAACTGGAGGTTCCAGGAGAGGACCGACGCAAGGCTGGTATCTCTGGAGGAGCCTGGAAACTCAGTTAGAGGATGCAACTTGGATCAACACCCATACAGTATCACCGGGTCGGCTGAAAGAAACTGGTACTCTATGGCATCTCTTTAAATCTATCAAGATCTTTCAAAAAAATGCTTTAGTTTAATTGACAAGTCTGTGGCAGAGACTTTGTTGTGCATCTCACCGGCTACTAGGTTAAGTGAGAGGGACCTATCCGGTGGCTGCTGGATCCAGTCTGTGGAGCTGTTTGTCCTCTGGATCTGACCAATACCTCTAACCCGCAATTACAAGGTGCCTGAACTCCCCTTAATCCTTTGACCATCTATTGAAAGACTTTGCGCTTATGCCAAATAAATAAGTGAAAAAGGACTAAGTGTCGGATTTAACATTTGTTGGGCCATTTTCCAACGGGACCCCTGAGACGGAGAAGCGAGCAGGTGAGGTAACGGTAAGCCCAAAATAAAACCGGCAGCTTCTTCGGGGGTTAGTGCTACATATATATATATATATATATATATATATATATATATATATATATATATATTTCTGCCAGTGCTACATATCAATATAATGTATTCTGAGATCTTAAATATTGGTATAATAGTGGTGGCTGCAATTACTTATCTCCAAATTATTTTGAGATGTATTGATCCATCTGGACTAACCCTTGATTAATCAGGTATGTTTTTATTTTTTTCTGTAGGGACAATTTAGAGTTCCACCCTTTAGGGTGTAATTGGTTCCCTTAAAAATGTGGCCTTGTTGTCGTGTTTCCAAACAGGCAGGTGTCCATAGAAGTTGCGAGCCCTACACTTTCCCTTCTCGTTGGGATTCTTTCCCTGCTGCTAGTTCTGTCCCTACAAGGTGGGGTATCTGTCCCTACTCTATCAACTCTCAAATGCACACCAAACCTGGGAGCCAGGGCCCTAAATAGGCTCTGCCTTACTCAAGATAGCTGCCAGAGTCATATAAGGCAGCAGCATTCAATTGGATGCTTCCCTAGTGACCCAGGAAATCATAGAGGATGTTGCTCCTTGACTTTCTCTCCAACTGCAGTGCTGCCGTATTCTCTCAAAGTTTTTGAGTTTTACTAACTTTTCTGAATTTTCATCATGCTGCACAAAAGCCTGCAGTATTATAGTGTGCACTCCCCAAACTGTTTTAAGGGTTGCAATGAGCAAGGCTCCCACCTTCACATCTGGTGGACATGCCCGATTGCCCAACGCTTCTGGGCAATCATATTCCAAATGGGTTCAACATTACTCGGACATACCATTTTCCCAGACCCAACCCTGGCTATTTTAAATCACACCACGCAAGATTATACCAAGGCGCAACTACGCCTCCTGTTACAACTTACCACAGCCGCTAAACAGACGATTGCAAGGAACTGGAAAACCCCAAATCTTAACATCACTGAAGTCAAGAATAGAGTTACCCGTGCAATGATACACAGCAAGATAGAAGCCAAGGTTTTAGACAGAACCCCTCAACATCTTAAGATTTGGCGCCCCTGGATGGAACATTTCCTACCCCAAGATTTTGACGAGCACCTCTTGGAACCCTAATTTACGTTACGTCCCCTCCTGATATCAGTGTAAATTCACTGACCTCTGGGAGCCACTCGACCAAACTCACACTCAGACTTAAGCTCATTTTCTTTTCCTCTCTGCTCTCTCTCTCTTCCCTCCTAAGCTGGAAGACCCCCCCAACTCTATAGCCTCTTCTAACTGCTCCCCGCTGCCCCCCTTACTATTCTATCTCCCTTTCTATCCCTCCCCCGTCCTCCCCCCCTTTTTTTTCCCTTGAATTCCTGTTAAGACAGAGGCATTTCATGCCCTAAGGACCACAACTGTTGTCATAATCCTCTCCTACAGAGCACCTGTAGACCAACGCATGCATGGGTATGTTGGGGCTTGACCCCGGTTATAGTTACAGGTCACTCGCAAATTTGTTGCATTCTCACAACATCTTAATGTCCCCTTTTGTTTGTTCCGGGGAACTATTTTTATGTTTGTAACGTGTTGTCACATGCTCTGTATGCCATTGAGATCTTCTCGTATGCTGCTTGTAACAGTAACAGTTTTTTGTATTTTCTGTTGTTATCGTAATCTTGTTTTCAATAACATTTTTGAAAAGAAAAAACCTGGAAGCTCATTGGTTTCTATGCAGAAGTGAGCCTGATTTTGCACTTTCCATCTTTAGTAAATAAACCCCATTGTGTACTTAATAGTGGGGTATGCCTGTATTTTGCAAAGTGAAAACTTGCTAAATAAATACAGCTTAAACTCCTTTTAGTAAAGCAACCCAACAGTATAAATTCACATAAATCAAGCCTTTGATCAGAGCAATCAATTATACACAGATGCATTTGCTTCCGTTTGAGAATGAAAGTTCCAGTGATAAATATACTGTATGTACATCATTGCATTATTTGCCCCAACAACATGTAGTCCTTAGTTATTTTCCTTTGTTAGACACATTGGGGTATTTACTAAATGCAAAGCAACTGTGCACTTTGCAAGTGCAGTTGCACTAATTTTCCTTGGTAGATGTAAGGTGTAAAGCTTCACTTTGTAAAGAATACCTAATCACATGCAAGGGAAGTAAAATAATACTAATATTACTAAGCTCTGGGGAAAATTAATGCAACTGCACATGCAAAGTACACTGTCCTATTTGCTTTTAGTAAATCTACCCCATTGCTGTTTTCTAATTAAAAAAAAAAATGAATATACCCTTATAGCTTCTTGTTGGCATGTAAAGCACAAAGGCAGAATTGTCTAGGTGTTCTATGCAATCTGCAAGCTGGGGCTGCATTGCAGGCACTGAACATTAGTGTATACTTTTGAAGATCGATACTCATGCCAATAAATGCTTCAAGTGTATTAGTGATGTTTCCTTTAAGCCGTAACTCACTTTCGTGGGGAAAAAATAGCAAATAAAGAAAAAATAATATAGTGTTTACAATTGCGACACAAGTCATATTGTAATTGAATGTTATTAAAAATTACCTTTTAGCACTAGTGGAGGTGTGAGTGATAGCTCCCTCCACATTCCTGCTTAACCAGATGGCAACCAGAAGGCAGGCAATTTAAAACAAGTTTCTGTGAAAGACACTGTGGGAACAGTGTCAATTGCTACCTGAACGCATCCCCTCCCTCTCTTTGCTCCTATATTCACTGCACAGGACGGCAGGAATAGAACAATCTTCACTCAAGAAACGCTGAAGAGGGATATACCTTGGATGGGTGCGAGACAACCAATGTGTTTCTTTTTCATATGAAAGGAAAGGATAAAGGGGAAGATTGCTCTTTTTTACTGGGCATATGTGAAGTAAAGAGTTGGGACTGTACGCTTGAACCAATTGATCTTTCCCTCTCTATGCCTCCTGCTTTCGAATCAGTATTAATTAGGAGCCTCTGTGCAACCCCAAACAGGGTTAGTACAGTTAAGTGGAGGTACTGAAACAGCTGTATACATCTATATCCTGATTTAATACCATGCCATCGCAGGGCACTACAAAGGCAAGCCGAGCGGTAAGTCAAGCAAGCCAAGCGGCAGCAAAATTAAAAAAATATGCTCATAATCCAGGACAGGTACCAGGTCAGACCCCCCCTAAAAACACCCTACAGAGTCAGCAGGCACAATCTAACTGGCAAACTGGGGCCACAGGGGTAAGGTAAAGCCAAGGACAGAATAAACCCCCAATGTTAACAGAGGTGGGAGAGCTAGTGGGGAGACCTCAGGAATAGGTGGCTGAGGTTGCTTTGGGGTTACCACCTGGGGTTGGGGTCTCAGGGGACCCCGAGCCATCACTAAAGGAGGTGCTACAGGCAGTCAACTCCTGTAGGGTTTCCCTGAACAAAATGACTGTCCAACTTAAAACAATCCAGGAAGAGCTTTTCTTTGTCAGGCATGACTTACAAAAAGTCCGGGAAAGGACCACAGCTCTGGAGGGGAGAGTGGGTATGGTGGAGGATGATCTTGGGCTTACCAGTTACCTCCGCTTGGCTTGTCCTTTCATGTCTAGGGGTTCCCAGGGTTAGTACCCAACAACTCCGGACGCTGACACCATAAAAGTCCTTTTAGAAAGGGCAGCACAGTGGTGTAGTGGTTAGCACTTTCACCTAGCAGTAATAGGGTCGCTGGTTCAAATCCCGACCACGACACCTTCTGACTGGAGTTTGCATGTTCTCCCTGTGCCTGCGTGGGTTTCCTCCGGGTACTCCGGTTTCCTCCCACACTCCAAAGACATGCTGGTAGGTTAATTAGATCCTGTCGATAAAATTGCCCAAATATGTTTATGTTGTATGTGTATGTGTTTGTAAGCGTGTCGGGACCCCACAGGACAAGGACCGCACTATACCACAGATGGACACCAGTGGCAAAAAGCGCCCTGAGGTGATTCAGTTCGCATAGGTTGCGCTATACAAGTCATTCATTCAAAGGTTTTTATTTGCAGGGGTAACATCCAACAAACACAGTCTCGTATGGGAAAAGAACTGCTGATGATTGAAAAGTCTCTAACACAAACCCAGAGAGTAGCCACTCGCAGCTGGGCACTTCAAAGCTGAACAAATCTCTAGCCAGAGATTATGGCAGTCAGCACTTTGATCTGGAAACTTATAAAGTCTCTGACATTGAATGAATTCTCAACCAAAAGTGGATAGGAACCTTTTCTCAGTACCTGGAACGTTCTCTGTCTCCTTGGCAGTACTGCGAAACTGTGGATTCATTAGTGTCCCTAACAACCCAGCAAGCAGGCACTTCTTGGGATGCCAGCTTGTTGGCCCTCCTCCGAAGAGTCCCCCCCGGTCGCTTACACAAGCTGCGGTGCCCCTCCAAGTTGAGAGCACACCCGGACACCTTGAATCCTCCCTCAGTTACTGCGCCTCGGACCAGCCGGTTCCGAGACTCGGGAACAGATGGATCCTTTGCCCCAGACCAAGCGGTCCTATGGGGTCAGTCAAAATGACCATGTTGCGGGACGGCAAGCGCTCCCAGGCCCGGGACCCCTCATGGGGCTACCCCGGTCCTGGAACAGGCAGCCACGGCTGAACCCTGAACATGTGACTTCAGCACCTTAAGTACCCTTCCCCAGACTCCTCAGCGGGGCCAGGCGCACCCACTGATTGGCTCAGAGAAATGCTGATAGTCAAAACGTCCAACCAGGCCTGGTTCTGGGCCTGTCATGTGCACCTCACTGTACCCATGACCAGGCAGAACCCTAACACAGCCCAGTCAAACTGATGCCAAAGTTAACCTGCACAATTAACACTCAGAACCCCACTACTGTTCTGAGGAAAAAAAAATGTATTTCAGACATAGCGGACACCTTGTAAAAGTGTCACCGCTACATAAACAAGAGAGTAAAATGGATGAAATGGAAAACAAGATGAGAAGAAAAAATGTACGGATAGTAGGACTTCCAGAACACAGTGAGGGGGCAGACCCTGCTGCTTTCTTAGAAAAGTGGTTCAGAGATACATTTGGACATGCAATAGAGAGAGCACATAGAGTCCCTACTAGGCCTTCCCAGTCTGGAGCCCCTCCAAGACCTCTCTTAGCAAAAATTCTATACTACAAGGATAAAGTGACTATAATGCCTCGTACACACGAAGGGACTTTCCCACGGGATTGTCCGCTGGACAATCCCCCGTGTGTGGGCGGGCGCCGGCGGACTTTTTGGCGCCAAAAGTCCGGCGGACTAGGTTTTAAGTTTTGTTTTAAAATTATCCGCTGGACTTGGCAGTCCGGCGGACAATCCCGCCGTTAGTATGCTAGTCCGCTGGACTTTTGAAAATGAACAGACTTGCCGATCATTGGAAAGTCCGTTCATTGACCCCGCCCCCCTGTGATGTCACAGTCCCAGCATCCTCCGGGACTGTGACATCACAGGGGGGTGGGGTCACCATGTGACATGAGCATGTGACCCTGTCCGCTTGTCCCTATATAAGTCCCAGCACAGCGCGGCTCTGGCATTCCGGCCAGAGAGAGCGACGGGTCAACATCGGAAGAGGAAGAAGAAGAAGAAGAACAAGGCGGCGGCGCAGAAAACGACGACAAGAACAGAAGAGACCCCGGAAGACCCCTGAAGGCGGATCGAGACCCCCAGACGATGGCGTCGACGACGAAGAAGGTAGCCGGCCTCCTCTGCTCGGTAAAAGAGCTAGTTAAATAGTGGAGGAGTCCGGCGAGAAGACCCCCCAAGACGGAAGAAGACCCCCGGAGCAGTGCAATAAAATATTTTTAAAAAATTGTGTGTTTTTTTTCTTTACACTTTACACCTTAGGTGAATGGGTAGGGGTACATCGTACCCCATACTCATTAACATAGGGTGGGGGGCCAGGATCTGGGGGCCCCCTTATTAAAGGGGGCTCCCGGATTCCGATAAGCCCCCGCCCGCAGACCCCTCGACAACCAACGCCCAGGGTTGTCGGGAAGAGGCCCTTGTCCTCATCAACATGGGGACAAGGTGCTTTGGGGTGGGGGGGGCCACACGGCCCCCCTTTCCCCAGGGCACCCCCCATGTTGAGGGCACGCGGCCTGGTATGGCTCAGGAGGGGGGGCGCTCGCTCGTCCCCACCCCTTTCCTGGCCTGCCGGGCTGAGTGCTCGGATAAGGGTCTGAGATGGATTTGGGGGGACCCCCACGCCGTTTTTTCGGCGTGGGGAATCCCTTTAAATCCATACCAGGTGTCGGGGCTAGCGCGGCGGCATTCACTGCCTTCGCTAGCCCCGTCTACCTGCAGTTACGTTCTAAATGAACGGACTGCTCCGTGTGTGGGCAAGTCCGTTCATTTTCAAAAGTCCCGCAGACTTTTTAACGCGGATTGTCCGCCGGAGAAGTCCGGGCGTGTGTGGGCAAGTCACACGCTTGGAAGTCCGGGCGTGTGTGCGCAAGTCACCCCCTCGGAAAGTCCGGCAGTTTGTCTGCTGGACTAGGTCCGGCGGACAAAGTCCGAACGTGTGTACCCGGCATAACACGCAAAGCCAGAGAAATGGGCAATATACTCTATAATGGTTTTAGGGTATCTATATATCCAGACTTTTCACCAGACCTTCAAAAGAGAAGAGCTAAATTTGGGGAAGTAAAACGCAAACTACGTAAAGCAAACTTAACATATGCACTACTTTATCCAGCAAGATTACGGTTAACAGTTCTTGGGGGACTACATTTTTTGATACTACCGAGGGGGTAGAGGAGTGGTTGGTAACCCATAACGAGAGACTTTAGAAGAACTGGACTGTTTCATTTGGGTCTTTTTGGGGCCTACACGAATGAATATAAGTTATAATATAACACTGGGGAGAGAGAGGAGGAGAGAGAAGCGATTTATAATTTTTTTTTCTCTCTCCTCCTTCCTTTCTGAGGGAGGCGGGGTGGGGGGTGGGATGAGGTGTATGGAAGGAGGGGGACAAAAAGCATGGTACCCCCATTTCTTAAGGGGTACAGCAAAATGTTCTCTTTTTTTTGTTGTTTATGTCTTTATTGGGGTTTTTTTGGGAGGGAGGGGGAAGGGATGACATTAAAAAGATTTACATTGATCATATTTAAAATGAGATGTGTCACAGCAGAAGGCCCCCGGCCAAGCCTAGCAAGGTAATGAGAGAGGAATATAACAGAAGTGGATGGCCTGACTGGATTGGTTTGTATGTAAGGCACGCAAGGCACAGTATGTATGTAAGGTTTAGGGGAAAATAGAAGAAGCACATTCAAGACAATAAAGTTTTCCACAAATTGCGCTTGATTATTAAGATATCACAGGTAAAAAGTATAAGGAAAAGATGGAACGAGTTAACGAGTAAAGGAATGCTACACTACGTCACAAGATTAATAAGAAATAAGAGCACTAATGACTAAAGGTACACCGTTAAAAAGAAAAAGTATCACTTTGTGTTCATGGAATGTTAGAGGCCTAGGGGACCCAGGGAAAAAAGCAGCAGTTTTGTCAACGTCAAAAATACACGGGGCCACACTCCTATGCCTGCAGGAGACACACCTCACCAATATTTCCATACCTCACTTGGGGTGGGGAGAGTTTCATTCACAGTTCCACACTTCCTTCTCTAGAGGAGTGAGTATTTTTATTAAAACAGGGGTTACGTTTAATTGCCTGCAGAGTAGGATTGATGAACAAGGGCGGTACATTTTTGTCCACTGTAAGATATAGAATAGAGCACTTGTATTGGCTAATGTGTATATACAAAATAATACAAAAAGCCGCGCTGCTAACTAAATAATACAAGAATTAAGTGCAAAAAATAATGATGAGGGACTAAGACAATATCATATAATAAATCTAAATAGTGACCGTGAAAGTCCAGTGAATAAGTGAATGAAAACCTAAACGATGTAAGTGATATGGTCTAATGAATAATCAAGAAAAAGTCCAATATAAGTAACATAAATCGCAGGAAGGCAAAGTGAAAATCCAAAAAATAGTGACTGACGTGATCCACCACCATAAGTTGAATGTGCTTACCAGAGGGCAAGCTCAAATGGGCCCATAAGTGGATGTTATGATGAATCTCAGCCTGATGGACTCCAGATGCGGTCTCTTTCACAGGGATAACCAGGAACGGGAAAAGCACTCACATTCCTCCTTGGAACCGATCGTACCAAGGACAATCTCCAGTGGTACCAACAATCACTTAATGGCCAAAAGGACATGTAGAGAAAAAAAGGGATGCTCCCATAGTGTGATATCAGAGTAACAGGTTTTATTGAACAACAAAAAGCTCCTACTTACATCAGAAAAAAATGGATGGGCAGGAGTAAAGAATAAAAACATGTGCCGGCCGGCAAATCGTACACCCGCTCAAACGCGGAACGCGATGACGTCAGCGCGTCAGCCTCCCTACGTCGTTTCGTCCAATGACGTCTTCTGGGGAACCGTTCCCCAGAAGACGTCATTGGACGAAACGACGTAGGGAGGCTGACGCGCTGACGTCATCGCGTTCCGCGTTTGAGCGGGTGTACGATTTGCCGGCCGGCACATGTTTTTATTCTTTACTCCTGCCCATCCATTTTTTTTCTGATGTAAGTAGGAGCTTTTTGTTGTTCAATAAAACCTGTTACTCTGATATCACACTATGGGAGCATCCCTTTTTTTCTCTACATGTCCTTTTGGCCATTAAGTGATTGTTGGTACCACTGGAGATTGTCCTTGGTACGATCGGTTCCAAGGAGGAATGTGAGTGCTTTTCCCGTTCCTGGTTATCCCTGTGAAAGAGACCGCATCTGGAGTCCATCAGGCTGAGATTCATCATAACATCCACTTATGGGCCCATTTGAGCTTGCCCTCTGGTAAGCACATTCAACTTATGGTGGTGGATCACGTCAGTCACTATTTTTTGGATTTTCACTTTGCCTTCCTGCGATTTATGTTACTTATATTGGACTTTTTCTTGATTATTCATTAGACCATATCACTTACATCGTTTAGGTTTTCATTCACTTATTCACTGGACTTTCACGGTCACTATTTAGATTTATTATATGATATTGTCTTAGTCCCTCATCATTATTTTTTGCACTTAATTCTTGTATTATTTAGTTAGCAGCGCGGCTTTTTGTATTATTTTGTTCATTTATTGTGTATATCTCACAATTTTTTAGCTGCTGCTTAGTGTTCAATGTTGATTATCACTTGTATTTAATACTTATAATCCTATATGATGATGACATTTATTTGATTATCACCAGGGATTGTTTAGGTTTCTGGTAGGGATCAGCGCGGTGTTTCACCTGTTTTTAATGTGTATATACCACCTCCCTTTAACACTGAGATCCTGCATGACTTGGTGTTGTTTGTGTTGGACAAGCCGGGAGTTCCATTATTAGTTGAGGGAGATTTCAATATGGTCATTGACCAGACAATATATAGGCTCCCCCATGGGATACAACGGGGAGGCACAAGGGACGGCCATCTGTCCCAGTTTATGGGAGAGGTGGGTCTGAAAGACATCTGGAGAATACAGAATCCAAAGTCTCGGAGCTACTCATGCTTCTCCAGCACACACTCCACACTTTCAAGGATCGATTTGATACTTGGGAATGATGAGGCGATCACTATGGTAAATAACTTAAACTACATGCCAAGAGGTCTTTCGGAACACTCTCCAATGATAGCCTCATTAGAAGTAGGGGAGGGAAATCACCTTTGGGAGTGGAGAATTAGTCCCTCCTGGTTGGAACTTATGGGAGAACCACAGGAGGTACTTTGCAGGGGGTAGTCTGGGATACGATTAAGGCCTTCCTCCGAGGCTTACTGATTCAGCAAGTGTCAAAAATAAATAACAATCTAAGGAAAGGGGAGAATTAGCAGCAGAATGAGTGACACTAACAGAAGAACAATACATTCATGACCCGACACCTGGGAATCTTAGGGCTTGGATAGAGACACAGCAAAACTACCATCTAATATTGCTAGGAAAAGCTGAGAATGCATTTTGGGGAGGGGGAAAGTGTAGGTCGGATGTTGGCCCACCTAGTTAGAATAAACTCACCATCATCAGTGGTACCAATGATCACCATTAGTGAGGGTAGGACATCTACGTACACGCCGGAGATAGTGGATAGGTTTAGAGACTATTACAAGGACCTATATAGGTGCAACCAGGAGGAAATGGGGGAAAAAATGGACAACTTCTTTAGAGACCTGATGATCCCCTGTCTCTCCGAGGAAGATAGGGCTGCACTAGACAGTCCTATAATGCTAGAGGAGATACAGCGGATTGTGCAGGAAATGGCGGGACAGAAGTCCCCAGGACCCGACGGCTTGCCTATCGAGACCTACCGACATTATGGAAGGGTGTTGCTTCCTGAATTGTTGAAAGTCTTTAATTGGTCGGCGATGAAGGGAGAGCTCCCTCTATCTATGAGGTAATCCACAATAATAGTGATACCTAAAGAAAATAAAGACTCACTTAACCCCTCCTCATACAGACCTATTTCCCTACTGAACTCAGATACAAAGATTTTGGCAAAGGTCTTGGCGGCTAGACTAAATAGAGTTGTAGAGAAACTTGTCCACCCTGATCAATCAGGATTTATACCTGGCAGGTCTACTAGTATAAATATAAGATGGGTCTACCTAAATCTCCAAGTTCCTACGGATGAGGAGGGATATATAGATATTCTCTCTTTAGACGCCGCCAAGGCATTTGATACCTTAGAATGGAAATTCCTCTGGAGAGTCTTGAGAGAATTCCAGATCGGACCGACTTTTGTTAACTGGGTGAAGTTGTTGTATAGGTCACCCGAGGTGAGGGTAAGAGTTAATAATGAACAATCCGCTAAGTTTCGATTGCTGAGGGGGACGAGACAGGGGTGCCCTTTGTCCCCCCTTCTCTTCGCCCTCGCGATCGAACCGATGGCTGTGTCTCTTATGCCCCATACACACGGTTGGATTTTCCGACGGAAAATGTCCTATCGGACAATGTTGTCGGAAATTCCGACCGTGTGTAGGCTCCATCGGACTTTTTCCGTCGGATTTTCCGACGGACAAAGTTTTATCTCCTGCTCTCAATTTTTCCGATAACAAAGTCCTATCGGACTTTTTCCGATCGTGTGTAGCGAATTCCGACGGACAAAGTGCCACGCATGCTCAGATCACATTACAAGACCAAAGCTATTGGCTACTAGCCTCTACGTAATCCCGTCGTAGGCAACAAACGTCACCACGTTCAAAATGATCGGATTTTCCGACAACTTTGTCTGACCGTGTGTATGCAACACCAGTGTCGGACAAAATCCGTCAGAAAAAATCTGATGGATTTTGTGGTCGGATTTTCCGACCGTGTGTACGGGGCATTAGATCCTCCCTTGGGATAAAAGGTTATAAAAGAGGGGTGGAGGAAGAAAAAGTAATACTATTTGCGGATGATCTCCTTTTACCTCTTGGAGACTTGCAGAACTCATTAAAAGAAACTATGCAGAAAATTAAAAAACTTTGGTCGTTTCTCTGGACTGAGGATAATTGGGAGAAATCCACTCTACTACCAATCGACCCCTTAGACAGCTCTTTACCTCAAGAGGCAGAACGGTTACAAATAGTGAGTCAAATAAAATATCTTGGCATAAATATCTCCAGAGACCCTAAACAATTTATAGCAGACAACCTAGTTCCCTTATTGACTAAATTTAAGGACAAAATTATCTGCGGCAGGTCGATGCAATTTAATTAAAATTATATTCCTACCACAACTTTTGTATGTTCTGCATAACTCCCCAGTATGGATTTATAAAAAATGGTTCTACAAGATTGACACTCTATTTAGAGAATTAATTTGGAAAGGGGGCTCAGCACGAATTAGCTTAAACACTTTACAACTCTAAAATAAGGAAGGAGGAGTTGCTCTCCCACACCCTTTTAGCTACTTCCGCAGCTCCAACATATGGGTGGATGTGAACTTGAGGGGGAAGGACGAGAGAGGAAGACTCTCTTACAAAATTTTTTGCATAAATCGCTGGTGGAAACAATGGAGGCAGGGACATTTCTCCGGGGGCTGCCCACTCTTGACTTAATGACAAGAGTATGGGAAGTGGCAAAGGGAACCCTGGGATATAGGGTATTTACAGAATACTCCTCTTTTGGGAAAATAGCAAGCTGGGTGAGATGCAGAAACTGGGGCCAATTAGGGAATGGGAAAGACGAGGCATAAAGTATATTTATCAAATCTACCAAGATGGAAAGTTAAAATCCTTTCAGGAATTAAGAGAACAATTTGTAATCCCAAACAAATCTTTTTTTCGATATTTGCAGGTAAGACATGCAATGACAGAACAGTTTAGAGGGAGGACAATAGAATGGTGTAGCATACCAGCATTAGAGAAGATTATCAGTTCCAAATCGCCGAAAGACTTAATATCAAAAATCTATCCAAGCATATAGAAAGGGAGTCGGGAAGGAATACAGGTATGGCCTTATAGGAAGAAATGGGAAAGAGACATGGGAAATATATCAGAACTACAATGGGAAAGGATTCTCGAACTCGCCCCATGGGTCTCGCTCTCCCCACCCCAGTGGATGTCACATTTATTTTTACTGTACAGAGTGTATTATACTCCACAAAAGCTCTTTTGGTTTGGCCGAAGACAGGATGCTACCTGTCCTAGATGTGGAAGGACAGAGGGGGACCTGATTCATATGTTTTGGAGATGTCCAAAGCTATTCCGGTACTAGAGAGAGGTGGTGGATACTATTGCTCAGGTGTTTGAAGTGCCTATTGACACGGAACCTATGCTATGTGTACTGGGGTGGATAGAGGGAGAGGGTAAATTAAAAGATACCCAACTACCAATCCTGAGATGCCTCTTTCAGGCTAGGAAACTTATTGCCCCGAAGTGGAAATCCTCCACCCATCCAACCAGTAGGGAATGGGAACAGAATATGAATGTGGTGAACGTCATACATTAGGCAAGAAGCTCTTAAGAAATTTCATAAGATCTGGAAAATGTGGAGCGAGAAAAAGAAAAGCGGAAGTATAAATGTATAAAAATGGTTGATAAACCAGACGGAGGGAAACAGGAAATAAAAACTGTCGAGAGAGGAATGGAGTGAAAAGTGCTGGATGTAATGGAATGTATGGAAGTGCGCTATGTGGGATTGGTGAAGTAGATATGTCTCCGGGAAAGAACAACACATAGAGATGAATGAGGTTATTTGTACTTGCTTCCTTTTTTTTTTCTTTCTCTCCCTTTCAATTTTTTTTTTAAATGTATGTGAGTTATGATTGTTTTGTAAAATGGAAAATAAATTAAGAAAGATATAAAGTTTAAAAAAAAAAATACCTTTCCTTTTCAATCTGCAGTTGCTGAAAATTTGGCTTCCTGGAGTTGTTCTGTTCATTTTTAGTGAGATATTCCCAAAAGGAACACATCTAAAGGGATGCAGACCCAGCAGATTTCTTTATTAGTGCTCTGCAGCTGCACAACTGATAGATAATTATGAAACCACTCACATTAGACCCACTCAGCACAGAGGAACAAACAGGGATTTCTTAAGAATAACAAAAGGTAGGAATCTGCAACAAAGATCACTATTATCCTTGCAATGTACATAGATCACCCAGAGGGGAATGTTTCCCAACAAAAGTTATGCTTTAAGTCAATCGGACCTAATGAATTGCAATTATATTTAGTTGTTTTTGAGCTGGAATCTGCAGACCACAGAAATGGGGACACTTTGTTCCTTAAACTTTTATACTAGAGAGGGACTTTATTGTAAAGGTAGGAGCTGCCAGATTTTATCTACAGTTAGGTCCATATATATTTGGACACAGGCACAGATGTAGTTTTTTTTTCCCAAGTAGTTACCAAAACATATTCAAGCTATAGTTATATAATGGATATGGGCTTAGAGCGCACACTCTCAGGTTTAATGTCAGGGTATGTACATCCAAATTGTAGGAAAGGTTTAATAATTACATCTCTTAAGAATATCCATCCCCCTTTTTCAAGGGACCAAAAATAATTGGACAATTGAATAAAAAAGCTGTTTCAGGCCAGGTGTGGGCTACTCCTTCATAATTTTTTCATCAATTAAGCAGGTAAAAGGTCTGGAGTTCATTCTAAGAGTGGTATTTGCATTTGAAGTCTATTGCTGTGAACCTACATCATGTGTTCAAAGGAGCTGTCCATGCAAGTGAAACAGGTCATTGTAAGGCTTCAAAAACCAAACAAATCCATCAGAGAGATAGCAGCAACATTAGGAGTGGCCAAACCAACAGTTTGGTACATTCTGAGGAAAGAACAACGTACTGATGAACTCAGCAACATAAAAAAGCCTGGATGTCCACAGAAGACAACAGTGGTGGACGATCGCAGGATCCTCTCTATGGTAAAGAAAAACCCATTCACAACATCCAGACAAGTGAAGGACACCCTCCAGGAGGTGGGTGTATCAATGTAAAAGTCTACAATCAAGAGAAGACGTCACAAGAGCAAATACAGAGGGTTCACCACAAGGTGCAAACCATTCATAAGCCTGAAGAATAGAAAAGCCAGATTAGACTTTGCCAAAAAACATCTAAAAAGCCAGACCAGGGGGTGTGGCTTGCCGGCTCGAGTGGATGGCTGTGTGACTCCCTATCTCCACAGCAATCCCAGCTAAAGCGACCTCTCAGCGGCTAAAAAAAAGGTAACACTGTCTTGTGCCTCCACCTGGACATCCCTGCACCTCCTGGGCACCATGTTCAAATGAAGGAAAGATGATAAACCACCCAAAAAACCTAATCTCCTTCTTCTCTCTGTCTGGCCTGGCGAGCGGCCAAGATGGTGCCAGCGAAGCTTGAGAATTCCTGACATGGCTCACATTTCCTCCTAGACAAAGCCCCGCACAGCAGCTATGGCTCTCTCCCTCTCCTAAAGAGAATGATGAGTCCTCTCCTCCTAATACACCCACCACAGCCAGCCCAGCCAAATCTAAGCTCAGAATGGATGAGCCAGAGCAGTCACAAAATGTCTCAGCCCACTGCCTGTACTCCCCCCACTCCCCACAGCAATCCTCTTTACTGGACCCATTCCCCGTTTCAGACCAACCACTGTCAAAGAGCACAATGAAAAATATGCTACTCTCCTAAGACAGACGCTGTACACTGATCAATCCTCTGCAGTATCCTCCTTATCCAGCAGCATGATCAGCAAATTAACCATATATAGACCAAAATGGATGATCTATATACCGCCCATAATGATTTAGTGGATGGATTTGCAGATCACGAGGAAGAACCCCAACTTATTAAACTAAAGCTTGCAGACCTGGAGGATCGCTCCAGGCAAAACAACCTTAAGTTTCACAATATCCCAGAATCCGTCCAACAATCGGACTTGGTTCAGTATTTGCAGTCCCTCATGCGTGTTTTGATACCTGACTTAGCCAACCACGACCTGGAAATTGATAGGGCAAACAGACTTCCTAAACCTCCTCATCTACCTGCTTCTACACCCAAAGATATTCTGGCCTGCATACATTTTTTTTACAATGAAGGAGCGAGTCATGTACGTGGCTAAACGCACGGCAAGACTACCTGATCCCTTCTCCACAGTCGCCCTCTTTGCTGATCAAACCAAGGTGACTATGGAAAATCACAGACAACTTGCAATGATTACCAAAATCACATAATTCCCTACAAATGGGGTTTTCCTACTAAATTACTAATCACACGCCAGAATAAAACTCATGCACTCACCTTACTAACATTTATTGGTAAAGTTGATCCAGGGAAAATCCGATTGGCTCTCGGGGGATGAGCAAGGATTTTTCTTTCCCCTGCTGTAGCAAATTGAAGCATGCTTTGCTGTTTTTTTTTGCCTTCCTCTGGATCGACTGTGGATGTAGGTTTGTGTATATGGGATTGTATTTTTATTTATTTTTTGGTTGAACTTGATGGACTTGTGTCTTTTTTTCAACCTGACTAACTATGTAACTATGTAACTATCACTTCCTGTGGGTCTCAAACTGCTGAGACATTGGTGCATTATCACAGAAGATGTGCCAGACCCTTCTGACCAACTTTCTACCCACATATAAACTGGAGGAGCATACTAAGATGTCTAATGATCCACTATTTACCTTTTCTTCTCTGTTTATTCTAAAAGTTGGCTGGGCTCCTGCAGTACCACTCACTTTATACCACCTGCCTTAATGTTTGTTTCCTGACCTGCTTGTCGATCAGTAAATAATTTCCCCCCATGTTATATGCTTGCAGTAGTTACTGCACATTGAGCCCGTGTTCTTTTCTTTTTTTTTTTCTTTCAAAGATTTTTATTGATTTTACATAGTAAATGAAAACATAACATTCTTTGGAGAAAATGGATACAGTCCAAGAAAAAAACATTACTGGAATAACATAACAGTACGGTTGAGAATCATAATACTGTTATGCCCCATACACACGGTCGGAAATTCCGACCACAAAATCCGTCTGATTTTTTCTGACGGATTTTGTCCGACACTGGTGTTGCCTACACACGGTCGGACAAAGTTGTCGGAAAATCCGATCATTCTGAACGTGGTGATGTTCGTTGCATATGACGGAACTTTGTAGAGGCTAGTAGCCAATAGCTTTGGTCTTGTAATTTGATCTGAGCACGCGTGGCACTTTGTCCGTCGGAATTCGCTACACACGATCGGAAAAAGTCAGATCGGACTTTGTTGTCGGAAAATTTGAGAGCAGGATCTCAAATTTTTTTTACGACGGAAATTCTGATGGAAAAAGTCCGATGGCGCCCACACACGGTCGGATCTTCCGACAACATGGTCCGATAGGACATTTTCCGTCGGAAATTCCGACCGTGTGTATGGGGCATTAGAGTTATATCTGTCTCAGGAAAGGTGTCTTATGTAGAGTGTGATATTCCAATGGGCTCGTAGAGTAATTGCCGGCACCCCAAAAGGGAGAAGACTGTGCCAGGCGAATACTCTCCGAATCTATGACCTCCCCTGTTAACCAGGGGTGGTCCTAAAAATCTGTTAGCGAGCTAGAAAATCGGGAACTCCTTATTATTTCTCCAACTATAAAGCCGTCCTGTCAAAGTCAAAAATTGCATAAGATCCGGGGAGAATTCCTGGGAGTCTTAAGGGCTAGCTAGTAAAGTAGAAAAGAAAGGGGGAAAGAAGGAGGAAAGTGGGGGGTAGGGGGAAAGAGGGGGCGTGTAGTAGTAGGAGCATGTCATCATACCAAGAGGCTAATGCCCAGAAGGGGCAGAAGTGGTTAAGGCTGTCCTCCGGGAATCAATGAGATGCCAAAATGGTGGGCCCAAGGCTCCCAGGTGGCTTCAAACTGGGGAATGGTGTTCAAGAAGGAACTGGTGAGTTTCTCTTGCAGCATTATCCAAGAGATTTTGCCTATAGCTGCTTTAAGGGAAATTCTGGGTTGTTTCCATGCTTTAGCTAATGTCATCCTAGCTCCCAAGAAGATGAAATGAATTAGTTTGCAGTAATTTTTTGTTGTCTTGGGGATATTAGCATTAAGTAGGGCGATGGCTGGGCTTTTCGGCAGTTGGATTTTCGTTATTTTCTGGATTAGAGAGAATATTTTGTTCCAGAACTTCCTAATTCGGGGGCATTCCCACCATATGTGGGCCATGGTGCCTCGCAGTTGGCATCCCCTAAAACACTTTGGGTCCGCTTAAGGGTAAATTTTAGTTAATCTCGTAAGGGTAAGGTACCATCTGGTCAAGACCTTAAGGTTAGATTCAATTAGAGAAATATTTCTGATGCCCTTGAAGGCTCTGGCGAGTGATGCCCTCCATCGCTCTACCTCCCAGTCTATGGAGAGTTCGTTCTCCCATGCCACCATATATGAGGTTTTAGTCGGCCTGAAAGCAAATGACTAGTATATGACCGAGATTCCCCCCCTCTGCTCCATGGATTGCCCACACCATATTTCGTACGATGTAAAACTGGGGGAGCCGGTTTCTCCCTATACAGTTTATGTAAGAAGTGTATAATCTGGTGAAATCTGAAGCGTTCTGAGGACGGCATCTCAAGTTTGTCCATACAATATTCCAGGGAAATCAGGCCCTTTGTGGTGAAGAAATGACCGATTCGATACAACCCCTTATCCAGCCACCACTTGAAGGCCTTGATGTCCTGACCTGGGGGAAAGTCTGGGTTGTTAAAAATGTGCGCCAATGGTTTGGTTACTGAGGTCAGATTAGGATTTGCTCTCACCTTGTCCCAGAGTTGCATTGATTGTGATAGGATCGGGGAGAGGATGGGGGGTCGTTCTCTAGGGGCACACCACAATAAGAAATCCAGTGTATAGGTTGGTACTGCCTGCCTCTCTATGTGAACCCAGTCAGGTTTCTCCCTTATGTTGTAAACTGTGGAGAGCTGTGCAATTCTAGCTGCGTTGTAATACCACCGGAGCCGAGGAAGATCCAAACCCCCTGTGATCTCGTGCTGTAAAGGGTGTTTTGTGGTAGTCTGTGTCCTGTTCCTCCCCAGATGAATTTGTTGACTTTTCTTTGAAAAGCTTCCAGGTGTTCCATTCTAATATTGATCGGGAGGGCTCTGAAGAGGTACAGAAGTCTTGGTAGAAGAGTCATTTTTATAGAATGAATTTTCCCCAACCAAGAGATGCCTGTGTTCTTTTCAAGCTCTCACTTTTTAAACTGAACCCTATCAACCCCCTGTACCAGCTACTCCCCAACGACTCTTCATTCAAGTCAAACTCTGCTTTCCTCTACATTGGATTACCAGAGACTTTCTTAAGCCTACCCCACACAAAGACAGACTACTCTACTACTTCTCTCTAACTTTGTCCACTACCCCATTGACAGGACTACTCATTCTCTAAATTGTACCCCACTATGGCCTTCAAAATTGTCTCCATAAATGCTAGGGGATTAAATTCCCCCAAGAAATGATCTGTACTGCTTTAAAAAGCCAATATGCAAAAGGCCGATATCATACTTGTACAAGAAACCCACTTTGTAGCTTCAAAAACCCCTACATTTACATTGAAGAGGTATGACCAAATCTTTTTTAGCCTCTGGCCCAAAGAAGAAAAATGGTGTCCTCACAGCTATCAAAGACTCAATACAATTCAAGCTTCACCAAACTATCACAGACACTCAAGGTTGATATCTTATCCTAGTATGTGACATCAACCGAACCACATATACTCTGGTCAACATTTAGGGTCCGAACAAGCAACAAGTTTGATTTTGCCAATGGCTGCGCAAGAAAATACACCAATTCTAGAAGGGAAAAATTATTATTGGAGGTGACTTCAGCATCATCGGCAACCCTGACATGGACACCAGCTCAACAACCCGACACCGCCGCCCAACCCTAAATTCCTTCCTACAGACAAACAACCTTTTTGACATATGGAGATGCCAACATGGCTCTGAAAGAGATTTCTCCTACTTCTCTCCCTCCCAACTATCCTACCCCCACATCGACTTTTTCATTGTTGACAAATCCACACCTCAGGCTGTGACAGAATCGATGATAGGAACCATCTCGTGATCTGTCCCCTCCCCTGTCTCCATAACCATAGGAGACCGACGATCGGGTCCACCTTGCCTATGAAGATTCAATGCCTCCCTCTTGGTGGACCCTGGTAACCTTCAAAAAATTATTACTGAACACCACTCCTTCTTTGAAATTAATGACCACCTGGATACTGACTGTCAACGTACTAAGCCTGCTTACATAGGATCCTTAATAAATTGCATAGTAGAACTAATAACCAGAGGTCCCAGCAAATTGAAGCAACCCTATCCCAAATTACCCAATAAGAGAAACAAAATAAACAGACTCCCACCCACAAATTAGCAAATTAACTCCTTGTTCAGAGACAAAAACTCTGCTCGCTCCTACTTACAAATTTAACCACTTCAGCCCCGGACCAATGGCAACCAAAGGACCAGGCCCCTTTTTGCGATTCGGCACTGCGTCGATTTAACTGACAATTGCGCGGTCGTGCGACGTGGCTCCCAAACAAAATTGGCGTCCTTTTTTTCCCACAAATAGAGCTTTCTTTTGGTGGTATTTGATCGCCCCTGCGGTTTTTATTTTTTGCGCTATAAACAAAAATAGAGCGACAATTTTGAAAACAATGCAATATTTTTTGCTTTTTGCTATAATAAATATCCCCAAAAAATATATAAAAAAACATTTTTTTTTCTCAGTTTAGGCCGATACGTATTCTTCTACATATTTTTTGGTAAAAAAAATCACAATTAGCGATTATTGATTGGTTTGCGCAAAAGTTATAGCGTTTACAAAATAGGGGATAGTTTTATAGCATTTTTATTAATATTTTTTTTTTACTAGTAATGGCGGCTATCAGCGCTTTTTTTTGTGACTGCGACATTATGGCGGACACATCGGACATTTTTGACACATTTTTGGGACCATTGTCATTTATACAGCAATCAATGCTATTTAAATGCATTGATTCCTGTATAAATGACAGTTGTAGTGAAAGAGTTAACCACTAGGGGGAGGGGAGGGGTTATGGGCTGTGACGTGTGTGTGTTTTTTTACATTAGGGGGCGGGGCTGACGGCTGACGTCATTGATCGGCTTTCCCGATGACCGGGAACAGCCAATCAATGACAGGCAGAGTAGGAAGTGCGGGGAGAGGTTTGTTTACACATACCTCTCCCCGTTCTTCAGCTCCGTGACCCGATCGCGGGACACCAGTGGCGATCGGGTCCTCTGGTCCCGCGGCCGGGGTCACGGAGCTCCCGACCGGATCGCGAGCGCGCGACCCACGGGCAGGCATTTAAAGGGGACGTACAGGTACGTGCTTTTGCCTGCCCGTGCCATTCTGCTGACGTATCTATGCAGTGGGCGGTCGGGAAGCGGTTAAAAACAACCCTTAATTAGCTAGAGCCAATTTCTGTGCTCTGGGAAACAAAGCTGGAGCCCTCCTAGCTCGATAAGTTAAAGCAAAATGATCTAAGTGCAAAATTATGTCCCTCTATCATTCTACCTCCAAACAACTCCTAACCAATGCACAGGATATAGCGGACGCATTTAGCAATTACAATTCTTCCCTCTATAACCTGGCTAATGACCTAACAGCATCTTAATCTACAGACCCAATCATCCAAAAATGTCTAGCTTTGGTTGACCTTCCATCCATCACCCCTGCACAGCTAGGCCTACTATGTCAACCCTGTACAAAAGCAGAAATTCAACAAGCTATTAATGTCCAACCCCTGCATAAATCCCATGGCGAAGATGGCCACACTAATACATTTTATAAACAATTTGCTGACCTTATCTCTCCCCATCTCACTACTCTCTTCAACTCTGCTGCTACCTCTGGTTCCCTACCACTTGATATGTTACGATCACTTGTTACAACCATTCCCAAACCAGGAAAAGTTCCTACCTCCATGACTGACTATAGAACAATATCACTTCTTAATACAGACGTAAAAATATTTGCTAAAATCATTGCAGCAAGACTGATGAAATGTCTCCCCTCCTTGGTGCATCCAGACCAAGTTGGCTTCATACCTGACAGACAGGCTCCGGATGCAACAAGGAGAGTTTTACACTTGATTCACCAGGTGGTACAAGTGTGAGCACTTTATCTGCTCCTGTCCCTGAATGCAGAGAAGGCATTCAATAGAGTACACTTGGGATTCCTGAAGGCAGTGCTCACCAAATGTGGTGTCACTGGTTGGTTCCAATCAGCTATACTCTCATTATACTCCAATCCCTCAGCTAGAGTGCTGTCTGATGGAACCCTATCAAAACCTTTTGGAATCACCAGCGGTACCCGTCAGGGGTGTCCTTTATTCCCTCTTATTTTTTTCACTTTTAATGAAACCCCTTGCAGCTAAAATTAGGGTGGATGAGTGCATATACGGAATTAAAAGTAATGGATCAAACCATAGCATAAGTCTCTTCGCAGATGATGTAATACTTATCACCAACCCAGTTCAATCTATACCAGCAATACAGGATATCTCAACCAATTTAGTATGGTCTCCTTCTATAAACTCCTCTAAATCATTGATTCTCCCACTAAATCTCATAAATAGACAAGAATCTCTTTTGAAAGAAAGCCTCCCCTTTACCTGGTCCAGTCAATCTATCCCATATCTAGGGATACATTTGGCTCCGTCACTACGCCACTTGTATGATGTTAACTACCGTGCCTCCTAGAAACAACTTCCCCAACAACTAAGTTAAAGTCAAATGCAAGTAGCCAGACTATCAACACTAGGAAAGATAGTGTCATGGTACTACTTATGCCGCGTACACACGAGCGGACTATCCCGCGGGATTGTCCGCTGGACTCAAGTCCACCGGACAATCCCCTCGTGTGTGGGCGCCGGCGGACTTTTTGGCGCCAAAAGTCCGGCGGACTAGGCTTTTAAGTTTTGTTTTAAAATTGTCCGCTGGACTTGGCAGTCCGGCGGACAATCCCGCCGTTAGTAGGCTAGTCCACCGGACTTTTGAAATGAACGGACTTGCCGCTCATCGGAAAGTCCGTTCATTTAGCACGTGACTTCAGGTAGAGGGAGCTAGTGAAGGCAGTGAATGCCGCCACGGTAGCCCCGTCACCTGGCATGGATTTAAAGGGACTCCCCCCCAAATCCATCTCAGACCCTTATCCGAGCACGCAGCCCGGCAGGCCAGGAAAGGGGTGGGGACGAGCGAGCGCCCCCCCCCTCCTGAGCCATACCAGGCCACGTGCCCTCAACATGGGGGGTGCCCTGGGGAAAGGGGGGCCGTGCGGCCCCCCCACCCCAAAGCACCTTGTCCCCATGTTGATAAGGGGGCCCCCAGGGCCCCCCACCCTATGTGAATGAGTATGGGGTACCCCTACCCATTCCCGAAAATGTAAAATAAAAAAACAACCTCTTTTTTATTTTTCTTCTTCCGATAAGCCCCCCGCCCGCAGACCCCGACAACCAACGGCCAGGGTTGTCGGGGTCTGCGGGCGGGGGGCTTATCGGAATCTGGGAGCCCCCTTTTATAAGGGGGCCCTCAGATCCCGGCCCCCCACCCTATGTGAATGAGTATGGGGTACAATGTACCCCTACCCATTCTCCTAAGGTGTAAAATGTAAAGTAAAAAAACACACAATTTTGAAAAAATATTTTATTGCACTGCTCCGGGGGTCTTCTTCCGTCTTGGGGGGTCTTCTCGCCGGACTCCTCCGCTCTCTTCTGCTCTTTTACCTAGCTCTTTCACGAGCGGAGGAGCCTGGCTTTCTTCTTCATCGTCGACGCCGTCGTCTGGGGGTCTCGATCTACCTTCGTGGGTCTTCCGGGGTCTCTTCTGTTCTTGCCGCTGTCGTCGTTTTCTGCGCCGCCGCCTTCTTGTTCTTGTTCTTCTTCTTCCGATGTTGACCCGTCGCTCTCTCTGGCCGGAATGGCAGAGCCGCGCTGTGCTGGGACTTATATAGGGACAAGGGTACAGGGTCACATGCTCATGTCACATGGTGACCCCGCCCCCCTGTGATGTCACAGTCCCAGCATCCTCCGGGACTGTGACATCACAGGGGGGCGGGGTCACAATGTGACATGAGCATGTGACCCTGTCCCCTTGTCCCTATATAAGTCCCAGCACAGCGCGGCTCTGGCATTCCGGCCAGAGAGAGCGACGGGTCAACATCGGAAGAAGAAGAAGAAGAAGGCGGAAGACCCCCGACGGCGGATCGAGACCCCCAGACGAGGCGTCGACGACGAAGAAGAAAGCCGGGCTCCTCCGCTCGTGAAAGAGCTAGGTAAAAGAGCAGAAGAGAGCGGAGGAGTCCGGTGAGAAGACCCCCCAAGACGGAAGAAGACCCCCGGAGCAGTGAAATAAAATATTTTTTCTAAATTGTGTGTTTTTTTACTTTACATTTTACACCTTAGGTGAATGGGTAGGGGTACATCGTACCCCATACTCATTCACATAGGGTGGGGGGCCGGGATCTGAGGGCCCCCTTATAAAAGTCCGGGCGTGTGTGGGGGAAGTCCCGCCGGACTAGGTCTGGCGGACAATCCGCCGGACTAGGTCCGGCGGACAAAGTCCGAACGTGTGTACGCGGCATTACAGTGAACCCACAAGCCTCTAGAAATGGACTGAGGAATTAAATGCTAATGTTACCCCAGACATGTGGAAGCATGCTTTCAGACTTGCCTATACGGCCTTCCCAATCATTGGGAATCCTATCAGAAAACCCTACACAGATGGTAACTACCATCTTTCAAAAATCTACCCGGGACACTCTGCGACCTGTTGGAGATACTGTGGAAGTATTGGCACTATTGCACATACCCTGTGGTATTGCAGATCTATAAGTTCCTACTGGAGACAAATATTTTTATTGATTTCTTCAATATCACATACTCCCTCAACCCCCAATCCCTTGCTAGCACTACTACATCTCGGCATTGAGAAATTTCCTCCTAACTCTAGAGTAGTAATAATACATGTATTGCTTGCGGCAAAACTACATTTTTTGAAAAATATCCAAGCCTCCTAACATTTTCAATACAATCACAGACCTAAACCTCCAGTGTGAGATGGAAAGAATAGTTGCTAGAAAGAATGTATGCATGGCAAAGTTTCTTTCAAAATGGTCACCCTGGCTAACACATCCAAAATGCACTGCGACTTCATGATCTATCCCCCCTCTCTTATCCAATGAACTGATGATCCAACTTGTTCCTTTGGTTGTTCAATATAAATACTCATACTACTGGTACCTCATTTCCTTTCCCTTCTATACCCCAACCCTGTCTCTCCCTACCCTATCTTTCCCCTTCCATTAACCCATCCCCTCCTCTCCCCCCACCATCTGGAGTAAACACTGTTAGCACTTAAAGCTTGTTTTTGTTATGCTTTCTCATGTTTAACCAATTTAATGACTGACCTGTATTGTCTTACTCCCTGTTTATTGAACTCCAGTCGGAACAACTGACTTGATTGACATTTGTACACCATTTTTCTCTTATGTAAAATTCAATAAATAAATATTTGATCTAAAAAAGTCAGACCAGTTCTGGAAAGCATTTTTTGGATGGATGAAACCAAGATTAATCTGTACCAGAATGATGGGGAAAAAAAGTGTAGAGAAGTCTTGGAACATCTCATGATCTAAAGCACACAATGTCACCTGTAAAACATGATGGAGGCAGTGTGATGGCATGGGCATGCATGGCTTCCAGTGGCACTGGGTCATTGGTGTTTATTGATGATGTGACAGAAGACAGAAGCAGCCAGATGAATTCTGCAGAGTTTAGCCCAGATTCTGTCAGCCCAGATTTAGCCAAATGCAGCAAAGTTGATTGGACAGCGCTTCACAGTACAGATGGACAATGATCCAAAACACACTGAAACCCAGGAGCTTTTGAAGGAAAATAAGTGGAATATTCTGCAATGGCCGAGTCAATCACCTGATCTCAACCCAATTGAACATGCATTTCACTTGCTAAATTCAAAACTAAAGGCAGAAAGACCCACAAACAAACTGAAAACAGCTGAAGTTAGAGCCTGGCAAAGCATCAGAAAGGAGCAAACCCAGTCCATGGGTTCCAGACTTCAGGCAGTCATTGCCAATAAAGGATTCTCAACAAAATATTAAAAAAGAACATTTTATTTATGATTATATTAATTTGACTGTGTATAAAAATGGTTGCAGTAACTGAAATTTGTACTTGATATTTATGTTCAACCCCTTGAATTAAAGCTGAAAGTCTGCACTTCAAATTAATTTGGATTGTTTCATTTTCATTTTATTCTTGTGGCATACAGAGTCAAAAGTATGAAAATTGGGTCTGTGTCCAAATATGTACTGCATGGACCTAACTGTATATTCAGCTAAGCTCATGCTTAGCGTAATCTATTTCTAGTTACAGTGCAGTCTAAACTTGTGATCTAATATGAAAACAAAAAATGTACAATTACAACTAGGATTACAAGTTTGTTTCCACAACCTGTATGTACAGTATGATGTGCTTGCAACGCTTGTAAAAATTGTGAAAAGTTTACAAAAAAGCAGATAAATATTGGTGGAGATTCATCAAGTGATATTTGTGAATCTACACCTCATGTAAATTAGCCGGATCCCAATCAAATCTTAAACTTGGTAGAAAAAAAGTCTACTATATAATATCTACAAAGAGAAATGTATTTCCCGCACAAAAAAGGTTTAAAAATCATTGGGTTTCTAAAGTGTACACAAGAACTCTTTTTTTATCTTTAAGCTAAAGTTGACATGAAATCCTTCTAGGTGAAAATGAAACTTTGATCAATAAAACCTTTCATTTTGCAACAGTTTGACATTATTAAAATGCAAAACTCTGTAATTATACTTATTTTTTGGTCAGCAGGTGGAATTTCTCAGTGCTGACAAATAATTGCTTCTTCTATTGCGGTCAGACTCGATATTTCTATAAAGCTTTAAGTCTTGAAATCCTGTCCAGCATGAGAAAGAAGTAGATGTTGTTTAAATCTTCTTTTAGCTTTTAAAATTGCTTCATTATGCAAGATTAGCCATCACTAATCCTAAGACATGGATATTCATTTACCATTGTGACACTTCTGAAATAATTTTTTCCAGTCCATGATAATGTGATTTGAATAAGTAATGAAAGTATATTTTTTAACCCTTTCTTTTTTTCTATTTTTTATATAGTTCTTCAGTAAATCTCAAAAAAAAAAATATGTATATCAACAGGTTCAAATACAAAATTGTATGGTGAATAAGGGTGGGTAACATCATCTCAGGAAGCCTTTTAGCACCCTATTAGAGTAAGGAAAACAAAACTAAAATGAATAGAATATATTGCATGAACTAGAGTCAACAGTTTTTTTTTTCCATTTTTTATTGAAATGTATGCAGTTCAATGTCTCAGTGTACTCTGAAAATAAAACACAGAACAACACAGACACAAAAAAGAGATTGTGCAATTGTGTTCTGTTACAAAAAGTTTTATTATGTTTCGTGAAAATTCAAAGATACAGGAGATATGTTGCAGCAATGTGTTGTGTTTTATCTTGACGATGTTCTCATATATTCAAAATCCCTATAGAGCCACCACACAGGTGTCTCCTGTGTACTACAAAGGTTGAGAGATAATAACCTGTATTGTAAGTTGGAAAAGTGCGAGTTCCATTGTGAACAGGTTACATTTCTGGGTTATGTCATTTTCACTGACGGTTTTTCAATGGACCCAGAGAAACTATCTGCAGTTCTACAGTGGCCTCGACACCATAGGTCTATGTCCGCTACAACGCTTTTTAGGCTTTGCCATTTATTATCGGAAATGTATTCATAACTTCTCTACTCTGGTCAAACCCCTGACTGATATGACCAGAAAGGAAGGTAACCCACAGAATTGTCTCTCAAGGCTGCCTTTGTTTTAGCTCCTGTGCTGGCACATCCTGATCCTACGTTACTCTTCATTCTTGAGGTTGATGCATCTGAGACTGGAATAGGCGCCCTTCTGTCTCAACGTCCTACCACTGAGAGTGCTATGCATCCGTGTGGCTACTTTTCTAAAAAATTGTCACCTGCAGAATGCAATTACAAGATTGGGGACAGAGAGTTTTGCTAGTTATCATTTTAGCTCCTATAGAATGGAGACATCTTCCCAAGGGTACCACTGTGCAGTTTCTCATTTTTACTGACCATAAGAATCTCACGTTCTTGTCGGAGGCTAAACGCTTATCTCCCAGAAGGGCACAATGAGCTCTGTTTCTGTCAAGCTTCAATTAGCTCTATATTTTATCAAAAGCTCCAGTTTTTGTGCCAAAATTAGTTTTTAGAGTATAGATTCTATCATTGTTGGTTTGTTATGGGGGGTCACATCCTCCCAGGCTATCCTTAGCTGTTCTGAAATTACCTATTGCCATGGGGAATTGGTGCTGCCGGAGCTTCAGTCATATTATTTTGTCTCTCAATTGACTTTTCTTCCTTGGAGGTTTTTTCCTCAGATCCCAAATGCGACTATTGTGTTGGAGGCGGTGGTGACCATGTCCCTTGAGGCTTTACTTAATATGCTCTATAGGGGTGGGGTCCCAGGTAGAGCAGTGGGCTCAATAATGGCCCTCCCTGGGAAGGTTTTCAACATACAGTATGTTCCCAAAATGTAGGTGATACCCCTTTATCAATGTCCCATAATAATCCTCTATGGTTCAACGGTGTAAGGTACACGTCTTTCTTCTTGTATTCTAAGTGCCTAGGCCAGGAATGGTAGAAGCGGAGATCCCAATTCACCGGTGGATAAACATCACACATACACTCAATGGTACGTGAAGGATGGTTACAAAGTTTAATAGACAATACGTTCCTCTTTTATGGGAAATGCAGAGGGAGGGGACAGCTCTCCCAAGAACCAATCAGACTCATACACATATGCATACATTAACAACTTCTTGTCATGTGACAGTCTTCAGTTTGAAATATGGAATATGGGGCAAAGGTTAGTGTATGACAGTTAGTTCACACCTGCTGACTTGACCACAGAACTCCTGAGTCACTGCTAACTAGTTTCATATCCTCTGGTGAAGTACAGAGTTAGAAACCACAACACAGATGCATCCTAATATGTCAACATACTGGTCAAAACCGTTTTTCTGCAGAATATACTTACAACAGTTTTGTACAAAAGCTGAAAGTTAAGCATATTCATTTCAACCCCTATCAAAATGGTATATCATTATAAGTAGCCCCCTTATAATCCTCTCTTTGATCATTCTGATTTAACATAATGATCATATCTAATGTCCTCAAAATTCACTATTCTTCTTCTTCTTCACTTGTCCTGATGATGGAAAGATTCTGTTTAGTTTCCAGGTAAAATCATCGTATCCTCCAGGGAGATTTGTCCTATGCCTTCCTGAATATCTTGTAGATTTTGTTGTTGTCTTGAAGGGAGTGTATCCTCGGTTACTGTTAGGGGCTCTGGAGTTGAGGGGAGCTGGGGACACTTCTTCAGTCGGCTGGCGTGGATCCAGGTGTTGCCTAGGTCCGTCAGTACCGCGGTCCTGGATACCTTTTCCACCTTCCACGGTCCGGAGTAGATTGGTCCAATTCTTTTCCTGTGAGCCAGCTGCTTAATCAGTACTTTGTCCCCTGGGATGAAGGGGTGGGTTGGTTCTGTTGAAAGAGGAAAAAAGGTGACAGAAACTTGTTCATTTATTTCATGAAGCATACTTACCAGACTTTTCACGTACACTTCCTGTTGGGAATAAACGTTAATGTCAGAATTTGGGTCTAATGGGGGTAATTCTATATTTGCAGGGATTCCCATTAGAATTTCAAAAGGGGACAATCCTGTCCTAGAATGGGGGGTGGTTCTTATCTGAAAAAGGACAGAAGGTAAGTGTTCCAACCAACCTTTTAGAGTACCTCCTGTAGCCTTATTTAATTTGTCTTTGATGTTCCTGTTCATTCTCTCTACTACTCCTGCACTCTGGGGATGATAGGGAATATGTAGTTTCCATTGCATCCCCAGAGATTTGGCTACAACTTGGGTCACTGAGGAACTAAATGCGGGTCCTCTGTCGGACCATATGGTTGTGGGTATCCCGAACCTACAGATCCAATAATTTAACAAGCATCTCGCTGCTATATTTGCGGTTTCTCCGGTACAGGGAATTGCCTCAACCCAAGCTGACCATTTGTCAACGATTACGCAGAGGCACCTCAAGTTTCCCTTTTGTTTCGGTAGGTGTGTGAAGTCTATTTGTAAATCTGTTAATGGTCCCAAGGGTGGAGGTAGATGGCCATGTAGGCCATGTCTTTTTCCTTGAACATTGTTCTGGGCACAAGTTAAGCAGCTTCTAGTTAGAAGCTTAGTTTGTTTTTGTAAATTATTTGTGCAAAAAGATTTTGAATATATATTTACAAGAGGGGCGGGTCCTATGTGTCCTGGGCCATGGAGGTAGGATAAAATTAGGATACAATTAGCTTCAGGTATACCCAGGATCTTCCCCTCTTTTGTCCAAAGACCTTCAGAGTCTTTGGTCAAACCTTCATTTGCCCAGAAATGGACATCTGTATCTGTGGCCATTGACTGCATTTGGGCCACAACAGTTTTGAAATCAGGGGATGAGAAGTGCTCTTTAAAGAAGATTGTGGTAGGGGCTGGTGAATTGGGTGAACTGGCAGCAGCCTTTTTTGCTTCTCTGTCTGCGAAAGCATTTCCTTTTGATACTATACTATTGTCTGATGAGTGGGCTTTTACTTTTATAACAGCAACCTTTTTAGGGAGCAGAATTGCTTGCAGTAGATTAAGGATCTGCTCTGAATTAGCTATCTGTTTGTTGTCTGCTGTTTTAAATCCTCTATTGGCCCATATCACACCAAAATCATGTACCACTCCAAATGCATATCTGCTGTCTGTATAAATGTTGACTTCCTTGTTTGTGAACAGAATACAGGCTCTGGTCAGAGCTTCTAGTTCTGCTACTTGGGCAGAAACAGGGGGCAATGGTTTTGCCTCTAGTACTGTATGTGGCAGCTGAACTACAGCATAGCCAGTTAAAAATGTAGAGTCAGAGGGACGGGAACAACTACCATCTACAAAAACATTTTCAGCATTTATAATTGGAATGTCAGAAAGATCAGGTCTTGGTGAAGTGACTTGTTCCACTTTTTCTACACAATTATGTGTGTGATCAGGTTCGTGTGGTAAACGTAACATGGAATGTAGTAAACGTACAACTGGATTGCTATTCGGAACATATTTAAGTACCAAGTTGTCAGTATTTAACAAAGTGATCTCGTATCCACTGAGTCTTTGGGAAGTCATGTGTTGTGTGTTCATATTCTGTATGAGGTGGGTAACTGAATGAGTGGTGTACAGTGTCATTTTGTATCCCAATACTATTTTGTTGGCATCCTGTGCAGACATGGCACAGGCAGCGACATTCTGAAGACAGGACGGCATGCCCTGGACTTGGATAGGGAGTTTTCTAGATAAATATGACACTGGGCGATACCCTGAGCCATGAGATTGTGCAAGTACTGCAGCAAAAGATTTTCCTGAAACTACACAGTACAACTGGAAGGCTTTACCATAATCTACCAATCCCAGGGCGGGGGCGGTGGACAAACTCTTAATAAGAGCATCAAAAGCATTTTTTCTGTCTTCTGTCCAGTCTATCAATTTAGGGGCGTTTGACCCGGCAGCCTCTCGTAGGATACTATCATAATGAGAACAGTCAGGAATCCACTGGCGGCAATATACAATTGCGCCCAGAAATGACAACAAAGCTGCTTTGTCTTTTGGAGGACTGAGAGCTTGTAAGGCTGCGGCACGTTTGGGGGACACTAGCCTGGTTCCCTTGTCCAGAATACATCCTAGGTATTCTACTTGTGGTAGACACCACTGTATTTTTTTCCTTGAGGCTAGGTGGCCGGCTTCGGCCAGATGTTCTAACAGTAATGTTGAATCGACCGCACAATCTTCAGCAGAACGACTGCACAAGAGCAAGTCGTCCACATACTGTATTAGTACCGACCCATGCTCGGAAGTCCAAGACTTGACAGTCTCGTTGAGTACCATGGAGAAGGCGGCGGGGCTGTCTACATACCCTTGCGATAAACGCGACCAAGTTAACTGACCCCCGGCCCATGAGAGGGCAAATATAGGTTGAGCCTCTTTGGCAATATAGGGATGCTAAAAAATGCGTTTGCCAAATCAATCACTGTGTAGCATAGGGAGTCTGCAGAAAACAAGAAAAAAAATAAACTATGTACTTTTGAGCAGCTACACAAGCAGTTTGGGGTACCTAGGACTTGACACTTTTTTTTAACAGAAAAGTTTTTATTTATCATAACTATGATAAAATAAAATGAACATAGGTACAACCACAAACGAAAACTGTGCAGCACACAATTCGCCACATCATACAGTATAACATTGCATTACTCATAAAAAAGCTCTTTAGCAGTGTACATTGAACTCTAATAGAAGGTCAGACAATTAGAACATATAGAGTATAACCTTAAAATAACTAAAATAATAAGAAAAAGGAACTGTCGGGGTGGTACAAGGATAAACGGGGGGGGGGAGGAAAAGGGGAAGGAGAGGGGGCAAATTAGAGGTAGTAGGTATGGGAAGGAGGGGAAATGAGTGGAACACAGTAGTATCACAGCATGCACTCTGCAACCATTAGGTTTTTATGGGTCTGGCATTCACCCACTCTCCCCAGATTTTGTTAAACTTTTTGGACACCTGCGGCTCATATAAGTGAGTTTATAGAGTGGTAAGACAGCATCAACAGTCAACCTCCACTGCGGGGGGGGGGGGGGGGGGTGTCTAGTTTGCCTCCATTTAGACAAAATAGTTTTCCTGGCATAGAATGATGCATAGAAGACAAACAGCTGTTTGTGTATACTGGGATCAATGGTGTCACAGATTCCCAAGAGGAGTATCCTAGGATCTACATCCACAGACTGATCTCCCACAGCATTGATCTCCTCCACCACCTCTCTCCAGATCTGCTGAATCAATGGACACATCCAGACAACATGTATAAATGTCCCAGTATCACTCAGGCATTTAGGGCAATGGTCAGACTGTATAGGATCAAGCTTATAGATCTTAGATAGAATCTGAGAGGTGTAATATGCCCTATGGAGAAACTTGAGCTGGATATATCTATCCCTAGCAGATATCACCAATGGTATATATTGTTGAACCCCCTTATCCCAGTCTTCTGAACTGAGAGAGGGAATATCCCCCTGCCAAATGTTAAACAGTTCTAAGATAAAGGGACGATAGGTACTTGTCAGCATTACTGGAGGTCAGGCAGCGCTCCACAGTGTGGGAAGTAATGCCCTGTACACACACGATCGGACATTCCGACAACAAAACCGTGGATTTTTTTTCCGACAGATGTTGTCTCAAACTTGTCTTGCATACACACGGTCACACAAATGTTGTCGGAAATTTTGATCGCCAAGAACGTGGTGACATACAACATGTACGACAGCACTAGTTCAATACCAAGTGTGCCACCCATTGGGCTCCTTCTGCTAATCTTGTGTTTATCTCGTGTTAGTAGAAGTTTGATGAGAGACGATTCACGCTTTTCAGCCTCGTGCTTTTCAGTTTGTTACTGCTCTTCAGTTTGTGCTTGTGGGTTCGTATCTGTTCTTTAGTGCGTGTTGTCAGTTTGTTACTGTTTTTCAGTGCGTTCTTGTCCGCTCGTTTCTGATTTTCAGCTCGCTCGTCTCAGGCCTTTCTGATTTTCAGTGTGTTCTGTTAGTTCATTCTGACCAGCCGACCATTTTCTAGCCATGTTTCGGGTATGCACTCTAATGCCCCGTACACACGGTCAGAAATTCCGACGGAAAATGTCCGATCGAACCATGTTGTCGGAAAATCCGCCCGTGTGTGTGCTCTCAAATTTTCCGACAACAAAATCCGATCGACTTTTTCCGATCGTGTGTGGAGAATTCGGACAGACAAAGTGCCACGCATGCTTAGATCAAAGCTATTGGCTACTGGCCTCTACGTAGTTCCGTCGTACGCAACAAACGTCACCACGTTCAGAATGATCAGATTTTCCGACAACTTTGTCCGACCGTGTTTATGCAACACCAGTGTCGGAAAAAATCAGACAAATTTTGTGGTCGGAATTTCCGACCGTGTGTACGGGGGCTTAGAGTTAGTGCTGTGCAGGGGCTTGGTGTTGAAGTTCTTGCTTTGACCCAAGTACAGTCCATGAACAGGGCGAGGAGGAGTTCATGGACGAAGAATTGGTTGCTCCAGTGTGACCAATTCTCGCATATGCCTTTGTGCGGGAGATCTGTGAGAATAATCCTGATGATTTCAGGAATTATCTCCGGATGACAGACCCTGTTTTTCACCGTTTATTGGCTTTGCTGTCCCCTTATATTATGAAGCAGGACACCTGCATGCGGCAAGCCATCACTCCAGAACAGGAGGGGGAGAAGTCTGCAGGACATCAAGTTCTTGACTGGCATCTCCCCCCAGGCTCTGGGAATCATTATTCCAGAGCCCTGTTCTGCCATTATACAGGTCCTGCAGAAGGACTATATTAACTACTTTCCAACCGGCCCATGGCCGAATGATGGCTAGGGCGGTTGGATAACTTTGGGATGGCGTACAATGACGTCCTCCCAGAATCCCGCTCTCGCGTGCCCCCTAGGGAGTGCACCTGAGAACATCCGTGACCACTGGGTCCGAGGGACCCGGCGCATAACGGATCACGGTAGCGGCCGTTTACCACGTGATCGCCCCGTCATATTAGAGACGTCCGTACAGGATGTCTCCAATTTTCAAGCTGACCTCAATGGTATGGCAGATGAGGTTTAATGTTGATAAATGTAAAGTTATGCACTTGGAGGCTAAGAATATGCATGCATCATACATGCTAGAGGGATTACAACTGGGGGGATCTGTAGTGGAGAAGGATCTGGGGGTTTTGGTAGATTATAAGCTCAAAAATAGCATGCAATGCCAAGCTGCGGTTTCCAAAGCGAGCAAAGTCCTTTCTTGTATTAAGAGAGGTATGGACTCCAGAGAGAGAGATATCATTTTGCCCCTGTTCAAATCATTAGTAAGACCTCATCTGGAATATGCAGTTCAGTTTTGGGCACCAGTTCTCAAAAAGGATATTGGGGAACTGGAGAAAGTGCAGAGAAGGGCAACCAAACTGATAAAAGGCATGGAGAAGCTCAGCTTTGAGGAAAGATTATAGGAATTGAATTTGTTCACCCTTGATAAGAGGAGATTAACCACTTCAGCCCCGGACCAATTGGCAGCCAAAGGACCAGGCCCCTTTTTGCGATTCGGCACTGCGTCGCTTTAACTGACAATTGCGCGGTCATGCTCCCAAACAAAATTGGCGTCCTTTTTTTCCCACAAATAGAGCTTTCTTTTGGTGGTATTTGATCACCCCTGCGGTTTTTATTTTTTGCGCTATAAACAAAAATAGAGCGACAATTTTGAAAACAATGCAATATTTTTTGCTTTTTGCTATAATAAATATCCCCAAAAAATATATTAAAATTTTTTTTTTCCTCAGTTTAGGCCGATACGTATTCTTCTACATATTTTTGGTAAAAAAAAATCGCAATTAGCGATTATTGATTGGTTTGCGCAAAAGTTATAGCGTTTACAAAATAGGGGATAGTTTTATAGCATTTTTATTAATATTTTTTTTTTTACTAGTAATGGTGGCGATCAGCGATTTTTATTGTGACTGCGACATTATGGCGGACACATCGGACATTTTTGACACATTTTTGGGACCATTGTCATTTATACAGCAATCAATGCTATTTAAATGCATTGGTTCCTGTATAAATGACAGTTGTAGTGAAAGAGTTAACCACTAGGGGGAGGGGAGGGGTTATGGGCTGTGACGTGTGTTGTGTTTTTTACATTAGGGGGCGGGGCTGACATCTGACGTCATTGATTGGCTTTCCCGATGACCGGAACAGCCAATCAATGACAGGCAGAGTAGGAAGCGCGGGGAGAGGTTTGTTTACACATACCTCTCCCCGTTCTTCAGCTCCGTGACCCGATCGCGGGACACCAGCAGCGATCGGGTCCGCTGGTCCCGCGGCCGTGGTCACGGAGCTCCCGACCTGGTCGCGAGCGCGCTGCTGGCGGCGCGCACGCGACCCACGGGCAGGAATTTAAACCATCACGTACAGGTACGTGATTTTGCCTGCCCGTGCCATTCTGCTGACGTATATATGCAGTGGGCGGTCGGGAAGCGGTTAAGGGGGGATATGATCAACATGTATAAATATATAAGGGGTCCATATAGTGAACTTGGTGTTGAGTTATTCACTTTACAGTCAACAAAGAGGACAAGGGGGCACTCTTTACGTCTAGAGGAAAAGAGATTTCATCTCCAAATACGGAAAGGTTTCTTCACAGTAAGAGCTGTGAAAATGTGGAATAGACTCCCTGCAGAGGTGGTTCTGGCCAGCTCAGTAGATTGCTTTAAGAAAGGCCTGGATACTTTCCTAAATGTACATAATATAACTGGGTACCAACATTTATAGGTAAAGTTGATCCGGGGAAAATCCGATTGCCTCTCGGGGGATCAGGAAGGATTTTTTTCCCCTGCTTTAGCAAATTGGAGCATGCGCTGCTGTTTTTTTTTGTCTTCCTCTGGATCAACTGAGGGTATAGAATGGGATATATGGGATTGTATGATATTTTTTTTTTATTTGTGGTTGAACTGGTGTCTTTTTTCAACCTAACTAACTATGCAACTATGTAACTATGCTTGAAGCTTTTAATGCTCCTTTTTTGTCCTTCATGCATATTTGCCTTCACTAACCTCCCCAGCATGCTATCCTGGGCCCATACACACCTAGTCACTTAACAATGTTTTTTGTCAGCTCCATTGTTGTGCTTACCCTAAACACCCCTTAAAATGTGTCCAAATGTTATTGTTGTCCTTAAATTCAGGCATAGTGCAAGAGGCTTTTTTTTGTGGGGCCCAAACTCATTTGGAACCCTCCCTCCCCCCAACCGCTAAGTCAATGGATATCAATACTCTATCTGCTGACTTTGCCAAACCCATACACACTACACCAACCTCTTTTGTGGTGAAATGTATGTATGAATTCACCAAAGCATGTAGTGCAAGGGCCTGCCTGAATACTTTCAAATGGTACTGTTTAAAGTTTTGTTCTCCTATTATCTTGATAGGTAATTGCAGAATGTAAAAATGTGCTTCAATTTGTACAGTGTGTATTCATGTTTTTGCATTATGACACTTTTTACCTGTCCAGTGGGCTGCCAATAGAGTAAGTAAGGAGGGGCTGGCAAAAGTAACACACATTATTTATGCATTCAGCTTTCAATGAAGTGGAGAGGGTTACCTGTCCAAAACATCCCCCCCACCCTACAATTTTTTCAATGGGCCATCGGAGGGAGTGAGGAATCTGATAAGTGGACCTTATACTTTTTACTTTAAATATGTCCTAAAATAAATGTTATACTTATGTTGGCCAAGAATGTTTGTGTCTAATCTGCTTGCAATGTTATGGGCAAAAGTACAATTTTTTTTTCTTGTTTGACTCCACAGTTTCATTCAAACACATAGGAATGGCAGACTGTGTCTTCACAGTTTGCCCAGCATTGGGACTTTCCCAACTGCGGAGGGCAATAGAGACAAGCTTTTACGTTTTAAAATTAACCCATATGTATGCACAACAATAAAACCTTGTTGTAACCCCTCCTTGCATATAACAATAGACCAGCTTGTTGCGACTGATTAAGGACACAATGAAATTTATACACTTTTTGAAATAAAGTGTAGAGTGACAACCAACACACGTTATATATACACATAGTATGACCTAGGTGTCACACTTATATCGATTACTATGAGCACTTTCACTTGCGATTTAATTTTTGTCTAATACATTCAGTATTATTATGATTCAATAGGGTCACTCCCGTACTATCCTTATTTTTGCATTTGTTTCTATATAAAATCTTTTGTTTATACACTTATCACTAAGTGCACATTTTTTTCACTTAATTATTATCCATCAATCACTTTCCATTAATTTTAATATTAGGATAATATCACATGTATTCACATAGATTGTCTCATCTACACTTTGCTGCCAGGTCCTTTTAAAATTTCTCTTTCACAGCAATGTGGAGTTTTTTATATATATATTTTTATGATTACATCCCTTCAACCGTTTGTGAAAGTAATCTATGGCTGTTTTAGGCGATTATTAACTTAAAACTACCCACCCCGCTAGTGTTGGCATCTGCTTGATGTCCCTATATGCTGGGTGGTTGATGTTGCCCACAATTAAGATGGCGGATCCAGTCACGTTACCGCATCTCAGATTGAGGCTTGGGTTTAAATGGTGGTGCGTTGCTGCGTCGCCCGTTCCCCATTGATGACGACCACTGGGTCGAAACTAGTCTGGGAAGGCGCGCAGTGATGTCACCACGCTTAGGAGGACGGGCTCCAGTATCCGACCGGCCGGCGGATTTGTATTGTGCTCTTCAGCAGTTCTAATTGTAAGTTTTAAACATTCGTTTTTAATAAAATATATTACGGAATTTCACTATGGGTGGCTCTCCTTTCCTTCCTTGAACGTGGTCCTATTGAGCCTGCATCGGCCACCTCGTACTGGGAAGTGTTTAAAGTGGGATATCCTGAACATCCAGTCGCCCAACAGGAGAACATCCGTCTGGCGATCTTTCAACAGGGCTATCAACGGCTGCTTGTGGATCATTCACTACTAAGAGCCTGATTTGCTCTGCCTTCTGGTAAGGGCATATTATTTGCATGGTGGAGGGCCTGTGTTTCTTTCACACATTGTTGAGTGATCACCACGGTGCATCTCTTTAAAGTTTTTTTTGGATAAAGACTATTCCATGTGTACAATACATCCATACACCCCCCCCCCCCCCCGGAGGTTTTTTTTTTTAACTTTAATCTTTATTAAACCAATTTCTTTTTGACATACAGACATTCACATTAATAAAGCATATATCAAACTTATACATCAATAAATCCTGCCTGTTATTGCCCCGGCACTTTACCATTGCTATGTTCCTTTTCTACCCTGATCTATTCTCTCCCTGTCCTCCCCCCCCCCCCCCCCACCCACCCCATTTACTGGTACTTTGTTACTTTATGTTAACTCTTTGACATCCATAGTCTCCACATATTCTCAAATTCTGCACATTTTCCTCCTTTCATGTAGGCTACTCTTTCTTTCATCAGTGTTTCATTTACGCCTTCTACCCAGTTCTCTACTGTGGGTGGGTACCTTTATTGCCACCTCAATGTAATCATCTTTCTTGCTTGGAACAGACTCCTCAGAATGGCCACCGTCGTGCTCCTCCTTTCCCCTTGCTCCTGCCTATACCCCAGAATGCACACCATCGCCTCATTTACCAGTCCCGTGGAGAACCTTTCCCTCAGGGTCTGAGTCACTCCCTCCCAATAACGAAAGAGTTTCGGGCATCTCCATACCATATGCAGGAGGTCCCCTGTTCCCTGACATCTAGGGCATTTATCATCTGTTCTTTTGCCGAATTTGTGCAAGCGTTTTGGGGTATAGTAGGCTCTGTTTAATAACATTAGATGTGATATCCTTTGAGAGGCTGAGACTGACACCATTGGGCTCATCTCAAGGACCCTCCTCCACTGCTCCTGCGATACTCCCCCTATGTCCCGTTCCCATTTGCTTCTTACTAGATCGAGTTTCACATTACTTTTAGTTGTTGTAGTAATCTGCCCATATATTACCGAGATTAGGCCCTTCATGGGGCCCAGCCGGGATAGTCGTTGTAACAGAGGAACCTCCACCCAGCATGGTGATTGACCACCAAACTGGGATCTCAGGGCGTGCGCTATTTGGAGGTACGTATAGTGTGCATTCTGGGGTATTTTAAATTCTTCTTTCAGAGCTGCGAATGTTTTAAGCTTATTTCCCATATAAAGTTGGTTCAATCTTTTTATACCTCGCACAGCCCATTCTTTATTTCTGCCTATCAGTAATGTTTCTTGTAGCTTATTGTTATTCCATATAGGCGAGAATTCATTCCACCCGTTATATTTCAGTGCTCTTTTAGATGCATTCCATATCTTCGCGAGCATCCGGGTTGTCGGATACCTGCAAGGAAACGCGTCTGCCTCTAATGCCTCTATTAGTGAGTCGTGTGGGTTGTCTGTCATCAGGATTATCCCGTTCGGGGTACCTCCATTCTCCTCCCCGCACCCCGCCAGTTGCTGTAATTGTGCCGCCCAATAGTAATGCTCTGGGTTGGGGAGTGCCACTCCCCCCTCCCCTGTAGGTAGTTGTAATGTGCGTAAACTTATCCTGGATTGACCCCCCTTCCATATCAGTTCTCTGAATAAACTTTCAATCTTATTGAACCATTTTTTGGCAATCCACACCGGTGCATTGTGTAATACGTACAGCAGTTGAGGCAGCCAGATCATTTTGATCAGGCTGCATCTACCTGCTGCTGATAGGGGTAGTCGTCTCCAGATGTCGTTTTTTTCCCTAAGTTTTTTTAGAAGAGGGAGAAGATTTTTTTTTATATATTGATTAGGATCTGTAGTGATGACTATCCCTAGGTACTTCAAAGCTTCTACCACTGCCAACTGGGAGTTCCCTGGCAAACTTATTTCCCCCTGTGAGTCTATCGGCATTAGTTCTGATTTGGACCAGTTGATCTCCAGCCCCGAGAAACTGCCGAATATCTCCACTAAACTCATCGCCTTGCCCAAGGATTGACCCGTGTCGCCCAGAAACAAAAGGATGTCGTCCGCGTATAACGCGATTTTCTCCTCTCCTGAGCTCCTCCGAAATCCCTCTAATTCGGTGCACTTTCTTATGGCAATAGCCAGGGGCTCCATGGCCAAAGCAAAGAGCAGTGGGGACAGTGGGCATCCTTGCCTTGTACCCCTCTCCAGTGATATCCTGTCTGATAATGTATTATTAATTTTTAATCTTGCAGTAGGTTTATCATATAGTAATTTGATCCAGCCAATAAATGAAGGGCCAAATCCAAATTTCTCCAGTATTTTCCAAATATACTGCCATTCTATGGTGTCAAAAGCTTTTGTCACATCCAGAGACAGTATCGCTCTATCCCCCCTATTTTTTACTGGGGATTGTAGGTTTAGGAAGGTCCTTCTGATGTTTATGCTAGTGGATCTATTTGGTATAAACCCTGCCTGGTCTGGGTGGACCAATCCCTGGATGAGCCCTTTCAACCTAGTTGCCAAGGTTTTTGCTAAAATTTTTGCATCTGCGCACAATAATGATATCGGTCTATATGCTCCCACATCTTTTGGGTCCTTCCCTTCCTTGTGTAAAACGATTATGGTGGCTTCTAGCATTGAGGCGGGCAAGTGTCCCGTTTCCCTCGCCCCCTCCAATGCTTTTAGCAATTCTGGTAACAGTATCTCGCCAAAGTGCTTATATGTCTCTATAGGTAGCCCATCAGGTCCCGGGGACTTATGGTTGGCCATCTCTGCCACTGCCTGACGTAACTCCGCAAGAGTTAATGGAGCTTCCAATAATTCTCTGTCTTCTTGTGAAACAATTGGGATTTCCAGGCTGCCCAGGAAATCTTCCATTATTTCCTCCCTGCCTTTCTTTTGGGTTGTATATAGTTTTTGATAATATTCTTTAAAGGTCTGTAAAATCTGAAGGGGGTCTGAAGTCTCCTCCTGTCCTATGGTCCTGATTACCGTAATTGTGGATGATGGCAAGTTGGTCTTCACCAGCTGTGCCAGCATCCTACCCATAGATTCTCCTTCCATAAAGGAGGCTTGGCGCTGCAGTAGCAGTTTTTTCTCTTCTCTCTGTATATTAATCAATCTATATTCCTGCTGTTTGGATAACCAAGCTGTTTTCTTATCTGGGGATGGATCCGTTATATAGTTATTTTCCGCTAACGTTACTTCCGCCCTCGTATTTTCCTCTTGTGTCCTTTCTGCTTTATTATGTTTGGCAATTTGCTGTATAAGAACCCCCCTTAAAAAGGCCTTTAGCGTGTCCCATATTATCCGGGCGCTTGCCGTACCGGTATTTCTCTCTACAAATTCCCTCAGGTTGACGAGGATATCTCGTGGGTCTTTAAATAGTTCGAACCAATACGCATTTATTTTCCATTCCTCCCGTTTTCTTTGGCCCCCCATCTTTAATGCTATCGTTAGTGGTGAGTGGTCTGATATCCCTCTCGGCCAATACCTGATCTCCTCCGTGAGCTGTAACATTCTGTCGTTCCCCAATGCCATGTCTATTCTAGATAGAGTGGAGTGGGTAGTAGAATAGCAGGAGTATTGTTGAACCCCGGGGTGCCTCACCCTCCACAGGTCCAGCAAACCTACCTCCGTCAATAACCTATTTAACCTATTTCGCTCCATGGTTCCTATCCCCCCCTTTACTGGAAACCTGTCAATCCCGTCATCTAATACCTCGTTGAAATCTCCTAATATTATTGTTGGAATATCCTGTTTATCCATCAAAAAATCATTTAACTTTAGCATGACGTCCAATTTAAAGGGCGGGGGAATATATATATTGGCCACCACTAGCATTTTATTGTTGATGCTACAAAAAAGAAAGATATAACGGCCCTGTTCATCTATACTGACCTGCCTGCAGGAGAAGTTCACCCCTGTTTTTACCAGCACACTCACCCCCCTGCAATAAGAGCTGTAGACTGAGTGATACTGTACCTGGTATTTCTTTTTCGCCCAAATTTGAGCTATTGTATCCTTAGTGAGGTGTGTCTCCTGCAGGCAGATCAGTTCTACTCCATATTTCTCCATCATAGAGAATACCACCGCCCTCTTACCCACTGTGCCTAAACCTCTTACGTTCCAGGATCCTACTCGTATTATCTTAACCTGCATCAAGAGCACTCTCCATCCTGTCTTACTTCCAGTGACCCGTTCCCTTTTCTTTTATTTTTTCCCTTTCCCACCCCATTGTATATCTTTAGGTTCACTCGTGTTTCACTCCTCCCTTTACATACAAAAACCATACTTTGAAAAATATTGTCATTCTTAATCCTACCCTGTGTTATTACTAACTTTAAATCTGTGTTTGTTGTGCATCACTCTTTTATTATTGTTAACAAAAAAATCCTTTAAGTATACTGATGTACCCTTCCCCTCCCTCTCCCTTTCTACCGCCTCCCCCCCTCCCTCCTCCCTCCACCTTCCTTGGTGTCCCCCTAAGGGGCTATTAGTGACCATTACCCACTCCTTTTGTTCAATCTTCCAATCTTTCTCATCCAACATTTGCCCCCCCACCCGTTCGCTGTGTGCCCGCCCCCCTCCCCCCCACTCCCTTCTCCCTTTTCGTAAATCATATTAGTGCTGACTTTATACCTTTACATATAAATTACATATAAAACTTCAAGTAACTTTTCCCCCTGCCCCCCCCCCCCTGTTTCACCCACCCCCCCCCCCTCTCCCGATCAGGTTATCTGGAGTGCGTCCTTGTTTTCTTTTCTTCCCCCCGGAGGTTTGAATGAACTTTCTACATAGGGTTTTAACCCCATTATGAACTATTGTCTTCATCCTTGGTTTTTATATGTTTTCAGTGCATATGTGTCATATTTAGCTATTTGGAGTTAGTACCACATTCTTTATTTTATTTAATTTTTCTTTTTCGTTTTACTTGGCGCTGTTCCCCTTTTTTCCAATATTGCCATAGTGTGTGTATCCCACCTTGAATAGCAGCCTGTTTATGTTGTTTTCTCTTTCCTATTGGTAAGCAAGGTTTCATTTGTTCAATAGATGGGAAGCATGTCCACATCGTCCCACCCCCCAACTCAGGGTCATACTATTAAAATTATAAGGGGTTTAATAGTATTGTGTTGTTGACGGTGGTGTCGGCGACATACGAGTTCCTCTATGTGGACGTGGGGAAAAATGGCTAGATGTTGGATGGTGGAGTCATTGCCCAGACAGAGTTCTTCTGACATCTCCAGAATGGCGGCTTGGGCTTGCCACCTTCGAAAGACAATTTGGCTGGTCTCCCATTTGTGTTTGTCGCTGATGAAGCGTTTGGTTTGGGTGATCACCTGATGCAGCCACTCCCCATGAGTACCCTCACCCCAGAGCAGAGGGTTTTTAATTATCGGCTGGCCAGAGCCAGAAGGGTCATAGAAAATCGATTTGGAATAATGGCCAGCAGGTTCCACCTATTTCTGACAGTGATACATATGGCGGAATATAAACTGAATCATTTTGTCCTTGGTGGCGTTCAAAATCCAATTCCAACTACCTTGACCACACTTGAACCTGGCCGTCCTGGCTTGCCCCCCCCCCCCCCCCAAATGTGTGAAACATTTTTAAAATAAATATTTTTGGTATAAACTAAACTCATATTTCATTTGATTTACTGCTTGTGTTTCTTTTAGCTGTCTCATAGGTTCTCCAATGGTCTTTTTTTTTTGCCATTTTCTTTAATAGTGCAAACATAATTTATTTGATACATGAGGTGACAATCTCTTCTTCAGCTAACTATTAAGTTGTGGGTCTGCTATACACACACATTGTTTTTGTTGTTAATGTATGTAATGCATTAATGATAAAAATAATCATCCTTTTCAGCTCCATGAATTAATTGCTTTAAGTCCCTAAAATAGCATGATTGAGGCAAAATTTAAAAGCACTGTGGGGGTTATTTACCAAAGGCAAATAACACTTGGCACTACAATTGCACCACAATAGAGACACTAGAGGCTGGATCTTTTAGGTTTAAATACCCAACAATAAAAATGATCAGCAAAGTATGGAAAACTGTTAAAAAATTGATGAAATATAGGGAGATTAATATTTATACCCCCATTTGGAATAACAGCAACCTACAGGAAATAAGCATAATGGGAAAAATTGGAGAATGGGAAAAAAGGGGAATTAAAAGTGTGAGACAACTTTATGTGGGCAATGTTATTAAAAAATTTGAAGTATTAAAAAGAGAATGTAATATCCCTCAGTATACATTTTTCAATTATCTCCAGATAAGACATGCTTTAGAAGCCCAATTTAGAAATCAATCTCTGGTATGGGAAGAGCTCTCGCTGATACAAGGTATTGTAGAGATGGGGTCAACTAAAGGATTAATCTCAGATCTATATTGACAACTAAATAGAGAACCTAAAGGAGAGGTGAAGCTAGATGAAATAAAAACAAAATGGGAGCGGGATATAGGGGTAATACCCCAGGGCCAGTGGAAGAAGGTATTGGAGTTAAGCCCGGTAGTATCAGTATCCCCGTCACAGAAATTCTCACACCTAATGTTGCTGAATAGAGCGTACTACACCCCAAAGCGATTATGCAAATTCGGAAAAAGACCTGACGATAGCTGCCCCAGATGTCGAGGGACAGGGGATTTACTACACATGTTGTGGAGATGCCCCAAACTATTTAGGTATTGGGAGGGGGTGATTGAAACGCTAAAGGAAATATTTAAAATTAGGCTAGAAAAGGAAGTTAAGCTATGTATCTTGGGGTATAGGCAAGAACAGGGAGAAAATAAGAGCACTACTATTGCAATATTGAGAAGTATATTTCAAGCTAGGAAGTTGATAGCGATGAGATGGCAATCAAATGCACCACCTACAGTAAAAAATTGGATAGACACTGTAAATGAAACCCTTCCGAAAGAGAGAGCTGCTTATATAAAGAGAAGCAATCTAAACAAGTTCAATAAGATGTGGAGACCTTGGCTGGAGGGAATACACTTAATATAGATATGAGGAGGGAGGGAGGGGGGGGAAAGGGGGGGTGAGATAAGAGGGGGGCTCTTTTACCCTTTTGATATGAAGCGTTATCTTTTTGAGGGGCTCTCTCTTTCCCATTATGAGGGTATATACATAAATATATATAAAAAATAATCAAAGACTAACCAAAACTAACCTGCAAAAGCACTCGATATGTAATAGTAGGTCTTTTACTGGATGTCTTTTTGTTCTTTTGTTGTTTTTAAAATGCTGATAAGAATGCTTTTTTGTTTATGGAAAAATTAATAAAGAATATATTAAAAAAAAAAAAAAACAATTGCACTGCAAGTGCACTTGAAACTGCACTTGTAGTGCAAAGTGGATTAGCCTTTAGTAAATACCCCCATTGTCACTGCAAACTACACCAACTTACTCCAAAAACTGGTATTGAGCATTGAATGAAGAAGTCACACATTGTTGAGTATAAAACATTTTACTCCGTGCACATTCACAAAAGTTTTTTTTTTAACAAACCAACATCTTTGGTGTATAACATTTTTATGCTTGACAGTAGAAATATGCTTTTTTAGGTTAAACAGGCATGTTTAAAACCATAACATACACAACTCAGGAACTTACAAAGTTCAACTTTGATAAATTGAAGGCAATATCAGACATTAGTATGTCAAAACTGTCTTGATCTTGCCTTCATCAGATGGGGTGATGTCACCCCTGTAAAAGACACATTTTAAAGATGCACACAAATTGGGAGTCAAAATGTGGATTTCACTCCTGATCCCATGCATAATGTCAACATGTGCTAGCTCCCATCATGCTGGATCAATGGAAGTGTTTCGGGGGTGCAACCCCTTCCTCTCATCTACTTTAGTTGCGAGGAAGGGGTTGCACCCACAAAACACGTACATTGATATCCCGTGATGGCAGATAGCACATGTTGACACACTGTGCGCATCTTCAAAATTTGGCTTTCAAATTACTTTAAAAAATGTTGATAAATAAAAAATCTAACGACAAACAATAAACATTTTTGGGTGTTTTAGATTCTGCCTAAATCATCAATGATGTTGTTGAGTCTTTTTTCAACATCATTGATATTTTCCTTGATCTACTCGAATTCCCGATTGCACACCATTATCTCCCCGATGAGGATGTGTACACTTGCACTGTTGAAATGAGCTGCTGAGTGTCCTCTCCTTACACTGAATCAAGTTTGAATTTCATTCTAGTTACAAACACATCTAGACAGAAATGTACAAAACTTATTTTTATACAAATAGGCATGACCAAATGTATTTACCCTGTATCTGCCCAAAACCTTGTATTTAATGAGCGAAGGATGTTTACTACAAATGATTACTGTGCCCACAAACCTGAAACTTGTCATTTTAAACTGTACAACAGTAAAGAAAAGCACATGGATCAGCATGCAAGTAATAATAATAATAGGAACACGGGACAAGAACTTACTTTTTAGAAGAAGTTTCCTGATCCTTCTGTAATGATCGTGCTCCCTCAATTTCAGGTCTGACCAGTGTTTCCTCAATTGCTTATTGGATCGTCGTACCCCAAAATTAATGTGCAGACTTTTCACAACTATAGTCACGATTTTGGCCTTTCTCACATTTGGGTTTGGGTAAGGTCCATACTTCCCATCATAGTCTGCCCTCTTCAAGATGTCCACCATCTCTACAAAGGACATATTTGAGGCCTTATATTTCCTCCGGGATCGGGAAGTTTCTTGCTCCTGGCTTTCCTCCTCGTTGCTGCTATTATTACACACCTGTTGTCTCTCCACCATGTGCTCTCCCACTGTGCCAAAAGAGAAGGGGCGGGGAATATACTAGAAAGAAGACATATAGGTTGTGTCCGATTAATGGTGAAACACCCAGTGTAATTAGCACCACATCCCAGTGAAAAAATGAATTAAAATCGGAGAGAACAAGGGATTTTAATGGTGCAATAGAAATAAGTAATGATGAGAGAAAATTGTAGTCATAATATAAAAAAAAAATTTTAATTTTATAATTTTAATAAGTTCAAGGTTAAAAAACATATGAACAAAAATAGACAGTGATTAATAAAATGGTGGTCATAACAAGCAGGTTGAGTTGAAAGGTGATGTTGCATATTAGCCCGACATGTTTCGCTTTAATGCTTCTTCAGGGGATGTGCAAACTGAAACACGAATATCAAGAAAAACTGTACATATATAGAGACCAAAAAATACAAATAAGCAATAATCCAAAAAATTATAAAAAAATTATAAATAAGTGTATATCACAGTACACGCTGGGCACTAGAAAGAGCATGCTTACCCCACGACAGAGTCCACCCAAAGTCATCCACTGCCTAGTACCGCAACAGACAAGATCCCCAAGGGGAAGAAGTCCCTGTGCAATCACAGAGAACAAAAAAAGCCAAGCTAAAAAAGTAAAGAAAAAGGAGTATGTATTCATGAAAAAAGGCATGCTGTATGACAAAACACAGCAAAAAAGCAAGATTTTTTTTAAAATTTACTTTAAAATAAAAATAGCAAAGCATGGAGGGCGACATTGGACAGCCTACTGGATAGTATTAGCAGGAACCAGGAATGTATATATTATTATAATGTTGAGATAATTAATTATATACATATATAAAGGATAGGAAATTATCAAAAGTAGTATTATTGGAATGAGACTAAAGTAAAATACCTATTTTTAAATACCTATATATATATATATAAGGATATATGTATGAATGAAACCATGGAAAACGTGGAAAAAATCAATAAGGAGTTAAAAGAGGAATGGCATAAATGGGGCATAGTTATGAAAGGACTTATAAGGATATAGAAAAGCTCTGCGGAGGAGTCGAGAGTAAAGTCACAATGTGCTGGATAATTTTTCGACTTACCAATGAGATGGACTTAGAGACGCAATCTAACCCTCCGGCTCTGGCATCAGAACTGTGGATGGCTTTATCTGTCCTCCACGAGTCGGCGTCTGACGTCACTGACTCAATGCAAACGTAAGAACGCCAATGCACATGCTCAAGGAGCCAAGAATGCCAGTGTAACTACAACACCCAGAAGGCCCTGCGACCGGAGCGAAATCCTCACTGACAGCTCACAGAGCAAGGGAAAGTAGACAGAGAGATGTTGAAAACACTGTGGATGGAAGTACAGTGTAAGGGAAATGCCAAAGCATAACCTGGGGGCATGAGGGTCCCTGAAAAAGCGCGGTGCTAAACAGGCATAGAGCGAAAAAAATCATCACTAGATGCCCTGGGCATCTGTATGACTACTATGGACAATCCCCCGGGGAAGAGAAAGTAAACAGAAGGCAGTAGTGGGCCTGGGGAGACAACCACGGAGCAGCAGGCTAAAGACAGGCATGGTGCACAGGACCACCCACAGCCGTGACCTGTAAAAGTGTCAAGAATGTACTGTGCACACCGAAAGAAAAATAATAATGAACGAATATATGAATTAATAAAATAACGCATACAAAATATCATCACATACCAATGATATATATATAATCATGTAAATACAGAAATATACGCTATATTAAGCTAAAAAAAGAAATGGAAATGAAGTAACATGGTAAAAAAAAAAAAAATAACAGGGAAGGAGGGGGATTTGCTTGCATAGGAGCCGAGGGGGGATAAGGGAAGGTAGAATTACAACAGTACAAGTCCTAAAAAAGTCTTGAAACTCAGGATTTCATTAAGTCCTGGAAATACGGTAGCCCTAAGGTCATAGATCCAGCGAGTTTCAAGCTGGAGCAGTCTTATCGGCACTGCCCCCCTTGAGTCCAAGGAACATGTTCCAATGCCAGAAATGTAATTACATTGGAATTGAATTCATGGTGGATGCCAACGTGTCTGCTAATAGCAGTATCTATCTTTTTTTCCCAATGGGTTTAATATGATCTCTTATCCGTTTAAAAAATGGTCGCTTAGTCTTCCCAATATAGAAGCCACCGCATAGACACTGGGCCAAATAAATGACTCTGGGTGTTTGGCAACTGACCCTAAATTTAATGGAGTGCCAATTGCCATTAGGAAGTTTGAATTTAGATTTGTGGTCAACAAACTGACAGATGTCACAGTGGCCGCAAGGAAACGTACCAAAATTGGCCTGAATGTCAGATAAAGGTATAATGTCAAAGTGGCTATGAACTAAGTGGTCTTTTAACTACAGAATGCATCTAAAAGTAATCTCTGGAAACTCTCTGATTTATTTCTTTATAATAGGATCTGCTGACAGGAGCGGCCAAAATGTATTCAAAATATTTCTAATCTCAGTATGTTGGTTTGAATAACGAGTAATAACTCTTACTGTATAAGCTTTGGTCGAATGTTTAGAAGAAAAGATCGGAGAGTTTCTATCTTTTGCATTGACACGGTTATAGGCTTTTTTAAGACAGACATGGCTATAACCTCAGATTTTTAATCTGTGATATAGATCTTTTGCAGCCCTTTGAAAGTCTGAATCCTTACTGCAATTGCGCTTAAGCCGTAGGTACTGGCTGTATGGAATACTTTTTAATAGTGGGTCTGGATGGGAACTTCTAGCATGGAGAATAGTATTGCCCGCGGAGGGCTTCATATATAAGAGTCCAGCTTTCCATTTTCATCAATTGAAATAACTAAATCTAAAAAAATTATGTTAGATTGGCTGCAATTCATAGTAATTCTAAGATTGAAATCATTAATAGAAATCAAACTTAGAAATTGACTTAGTTTCGATTCAGTTCCTGACCAAAAAATAAGTACATTGTCAATATAACGATGCCATGAAATAATTTGTCCAGTAAATCAATTAAATCATCTCTCGAAAAGACATCTCTTTCCCACCCCCCCAGGTACAGGTTGGCATACAATGGGGTACATTTAGTCCCCATCGCAACCCCCTGCACCTGGAGGTAGTGGGAAGAGCCAAACAGAAAATCATTATGTTTCAAGATATAACCAAGTTGTTCAAGAACAAACTGGTTATACCTAGAAGAAGAAGGACCCCTTTCATTTAAATGACTCTGTACCACTTCAATACCCTTGTCATGGGGGATAGCATTATAAAGATTCTCTATATCAAGGGCTACAAGCCAGGTATTGGGGGGAGAGATATACCCTCAATGGTTTTTAATAAATCGATTGTATCTTTTATGTAAGAAAAAAGCGATGTCACATGGGGATAAAGATAACTGTTCACCAAGGAGCTAGCATTTTCAGTAAGGCTGGAGCAGCCAAATTATTGGACGTCCGTGGGGTTCAGTAAGGGACTTATGTATCTTGGGTAGGGCATAAAATGTGGGGATCTTTGGATCCTTAATATTTAGAAACTTCCTGGTGTTCTGGTCAATAAAACCCTGTTGATAAGCTTTGAGAATTATGGTGCGATATTGGATACAGAAATTATAAATAACTGTCTTTGAAATAGGTCGATACCAATCTCGATTTAACAAAATATTTCTACACATAGTCACGTATTGGGATACTTCCATAATAACCAAATTTCCCCCTTTATCGGCGGGTTTGATTATTATTTCAGAATTAGTTTGAAGTGAGTTGATGGCATCTTTTTGTTGTGAGGTTAGGTTGGAAGGCCCTGAGGAAGTGAATTTGGAATCTTGAATAGCTTGAGAAGTTTGTTGAATAAAGGCTCAAATGTTGGGGTTAGTATTCAAAAGTGGGAACAGCCTTGATTTAGGCTTGAAGGACTGTGGGGGGGGATATGCCAGTGACTGAAAACCCTGGTGGGGAGGCCAAACAGGGATCGTCGTCGGTAACATATCCCTCCTCCCAAAGATCCATTAAGTCCTCCAATGCCTGGTGCTCTTCAATATCTTCTTGAATATTGGGGGCGATGTCTAATGGGTGTGATTCTATGGTTGGTTCATCAAAAATAACCTTATAGAGGAGCCTACCAGCAAATAGATGTAGGTCCTTAATGAGGTGAAATTTATCAATCTGTGAGTCAGGACAAAAGGTCAAACCTAATTTCAAAACTTGTGTTTCAGCTTCAGATAAAACATAAGATGATAAATTGATAATAGATAATGCTTGATCATTAGATACATAGTCTGGAATACGAAGACGAAGTCCCAGAGGACGAAACACGTCGGGTGAACTACAGCAGCAGCACTTTCGATATCCACTACCATTCATTATGAGCCTGAATAATACTACTGAAATGTGAGTGTTTTTAATCTGTTCTTATCACATTAAAAGTATTTTTTTACGGTATCACACTATGTGAGTTTTTCTCTCAAACATGACCCAATGTTTATGAATACGGGAGAATTATTGGAGTTTTGATGACCACATCCTACCTGCCTTTTATTACGTGCATCCCCACCTTGGAATCCACCCGTGGAATAGGGACCTGGTAACCCTCCACAATAAAGCTTGTCACGACTTATGAGGCATACGTCTCAGTAGGTCTGTGACCTCTGGTAAGCCTCTTTTCAATAAACGTTGGCGCCGACAGGACAGGATCACCATCACCCCACCTAGAAACACTATTAGTGTCTACGGCTACTCACATATATTTTGTCACCTATATGGACTGCACCGCTGTATAACCCATACATACAGTTTGGTGTCTTTTCACCCAACATCCACTTGCCATTTATTCCTTGAATGGTTTTATGTTTGTATATTCACAATATCAACAATTTTTTACTGTTCACTATCATTGAATCCCATTGAATTTTATCTATCACAGGATCACCTTCACGGATATTTATTCACGTTTTATTTAGTTTTTTACCTAATTTTATTGTCCTTTTTACATATATGTATTTTTTTTATATAAGTTATTACATAATTTATATAATTCAGGATATTTTTATATGTTGTTTCTAGACTTATATGTATGCAAATAATATATAAGGGCAAACCCATAATTACGTATAACACCATTATTAGCGCAACATACATCTCTTCCGGAATAATTTTGTATCTTTACTTTTTTTTCATTTTACAACTGCACACACTTAATATGCTGAAAGATAATGCTGTTTGTAAACTCTATACAGTTTCAGTTATTACATATGTATTGCCTTTTATAGATAATAGAGCATCAGTGTGTGTTCTCAAAATGTATGAGTTTAACTAACACATTTATCAAACACATTTCAGGTTATAAAAATCCTGGATACTAATCTGTAGGATCTCTACCTTTAGAATGTAATCACATTTTGGGGTTATTGCATACATTTGAAGTTAGTGCATTAATATATTATTGTAATATGTGAAAAAGTACTTGGGGTAAAACATATGAACTTGGCCATGGCATTGAAAGCACTAAAAAAAGTACTTATTCCATATGGATAAAAGGTAAAGAAGTAAAGAAGGTCTGAACTCCATACATTTTTATGCAGGACATGAAATTATTATTATATTGTTATAATAACTTTTATTTTTTATAATTTTATTATTATTATTAAAGCCATTTTGAATAACACAATGCATTTACTTCTTAAAGGCTTAGTTCAACTTAATTTTTTTTCCTAAATTCCAGCCCCCCTCTTTACCAATGTAGCATTAATGTACATCTTTTGCAAAAATAAAACAGCTTTCCATTTATTCTATATACGCTTACCTCACTCTCTTCATAGCTGTTTAAAAACACTGCTCAATTACTTCCTGGACAGTCTTACTTCCTGGACAGACTTTAGGTCATGACACAGGAAAGAGTTTATCAGCTGATCTCATTAGCACACACCCTGCATCATTTACCCTCAGTTGGTCAACTCCTTCCTATGCCATAACCTAAAGGCAAATTAAGTACATTAAAGTGGATGTAAACCCACTGTCATCAAACTTAAATCATTAACACAGTTAAAATCTATAATGCTATACATGCCTCCTGCATATATCCTTATAGTCTAAAAGTCACCCCCTCACCTGCCAGGAGCCCCGCAATATTCACAAATCTGTGGGAGTTTTTTTTCCTGCGCCCGGTGGGTGGAGTCGTGACAGCAGAGGACTCCTCCACCCACCACTACACTCCCACGGCCAGCCAGCATTGCGTGGACGAGCCTCGCGTCTGGTGAGACTGGCGTGCATGTGCAGGAGTGACAGAGCGCGTTCTGTGAAGAAGCAGAGCGCGCTCATGTCACTCCTGCACATGTGCAGAACAGGAAGCAAAAATAAATGAAATCACTGTACCTTCTCTTATGCCCAGCTCTCAGTAGATAAACCTCCCCTGGATCAGTTGTCTGTGTTTGATATTTCTGCTGGCATATTGGGAGCTGCAACATGTAGTTTTTTCCTGTGTATAGCTTACACTGAACTTCTGCTATGATCTCTAACATCCAGTGAAAAGACAGGAAAGTAACCACATGATTTCAGCATGCCAAATTATGCTGAGGTGTGGAACAGCCAATCCTTGCAGAGCTGCTGAAGAAAGGAGTGGGGGTGGGAATTAAAAAATAATGCATGTCTTAGGCTAGTGCACGAGATATGTAAATCACCTGTCAATCACAGCAAGGGGGAAGAACGGACAAAGTTTTCACAGTTTTCATAGTATTGTATTGGCCGCAAGGTGTCTCTCTTATCCTGGGTGGCCATCATATGTTGTCCTCGGCTTCCCGGTCGCTAGGGGCTTGCGTGCCCGCTGCATCATTTGGGAGCTGATGTACGTGCCTGGTGGCCACGATGTCCGCCAGGCACCCGTGATTGCTGGCCACAGAGCAGGGACATGTATCTGTGTGTGTAAACACACAGATCCAAGTCCTGTCAGGGTAGAGGAGACTGATCGTGTGTTCCCAATAAAGAGGAATACCGATCATCACCTCCCCAGTCAGTCCCCTCCCCCCACAGTTAGAATCACTCCCTAGGTAATACATTTAACCCCTTGCTTGCCCCCTAGTGTTAACCCCTTCCCTGCCAGTGACATTTATACAGTAATCAGTGCATTTTTATAGCTATGTTCGCTGTATAAATGTGAATGGTCCAAAAATAGTGTCAAAACTGTCTGATCTGTCTCCCGTAATATCGCAGTCCTGACAAAAATCGCAGATCGCCGCCATTACTAGTAAAAAATAAAAATGCCATAAATATATCCCCTATTTTGTAGGTGCTATAACTTTTGCGCAAACCAATCAATATACGCTTATTGCAATTTTTTTAACCAAAAATATGTAGAAGAATACATATCGGCCTAAACTGAGGGAAACACACTTATTTTAATTTTTTTAAATTGGGATATTTATTATAGCAAAAAGTTTAAAATATTGTGTTTTTTTTCAAAATTGTGAGTCTTTTTTTTGTTTATAGTGCAAAAAAGAGGTGATCAAATACCACCAAAAGAAAGCTCTATTTGTGGGAAAAATCATCAATATGTCATATGAGTACAGTGTTGTATGACCGCGCAATGGTCATTCAAATAGTATTGTATTGAAGTGGTTAAAAATATTGCTCAGTTTAACATCATTTGATTTGATCCATTGTGCCAACTGTTTGATTTGATCCATTGTGCCAACTGTTATTTAGAAAATTAAAGCAAACCTGTCAGAAACCTGTGTTAATTAAAAAGAGTACATGGTAAAAGACAGATAAACAGGGGTTACCTTCAGTGAAAAAAAATGCATGTAAAAGAATCTGTTGAAATGATATGCAAATACTATACATTCTATAAAAGTCAAGCTAGGCCCCATCCCTTTATAGCTCCAGAGTTCCTATTAGTTCTAGGCGTATTTAATAAAACAAGAGGCAGGAGTTTTTAAAAATGTATGCAAAAATTATTAGTTTAATAAAAAATTTGAAGAATTTAAAAGGTATCAATATGTTATCTATGTATTCAGGCAAAACAGTAGGTTTAAAATGCAACAGCTTCATTAACAAAATAATTTATATATGACCTTTTTAATCGGAAACAAACCTTTACAAATTGTTCACCTTTATTTTGTTTTATTAATTTAAAGAAAATGCGCAGTGCCTCCTAATATAGCAAATACTGCTGGCTGTATAAATAAGTTAAGCTCTTTTAGCTAATTTAACAATTTGCTCGATTCTTAGTGACAACATGGTTGATCCAGTCTAATACTTGTGTCAATCTTAATTAATGTTTGGCCCTAGCATTTATAGGCCAATTCTTTCAGTTAACTTTTATTGACAAATGTGTTATTCAATCATACAATGTCTCATAGTTTAAACAATATGTGTTAACCCCTTCCTGTCACCCGTACACATTATATTAATAATGTGAAACTGTTTTAAAATATATTTTTTTTATCTGGAATGGATAGTGGTATTTATTGTACTTACTTCTCTTCCCTTCTTCCCCTCTTCCCCCCTTTTTTAAACCATTTAATTTATAAATCGTTTCCTAAAAAAATATTTTCCTTTCCCTTTTTGTTGTTTATGTTTGATAATGTGTGTATTTATAATCCTATATTGTAAATTTATACTGGAAAATTAATAAAATAATATTACAAAAAAAAAACATTTTACCAATATATATCTATACACATTACCATGCAACATTTTTAGGTAGGTGCAAATAAATGCTGTAGATTAAGAATGCTTTCAGAAATAGAAGTGGTAATAGCTTATTTGTTTCAATTAAAACAATTGAAAGTAAATGAACAGAAAAGACATCTAAATCAAATCAGTGTTTGGTGTGACCACCCATTGCCTTCAAAACAGCATAAATTCTTCTAGGTACATAAGGCCTTAAAATGGTATTGAAGTAAAAAACAAAATGTAATATTGTAATGTTGCAGCTATATAATCATTAAATGTGGTGGCTTCACTTGTTTTTTTTTTTTTTCTCCTTCTGGGCAGTAACACACCTCCTGTATTATACAGACACCATTCTGGATGACGGCGCACAGGAGGCAGATTTGCACAGCAGCATTGTCAGTCTGGGGGGGAATAGGAGTATTAGATGGACTAGCAGATTTATATACAGTAACACATTGAAGCTAAACCCCAGCTAACACTTTATAATTAGTTACAGCAAACTGTTTTTTTTTACTTTTTGGGATAAAGGTTTTACATACTGTAAATAAAAGATGATCATTTGAAGACACCCAGCCAGGGTTAAATGGTTTTGTCTCATTCCTGTAGCTGCAGGAGAGTTTTTCTGTTGATAAAAAAACAGACTTACTGGATGGATCGCCTAAAAAAAAAAAAAAAAAATACAGCCATCACATCTAATAAATGGTAAGCTGTTATATAATTAATATTTTCTTTATGGTTTAACACTGCTTTAAAACCTCAGGCTTACAAAAAATATAGTGCTAACAGTGGCAACCACAATTCATCTATTTATTGCACCCATTACTTCCCATAGTAAATGCATTTCATCTATCTATTGTACCCATTGCTATCTATAGTTCTGAAATTCTGAACTCAAGCTTGCCATAGATTCTAAGTCTGTTTGTTTTTATCCGAGAATTATTATTTTGCTTTTTCAAAAGCTATTTCAGGTGTTCCAATCTCACAGATTATACTCTCCATGGTTCACACCAGATGCAGTCCAATGCATTTTTTCTGTACGGGATGCTTCTGGAACATGGCAACACGCATAAAAAACACACCAGGATGCACTGAAATGCATAAAAAATGCACCAGAATGAACATTTACTGAATTTAGCTGAAGGGAAAAGAGATAAAAAAAAAAAAAAACTGAACGAACATGTACTGAATTTAGATGAAGGAAAAATAGATAAAAAAAAAGATCAACATTTACTGCATTTAGATGAAGGAAAAAAGAGGGAAAAATGCAGCAGAACACATAAAAAAAGCATTAAAAATACCATGGAACATATCAAAATGCATCCGGAATGTAGAAACTGTGGTGTGAACCAGCTCTATAACATAAAAGAAAATAAAAAAACTGAGCGGACACCTGAGTGGACATCTTGTAAATGAACACTGTACACTTTGCAGATGTACAGACTTGCTAAGATCAGCTAAGTCAAACAGAAAATTTGATTTGAATGCCCTGTATCAATGACAAAATACCATATCAGTTTTAAATGGTCTGTCCATTCGCACACTTATTAACAAGTACCTGTCAACCACAGTGAGGAATTTAGCAGAACGGTTTAGGTCCAATACAAGGGGTGTTCTTCTAAGAGAAGGTCAGCTAGTGGAGCATACATTTCATTTATAGATGTACACATATAATATATATATATATATTATCTGTTTAATACCACATTCTTGAAAGGGACAATATTTGCATGTTGTAAATGTTTTGCATGCCATTCCATGGGAAATCAAAGGAGTTATTGTAAATGAAAATTGTAACTGCACTTCTACTGTACCAAAGTGTCTTGCTACTGTCTCAAATTGGCATACTGAAAAAAAGCAAAATAACGTCTGATAACAGACAGACAGACACAGATAAATCACATAAAACCCACATAAATCACATAAAACATATTTTATCTAGTCTGAAGGCATTAATGACTTGCAAAAAAAAATTAACATAAAAAACACACTCTTTTTGTTAATTGTAATTGTGTTGACAGATTATCCTCTACCATTCTGCAAAGTCAAATGAATATTTTAAGCTAAGCATTGTGCTTATACAGAGAGAGAGAGAGAGAGAGAGAGAGAGAGAGAGAGAGAGAGAGAGAGAGAGAGAACAGAACAAGGGGACATTGTTGTAATCCTCACGACAGCATATTTTATACACTGAAGAATAGAAATCACCAAGGTTGAAGGCCATCTGGAAGTAACCTATGTACATCACTATCGACAAGTAAATGTAAAAGAAATTACAAAAGCCAGAACTAGAATGTAATTGACAAGGACACAAGTGGATTTTTTTTTCATCAAAAAAAGGGCTGTGACATTTGTGTGCTTGGAAACAGGTTGAATTGTGCATTGTGGTGTCACTACTACTGCTGCAACTAATAGTATTACTGCTACTACTACTACTACTACTAATAATAATACTAATAAATACATTTCCAAAAGGCTATTAACCACTAGCCGACCAGCCGCCCCAGTTATACTGCGGCAGGTTGGCATGGCTGCGCATATCGCCATAGCTGTATGTCGCTCCTTTAAGACGCCACAGCAGGTGCGTGCGCGCCACCGCGTATCCTCGGAGCCAATGTGCATACCCGGCGGACGCGATGACCGCCGGGCACCCATGATCGCTCATGACAGAATGAGACTGGGGATGTAAACACACAAATCCGGTTCACAAATCCCGATTCTCTTAGGGGAGAGGAGACAGATCATGTGTTCATACTAAGTATGAACACTGATCGGTCGCCTTCCCTAGTGACTCCCATCTCCCCTACAGTTATAATACACCTATGGAACACAGTTAACCCCTTGATCGCCCCCTAGTGTTAACCCCTTTGCTGCCAGTGACATCTATACAGTAATCAATGGCTGGGTGGTGGGCTAAAATTGTAGAAATACAGCAAATGGAAAATTTTACTTGGATGTTGAAAGAGCAGGAGGAGAAATACTGGAATATTTGGTCCCCTTACTTTGCATATATAAGGGGAGATGAGAGGGGAGGTATCTGATTGAGGGGGAGAGAGTCTTTATTTTTTTATTTATTTTTTTCTCATGGGGGGGGGGGGGGGGGGGTAAGGCAGGTGCCTAGGAAAAGGGGAAAAGGACAATATAAAGGTTGGCAGCGAAGACTGAATAATTCACAATGAATATGGATGTTAAAGAGATAAAACAATTATATGTTATTTAGAACTAATTGGATAAAGAGATGAAATGTAGAGAAGTTGGATGTAAATGTGAAATGTAATTTAAAGTGTGTGAAAAATAAAGAATTATAAAAAAATAAACCATCCCCTATTTTGTAGACACTATAACTTTTGCGCAAACCAATCAATATATGCTTATTGCAATTTTTTTTTACCAAAAATATGTAGAAGAATACATATCAGTCTAAACTGAGGACTTTTTTTTTAAATTTGGGATATTTATTATAGCAAAAAGTACAAAATATTGTGTTTTATTTTTTTATTTATAGCGCAAAAAAAATTAAACCGCAGAGGTGATCAAATACCACCAAAAGAAAGCTCTATTTTTGGGGGAAAATGGACATACATTTCGTTTGGGTACAACGTCGCACGAACGAAAAATGGCCTGATCAGGAAGAGGGCAAATCCTTCTGGGACTGAAGTGGTTAAGAAGATCATGAGACCCAGTCAATAATGCCATTTTTTTAAATTTAAACCACTAATATTTAGTAAATACATATTAAAACAAAGCCTTTTTTCATTTTTAAAAGAATATTCAATCATACATTTTAATTGGGACACTGAATATAATTTGACTGATAGAATCACCCTGTTGCAGTTTATTGTGATAAGTGCTTAGTTTATAGTTACGCCATTATTGCTTCTTTAGCTCTGTAGGAAAGAGGTGTCATCAGTTAAGAGAAACAGTGGTTGCAAGTCAAAGCTCACCTGTAGGGATAGACACCAGAATAGTAGCTAAATGTCATAAAATTATAGGCTTTAAAATGATCACAGAGCTGATTTAACACCTCTGTAATCTAAATCTTGACAAAGCTGTATGTTATAAGCTTCAGAAACTTGTGATGCTTTTTTGATACTGACATTTAGAAAAGGCTGGTATCCTATGCCAATATACAAAGATATATAACCTGGGGGAAGCACAACATATAGACTAGCAAATAATGACCTAATTTTAGAAAGTATTATATTACTGAAAGAGTATACTTAAAGCAGAGGTAGTGAGTCAGTCAACAGTAAGTGGATTCAAACATAGACAAACATAGACCTATACTCTTCTATAGACAAAAACGTAACAAAAAAATACAAAAATTTGTACACATTTAAAAAAAAAATTGGGGCAGATCGATGAACCACTTAGTCTTTTTTCTGCCGTCATTTTTCTTTGTTTCTAATGAGTATTTTAACCACATGCCGACCATCGCACGACGATATGCCTTGGCACAATGGCACGGCTGGGCAAATAGGCGTGCCTGCGGGTCCCGTGGACTCGATGTCCACGGGGGCCCGCGATTGTGTCACGGAACGGCAGAACAGGGAGATGCCTATGTAAAAAAGGCATTGCCCTGTTCTGCCTAGCAACATTACAGAGATCTACTGCTCCCTGTCATCGGGAGCAGTGATCTCTGTCATGTTCTAGTGAGGCAATCCCCCCCACAGTTAGAATCACTCTCTAGGACACACTTAATCCCTTGATCGCCCCTTGGGGTTTAACCCCTTACCTGCCAGTGTAATTTACACAGTAATCAGTTTAATAGCATTTTAATAGCACTGATCGCTGTAGAAATGACAATGGTCCCAAAATAGTGTCAAAAGTGTCCGATGTGTCCGCCATAATGTTGCAGTCACGATAAAAATTGTCATCATTACTAATAAAAAAAAATATTAATAAAATGCCATAAATCTATCCCCTATTTTGTAGACGCTATAACTTTTACGCAAACCAATCAATATACGCTTATTGCGATTTTTTTTTTACAAAAAATATGTAGAAGAATACATATCGGCCTAAACTGAGAAAGAAATTTGTTTTTTTATATATTTTTTGGGGATATTTACTATAGAAAAAAGAAAAAATATATATATTTTTTTAAATTGACACATTTTTTTGTTTATAGCGCAAAAAAAAAAAACCGCAGAGGTGATCAAATACAACCAAAAGAAAGCTCTATTTGTGGGGGAAAAAACACGTCAATTTTGTTTGGGTACAACAAAATTGCAGAATACTGCCATTACCAGTAAAAACAATAAAAATAAATAAAAGTCCCTAAATTGACCCCGTAGTTTGTAGACGCGATAACTTTTGTGCAAACCAATCAATATACGTCTATTGTGATTTTTTTTTTCCAAAAATAATTAGAAGTCTAAACTGATGAATACATTTGTTTTTTTACATTTTTTTTGGAATATGTATTATAGCAGAAAGGAAAAAAATGTTTTTGTTTTTCAAAATTATCGGTCTTTTTCTGTTTATAGCGCAAAAAATAAAAACAGAAGAGGTGATCAAATACCACCAAAAGAAAGCTCTATTTGTGGGACAAAAAGGACATTGATTTTGTTTGGGTACAACGTCGCACGACCGCACTATTGCCTGTTAAAATGATGCAGTGTTGTATCGCAAAAAATGCTTTGGTCGTTAAGGGGGTAAAACCTTCCGGGGCTGAAGTGGTTAATTGTGGCACAAAGAATCTTCTGTATGTTGTGGAATGCACAGCATGCACACTCCAATATGTAGGATGCACCTCCAGATCTCTTAGGGTCAGGATGCGCAAACACTATAATGGTGCATCTTATTCTAATGACAGGATTCTCTCAAATGTATCAAAGCACTTTAACCACTTGCCTACCAGGCACTTACACCCCTTTCATGCCAAGGCCATTTTTCTGCTTTCAGCACTGTCGCATTTTGAATGACAATTGCGCAGTCATGCTACACTGTACCTAAACACATTTTTTAGCATTTTATTTACACAAATAGAGCTTTCTTTTGGTGGTATTTGATCACTGCTGGGTTTTTAATTTTTTTCAAAAAAAAAGACCAAAAATGTTGAAAAATTTTTTTTTTACTTTTTTTCTGTCAGTAAATTTTGTAACTAAATAATTTTTCACCTTCACTGATGTGTGTTGATGAGTCGCCACTGATAGGCTGAACTGATGGGCATTGATGAGGTGGCACTTATGGGCACTGATGAGGTGGTACTTATGGGCACTGATGAGGTGATACCGATGAGGAGGCCCTAATTTGCTTCACTTATGGGCACTAATAGGTAACACTGCTATGTGACACTGATGGGCGGCACTGATGGGCACTGTTAGGTGGCACTGATGGGTACTAATAGGCGTCACTGGTGGGCACTGATAGACAGCACTGGTGGGCACTGATAGGTGGTACTGGTGGGCACTGATAGGTGGCACAGATAGGCGGCATGGATAGGTGGTACTGATGGGCACTGATGGGCACAGATGGGTGGCATTGATGGGCATTGATCAATAGCAATGATGGGCATTGATGGGCAGCACTTATAGGTGGCACTGATTGCCAGCACTGACTGGCATCGCTAATGGGCACTGATTGGTGGCACTTGTGGGCACTGATTGCTGCCACTGGTGGGCACTGATTGCTGGCATTGGTGGGCACTGGTGGGCATGGTACGGTGACACTGTTTTACTATACTGTAATCAGGGCACTGATGATCAGAGATTGGGGTCGCACTGTGTCCTAGAAACACGGCACGGCCGCAATTGCCACACTGCGCGCCCTCACAGGCGCGCGAGAGTGCCCGTTCTGGGATTCCGTCATATGACATTATCCCCAAACGAGAGCCGCACCGCCCCACCATCATTTGAGAGAGGTCTGGTCGATATTTACTCTCGGTACTAGAACCCCTGCAGGTATGAATTCCAGGTGGGACTTGGATTTATTTCTAAAATTAAATAAAACAAATAATATAAAGTATTGAATGTACTGGATGTTTTATATGTGCTGCTCCTTCCTGCTGTTCCTATGTCGCAACTCCGAAATATTCAAAGGGTCTTTACTAAATGTATTTGGTGTAACAAAGCACATCAGATTGCTAGCACCGTGGTATTTGCCCCTCGCTCTCATGGAGGGCTGGGAGCCCCTGACATTAGTAAATACTACTATGCTACCCATCTTACAGCGACCATCTCCTGGTCGACACGATTTGCAACAAACAGATGGTCAGAATTGGAGCTGAGCGTAACCAGCCCTGTGCATCTTTGCTCCATGCTCTGGTCCGACCTAACCACCTCTATATCCCAGTTGAGAAATACATGTTTGGGACCAATGCTATTTACCCTCTCCATCTGGAAAAAATGCTACAAAAGGTTCTCTCTCTCTTCTCCATGCCCACCTCTCCTAAACATACTTTTCAACCCGGATATCCTGGAAAGCCTATCCTACAGCAGCATGTATCCATGGTCACAGGCGGGCATTTTTCAGCTTCGTCACCTAGTACATCCTGTGACTCGTAAACTGCTCTCATTTCAGGATCTCCAAAACAAATTTGAAATCTCCAAAAAGCTCTTCTTTTCTTACCTCCAATTTAAACATAATTTTCATTCTTTATCACCTTATCTAGCCTTAGAAAAGCCTAATGCCTTTGAAGTACTATGGGCCCAAGGCCCATACCAACCTGGTCTCATATCTTCTATATACAAGATCCTTCATGAATCAAACCCACCCACGATAAACTCCCATGTATACATGCGAAAATGGGCCAAGATAATTCAGAACCCCATATCACTCCCTCAATGGCAAACAATTTGGGACTCCATATCGAAAGTTTCCAGATGTGTGGAGCAGAGAGAGACAGCTTATAAGGTCCTCATGTTCTGGTATTGGACCCCAGAAGCTATTCATAAATATGATCCCTCTGTATCCCAGAAATGCTGGAGATGCCTACAAGATCTGGGAACACATTACCATATCTTCTGGGAATGCCCGTCAATCCTGCCTTTTTGGATCTCGGTCTAATCTTTACTCCAGACAGTGTTAGGGATGGATTTCTCATTAGACCCGGTCCATTATTTACTAGGCCTTCCAGTTCCTGGAATACCTAAACATGCTAAAAAATTGATGTCCTATATCCTTCTGGCTGCCAAGAGAGTAATACCTACCTACTGGCTATCCTCCAATTCTCCTACACAACCTCAATTGATACTGACCATAGCAAAGATATGTAGAATGGAATGTATGACAGCAGTGATCCATGACTCACTACCTCAATTATCAAAGATATGGGATCCTCTGATTGAATGCCATACAGGTGCCCACAATGGAGTGAAAACTAAACTAAAAGAAGCTCCTGTGGCTACATTACTCAGCTTCATGGGCCTAAACCTTAACCTTGATGACAGTTCTTTTGAATGTTATACAAATTTCTTATAAGATGGACTGTACACTATCTAGAGCAGGGGTGCCCAACCTTTTGAAGGACAAGGGCCACTTAAGCGACTTGGTAACGGGTCATGGGCCACAATGAGCGGAGCGTGTGGAAGGCAGCACACTCGGCTCTATAGAGCCCACTCTTCTCTCAGATCACCAAACTCGCAGGTAATAGAAGTCTATGGCTCAGTGCAGGTAACCCACAGGTGCACTTCTCTGCACCTGTGGATCAGTTTGAAAGCAGCCCAGTAACCACTGCAGAAGAGATGTGCCCATATATGCCCATATATACACTGTGATTTTAGTAATAAACTTACCTCTAATAACAGTATTCTATTCTATGCCATCTCAGAGCAAGAGGTCGCAGGCCACATCAGAGGGCTCCGCGGGCCACTGGTTGGGCACCCCTGATCTAGAAACTGTCATGTGTATATGTTTTCTCTGCTAAGATATGCTTCTCTCCTTTGTATAAGATTGTTACAACATCTTTGTATTGCTTTTCTGATGGAAAATAAATAAATAAATATACAATTAAAAAAAAAAACACTGGAAAAAGTAGCAAATAGCACAATGGCAGCAGAGGTGTCCAGCATGCCCCCTCAGCAAATAACCCATGGTAAAAACAAAAGGCAACTGCCCCAACCTATAACTGGCCTAAACAGCCAGGAGCACATGGAATGGCGACACATGCCAAACAACAACAAAGAAAAATTCTCAGCTAAACTGTTATGCCATGTACACATGAGCGGATTTTACATCAGAAAAATCTTGGATGTTTTTTCCGACGGAATTCTGCTCTGCTGCTTGGCTTGCAGACACACGGTCACACAAAAGTTTGCTGAACTTTCAACTGTCAAGAGCGCTACGACGAGCCGAGAAAATTAGGTTCAATGCTTCCGAGCATGCGTCAAATTGTTTCCGAGCATGCGTAGGGAATTTGCGTGTCGGAATTGGTACAGACGATCGGAATTTCCGATCAAAACTTTTTCGGACCGAAAAATTGAGAACCTGCTCACAATATTTTGCTGCCTGGAATTCCGCCAGCAAATGTCCGATGGACCATACACACAGTCACATTTTCCGACCAAAAGCTCTGATCTGACTTTTTTTGGCAGAATTTCTGATCGTATGTATGTGGCATTAGACAGGACAATTTGGTTTGTTGCAGGCTGGCTGACATGCATCGCCCTTCCATGTGCTCCTTGCTGTTAAGGCCAGTTATAGGTTGGGGCAGTTGCCGTTTGTACCAGTGAAAGGGTTAACTGGGGGCAATCAGGGGGGTTAAATGTGCCCAACACAGTTTTACTGTGTAAGTGTGCTGCTTTTACTCCCTATGTCTGATTTCTTCTCTCACTGGAACCGAAAAGGGCTCTAGGAGAGAAGATCTCGTCATTTCCTGTGCTCAGTAGAACTGATCAGCAGGTGCAGGCCAAAAATCATTGGCCTGGACCTGATGACTGATCAATGCTGTACCTAATTACAGCACCCCCGGGACATCGGCATGCATGCCCCCAGCTCAGGGCTTTCTGGGAGAATAGATCACGTATATACATGAGTCTGTGCAGCCGGCCCACACTATAGCAGTAAAGCTACAGTGCGCAGTTGGCAACTAGTTAAATTAGCTTTAAATAAGAACAACATTTTATAAGGATTTTAACAAATAGGCTGTTCACTTTGAAAGGGAACTTTCACCTTTTCAAGAGATATTTTAGTGAATGTGCGAGCAAGGAAAAAAACAGTATTTGCTTGCACATGATATAATTGAAGTGAAAATTGACTTGCAAAGTGAGCACTGTTTGCTTTAGTAAATGGATGCCTAAAACTGACTCCTGCAACAAAAGACTGCCTACTGTAAATTGTTGTACTTAATACTAAAGTTCCACCTAAAACACACAACATAAGTGTAGCACTGACCCCCGAAGGAGCTGCTAATTTGAAATGGGCCTGCACTCTTCTGACAAACCCCACTAACTTAACTCGATCCCTTTGGCACAGCTGTGGTGCAATGCAATACAGTACAATATAAAACAATGTAAAGTACCTGTATAATACCCTAAAGCCCCATACACACGGTCGGAAAATCTGACCACCAAATCCATTGGATTTGGTCCGACGTATTTAGTCCGACACTGGTGTTGCATACACACGGTCGGACAAAGTTGTCGGAAAATCCAATCATTCTGAATGTGGTGACGTTTGTTGCCTACGACGGGACTACGTAGAGGCTAGTAGCCAATAGCTTTGGTCTTGTAATGTGATCTGAGCATGCGTGGCACTTTGTCCGTCGGAATTCGCTACACACGATCGGAATTGGTGTGATCGGACTTTGTTGTCTGAAAATTTTTAGAGCAGGAGATACAACTTTGTCCGTCGGACAATCCGATGGAAAATGTCCGATGGTGCCTACACACAGTCAGAATTTCCGACAACATTGTCCGATAGGACAGAATCCATCGGAAAATCCGACCGTGTGTATGGGGCTTTAGGATCCATTGGCTCCACCTGGTGGGGAAAACAGCACGCCACACAACTGAATACTTAACCATAAATATTTTTACTGCAAAATATTTAAACAGGTGGTTACAGAGATTGCGCTGTCATCCCAATGTAGGATGACAGCACAATATATATCAATAAACAGATACAATGTGAAAGGTATATTTATGTATATAAACCTGGGAGCTCCCCCTACTTTAAAAGTTATACGTGAGGCCTTACTGAAAGTACTTTCTCCCGTATCTTCTTTCTTCGCTAGCTAAAAATGACTCCTCTGATATTTGTAATCCAAGGTGTGAAAAGAGTTAGCTCAGGGTTCTCCGGATGTAACTCCAACAACTTATATACAATGCTTGGGGACTAAAGTAAAGTAGGCCTCAAGCCTGCTCAGTGTCAGTTGCTCTGTTACTCCTCTGTGGAACTGCAGATTCCAGCGGGGCCTGTAAGTGAGTCTAACTGCGTGTAACAAATTAACAAACGGTGGGCCAAAACCCGCTCACCAACTGGATCGGAGTTCTGGGTGATGACTTTGATCCGGTAACTGTAGCTTGCTTCTGTATCAGCTGGGCCAGATGCTCTGTGTCACTCTGCTGAATGGATCCCGTCACTGTTGCTCCGATGGGTGCCTTTGAGCCTTGGCAAACCGGTCACCGTCTCTCAGGTTCTGTCAGATCACCTCTCAGCTGACCAGGTCAGCGCTCCGTAATGACTGTCTGCTGCTGCTGTCCGGGGCACCTCCTCACAGATCCGCACAGGCAGGCGACGTGATCCCAAGAGACCTAAAATGGCCACTCCGATTCTTTTTTTTTACCCTACCCAGCATGCACTGTATAAGAGAGTGTTCATGGGTAGATCACACAGACTCCTGGGTAGAAAAGGTCAACCTCCAAATCAAAACACAGTCACTTCCTATAAGAGTCTTTAGGTTTGTTCCGAGATAATAACACACAAGTGCATTACCCATTTTTGGTCACTAGAGGGCTCTAAGTGCAGAACCACATTAATGTCCACAGACTTAACATTGCAATATACATAGCTACATCAATAGGCAAGGACGTCAGCGCTACATAAGGTTTACCCTTGCAGGGATTTGTTTCAGTTTATTAAAACCACAAATCAAAATCAGCCTCCTGGCTATTTGGTCATTAAGCTGTCCTGCAGTTGCATACATATCAGACACTGGTCTAGTTAGACTTCCTGTCGGGGGGCTTATCTATGCATTCTCACACAATCTGCCTCAGCAGCAGCTGCCTCCATGGAGCCCTGACCATCTATAATATACCATATTGTGTTTCATCACCTACCAGCCTCTGTGATGTATCCGGAGTGCTGTGCTGGTGGTACAGCATAATCTGACTCTTCCTATATATTGCATATCTACAGCTGAAGAACCACTTCCTGTATTGCTCTAACATCACTTTTGGTTTTGGCTGGTTGCTATGCCAATAGGATAAACCATGGGAATGTTTGTGTATGATTGTTCCATTGCTGCATCAGATAGCTCCACCATTTGGTGTTCCACATTTATTTCACATGTATTGCTCTCTAATATGCTTACTAGTACACCGTATTAATGAATGATATGCTTCAGCAATACGTTTACAATACATTTACTTTTACACAAATGCCTTTTTTTACATTATGCAATTATTTATTGATTTATGATTCTAATTTTTGACTGTCTGACTCTCACTGCATATGGATAAAAAAAAATGCAGTGCAGCTCTATTAAATGTGGCTAGGCAAATCTGAGCATTTAGCTCCATTTACTGGATCAACATTCAAAACTGTAATCCTGAAACCCAGAGTCCCCATTCAGGGATGTTTTTGGTGTTTTTTTTTTTATACTGTATACATTTCAATGTTTGTGTTAACATTTACACATGCATAAAGCATACAGATCACATTCACTCAATTAGAGCCACCCACTTGCTACCAATTGAGTTGTATGTGTATGTGTTTGTAAGCGTGTCAGGACCCCATGAGGCAAAGGACCGCACTATACCGCAGATGGACACCGGCAGCAAAAGCGCCCTGAGGCGGTTCAGTTCACATAGGTAGCACTATACAAGTCACTCATTCATTCATTCAATTGAGGATTATAAATGGCACTGGAAAAAGTACCTTTGGCCAGTTATTATGCCCGTTAATGCCTGTTAATGCCGGTGAACCAAGCCATCCTCCAATGGCTCTGATTGCAGGCATTGTGTATAGAGTCAATCCAAGGGGCTACCTCTGCCTTCAGATCAATGTGAAATATCAATTACAGGTAGTACATGATTAAACAAGTGTGTGTTGCTCTCCTTCCTTTTACAATGGAGGAAAGGGAGAAAACAGGAATGAATGAATGACTTATTCCTTAGCGCATGAGCACTGCCTCCCCAGAGATCACAGCAGCAGTATATTTAAATAAAACTTTCGACTCCCTCCCCACCTGCACATTTACCCTTTCATCTCATTGCTCCCATTGTATGTGATCTGTACATTAGCATTTTCATCTCCTCCTTACTCTGTGAATGACCTGCTTGAACCACATCTAGTGTAACTCTTCCAAGATCCATGTTTTAACACCTTCAATATCAGCATGTTTCTTTATTTACAAAAGTATGGCAACAAATTTTGGGTGTCTGTTTTCCAAAAAGTGGTCATTTAGGGTTTTTTCACACTGTCCTGGTATGTTTATTTTGACAGAAAGTAAGGGAAAGTCTATTTTTTTAAAAATGTTGGTCTTTTATCCTTTTTACATTAAAAACACAAAAATTGAACTTCCGGTTCTGGCGCCATATGTAGGGGATATGGAGACCGGCAGCTCCACTCACAGCCAGAGAAAAACCTGCATATTAAGCCCAGGGATGGCTCTCCCCCTCCAGGAAACCTCCACATAAGACCCAGCATTGCGGTGGATGGATCAGTATTTCTCTCAACCACGATCCTGCTCTTGATCTAGATTGAGGGACGCTTCTCCCTCCCCCTCAGGAGCTCCATGGAGATCTAAGATGGCTGCTGCAGCGTCTGCCTCTCCTCTCTCACTGAGTGATCTACAGCCACAACTTAAAGGTAACTTGTGTGAGGGAGAGAATAACACTGAGGACATGGAAGTCAGTGGTCTAGGAAATCAGGAGACTCTAGGCTCATATGATAAAATAGTCCAGGCGGTAGCAGCCCTGCTCTCCCCCACAATAACAGCAGCAGTGGAAAGAGCAGTATCGGCAGGCATCATGCAGCTATGCAAAGAGCTGGGAGACCAATCCCAAAGGTTAACTGAATCTGAGCAAGGTATATGGTTTCTTTGGAAGACGATCAATATACAATGAATGCGGCTTTAGAGAAATTCACCCAAGGTCAGCAGCATCTGCACAAACAAATGGATGATTTGGAAAATCGTTCCAGAAGGAACAACCTCTGGATAATTGGACTCCCCGAGTAATTTAAATATGGCTCACTCCTAGATATTTTCACATCTGCCCTTCCAGAAGCCCTCCTTGTAAGCCGCAGATGCACCGTGGAAAGGGCTCATTGGATCGGGGCCCCAACAAATTAATACAATCGCTTAAGGCCAATCATAGCAAAATACCTAAATTATGCGGATCGCACAGACATTTTGCAGAGCTTTCGGAAGGCACACTCCATGGTGATAGAGGGTCACAAGCTTCTTATTTTTTCATATTATTTGGCCGAGGTTTCCCGCAAATGCAAGGAGTTCCAACCCATGTGTGCAGAGCTATTGAAACGCAGCATCCGTTTCCAGTGTTGGTCATCTTACTTTAAAAAAGTAATTAGTTAAGTTACAAATTACTTCTCCCAAAAAGTACATCTCGGTTACTACATTGGAAAAGTAATTAGTTACTCAGCAAAGTAACTGTGACAGGGGTGGCAGCGGTGGTACTTGAGGGGGTGGTACTTGTGGGATGGCAGCGGTGGTACTTAAGTTGTGGCAGCGGTGGTACTTGGGGGGTGGCAGTGGTGATGGTGTACATTACTTGGGGGGTGGCAGCAGTAGTAATTGGGGGAGTGGCAGTAGTGGTGTACTTGGGGGGGGTGGCAGACAGCGGTGGTACTTAGGGGGGTGGCAGCAGTGGTGGTGCCATCCTCTCCCACCACCACCTCTGTCTCTTACTGATCCCAGCCCCCACCACCACTGATCTCATCCCTACCCTATCCCCCATCACCTCTGTTGTAGAAGTGATGGTGGGTGGGTAGGGATGGGATCAGTAAGAAGTATTGGTGGTAGAGGACTTGGGATGGATCGATTGCACTGCAATTCCAATCGTCAGACAGTCACTTACTTGAATGCCTCCAGGGATATCTTTCCTCATAGGGAGAGAGAGACCCTCCCCTTCACTCGATTGGTGTCAGCTGGTCAGCTGACTTCATTTTTCAGTGTCTGTCCCCCGCCTCCCTACATTCTCTCTCTCTGGATAGGCGGGGCGGTCCAGACAGTCCAGTCTCTCTGAGTCTCAGCCTCTTCTCAGCTCAGCGAGCAAAAGCCCCTCTCCCCACGGCGGAACGAACGGCCAGGCAGCGTGGCCACGGCGGGCCTCCCGGGCGGTAGATGTAATTGCGGTAACGCTAATCAGTTAGATTACTCGTTACCCTCTAAAGTAACTGCGTTAAGTAACTCGTTTATTTTAACTGAGTTACTTACATCACTGTCCGTTTCACACTAGCCTACCTGGCAGTCCTCTGTCTGCAAGGCCCAGATGGGGTACAGCTCACTTTTCAATCTCCTGAAAAGGCAAATGCTTTTCTACGTTTCACTTCCATCACCGACCAAGCAACTCTCTTCTGACACATACGCAGATAAACTGAAAAGTGGGCATAGGGAGCAAAGGAGCCCCAGGAAGGACCCGCCAAAATGCCTAAAGCACACCTCAACAATTGATCAAACCACTCATCATTGAAACTGATCTCTAAAAACAGCCCAACATCAATTGGAGTGGCAGGCACATCCTTTCATTCTAAGTTCTGACCCTCCAGGAGCCTATTGCCTCTAGGTCAGTCCACAAAAGTGCTAACCTAGAAATGACAACTGTCATTCTCCATATTATTATATTTCCCTCATCAAGTTATAGTTTTATGTTACAAATTTCATCTGTTTTCTGTGCAGTTATCTAAATGTTTGATGTGTTTTCTGCTATGCTCCTTGCCGCCAGAATCCACCTAGTGTCTTTTTGCAGGCGAGGCCAGTATACCCCTTAGTCACTTGGTCCACCCATCAGGAAAATCCTGCAAGCCAGGGAAAGGTGGAGTCCTTCTCCCCAATCTACTATATTTTCTGGGGAGAAGCACCTTACCTAAACTACACACTTCTCTGGCCTGCGATTTTGCGGTCTGACCAGTGGTGAAATTAACATATGCAAAAAAGTGAAGTCACAATATTGTTTATATCTCAAGGTCAATCTGTTATATTCTTCTTTGCTCTTCTACTTCTTTATGCCCCACTCTCTCAAGAAGGGATGGTTCCCCCGTCCACAAATCCAGAGACTTGAAGCACTACAACCGACTCGGTCCGCAGATCACTTCACGCAGGTAATCTACACACACTATTCCATACATTATCCTCACTCAACTTGATCTATGGCCACTCTACACATAACATCCTGGAATATTAAGGGACTGCTCTCCCCAACAAAAAGAATGAAGGTCCTTAGACACCCAAGTAGATTAAAATCTGACATAGCACTGCTCCAGGAGACACACTTAGCGGAAAGCGTTTTTTTCCAAATGCAAAAGTTATGGGTAGGGAGGGTTATAGGATCAGCATCTAAAGGCCGAAAAAGAAGGTACAATCATACTTCTTCATTAAAAAATTAACATGCAACGTACTATCCGAAGACAGCGATGAGGATGGCAGATCAGTATCAATCCATCTTAAATTCCGTCCAGAGAAATCAGGATAACCAACATCTACGCACATAACTCCCCAGACAAATCCTACCTTACCTACCTCACAACCCAACCCAATTTAGACTGAAAACACGAGACCTGTTCACCAACTTTTACCACACGTTGAACGCCCTCCACTTAGTAGACACATGGAGAATTCAACACCCCCTAGATAAAGAAATCACTTTTTTCTCTCCAGTCCATAACTCTTTTGTCAGGCTTGACTATTTTCTCTGCACCCCCTCCTTTCTCCACATGGTCAGGGACTCCTGTATTCATGACATTGTCATTTCAGATCACTCACCTATCTCAGTCACATTGGACAACCTCCAAACCCACCCAGAATTTAGACAATGGCATTTTACCTCACACCTAAAGCAAAATGAATGCTTTCAGACCATGCTGAAAGAGGCCTGGAAGGAATACACACACAACAATAGCTCTCATACAGACAATCCTAATCTGTTCTGGGAAGCAGGCAAAGCATTCCTCCGAGGAAGGATAATATCCTTTGTATCGGCCTACAAGAAGAATGCCTAAAAATCTTACCTAGAGACCAGTCATAGTTTATGTAATGCCCAGAAACAACTTACTGAACGGAACACTCCAGAAAACCGTAAGACCTGTCAGGAAGCCAAGGAACGCTTTGACATCTGGGCCCATAACCTAGAATGCTTGAAAATTACCCATAACCAATTACAACTTCACAAATTTGGCAATAAGGCTGGGAAATTACTAGCCAGACTCTCAAAAGGCACATACCTCCCCACACATATCACTGGCTTACACAACCCTGACGGCACTCTCTCCACTTTTCCCAAGGACATTAACAAAACTTTGGAAACAGTCTACACTAACCTTTATGCCCAAGAACCTATAGACCCCTTCGAAGCGGCCAAATGGCTAGAATTATCACCACTCCCACAGATTACACCTGATTTACTGACAACTTTAATCTCCCTAATTACCGAGGAGGAAATCCTAGCCTCCATTAAATGCCTGGCAAGCCGTAAAGCCCCTGGCCCTGACAGTGCTAAAAGAAGAAATCACCCCCTCCCTGTTTTTAGTCTACAACAAAATTTGGGATGGTGGTCCTTACCTCCTGACATGACACCAAGGAAACATAAAACTAATTGCTAAAAAGGGAAAGGATCCACAGCAGCCAGGATCTTACCGCCCAATCTCATTGCTAAACATAGACTCCAGAATACTCTCTAAGATTATAGCCTCTTGTTTAGCAACCATCATGCCATCCCTTATTCATCCTGCACAGTCGGGGTTCACCAAGGGCAGGTCAGCCTCATCCAACCTAAGGAAAGTCCTTGCTGCACTAGAATACGCAAAACAACACCCCCTTAAAGACGTGGCGATCATCACCCTAGATGCTAAAAAGGCATTCGATAATGTCAGCTTCCAATGGCTATCCCTAGTGATGCACAAATTTGAGATATCAGGCCTCTTCTATCATTTTATACACAACCTTTACTCGGCACCGTCAGCTACGGTAATAGCTGCTGGCGTTCAATCCAATCCCATTTGGTTACAAGGAAAAAGAACAAGACAGGGCTGCCCCGTCTCTCCTCTGTTATTTAATCTAGTCATCAAACCTCTCTCCCTTCATCTAAATTCCACAGCATGCATCCATGGCATACCACTCAGGCAAAATTACTTTTTGCAGATGATATCCTGATATTCACCACGTCCCCCCAAACAGACATACCCACCATACAATCGATCTTCACCTCCTTCCACAAATGCTGTGGCCTGAAAATAAACTTCGCCAAGAGCGAAATTCTCCCTCTAGGTACCTGTAACCCACGAACATGGTCACTCTCTTCTCCCTTCCACATTAACGAGAAACACATCACATACTTGGGCATTAAAATAGGTAGGGAACCATCCTCTCTCTACTATCTCAACTATCCTCCTCTCATATCCTAAATAATAGGTGAATTGGAGGCATTGTCCACCCTACCACTCTCCCCCAGGGGACATGTATCAATGCAAAAAAAGTTTTAAAAACTGATGTTTTTTTTGGGAGCAGTGATTTTAATAATGCTTAAAGTGAAACAATAAAAGTGAAATATTCCTTTAAATTTTCATACCTGGGGGGGGGGTGTCTATAGTATGCCTGTAAAGTGGTGCATGTTTCCGTGTTTAGAACAGTCCCTGCACAAAATTACATTTATAAAGGAAAAAAAGTCATTTAAAATGACTCGCAGCTATAATGAATTGTCGGTCCCGGCAATACAGATAAAATAAGTCATTGAAAAAAATGCACTAACCAAAATAAAAAAATAATGTGGGGGTCCCCCCAAATTCCATACCAGGCCCTTCAGGTCTGGTATGGATATTAAGGGAAATCCCACGCCAAAATTAAAATAAAAATGACGTGGGGGTCCCCCTCAAAATCCATACTAGACCTTTATCTGAGCATGCAACCTGGCAGGCCACAGGAAAAGAGGGGGACAAGAGAGCGCCCCCCCCCCTCCTGAACCGTACCAGGCCACATGCCCTCAACATGGGGACAAGGTGATTTGGGGGGCTACCCCAAAGCACCTTCCAGTTCAGGAGGGGGGCACTCTCTCATCCCCTCCTCTTTTCCTGCGGCCTGCCAGGTTGCGTGCTCGAAAAAGGATCTGGTATGGATTTTTAGGGGGATCCCCACGCCATTTTTTTTTTTAAAATTTTGGCACGGGGTTTCCCTTAAAATTCATACCAGACCTGAAGGGTCTGGTAGGGATTTTGAGGAAGACCCCCATGCCATTTTTAAAAAAAATTGTCGCTGGGTTCCCCTTAATATCCATACCAGACCTGAAGGGCCTGGTATGGAATTTGGGGGGACCCCCACGCAATTTTTTTTTAATTTTGGTTCGGGATTCCCCTTAATATTCATACCAGACCCAAAGGATAATAGACTGGGGGGATCCCATGCCATTTTTTTAATAACTTATTTTATCTGTATTGACAATTCATTATAGCCGCAAGTAATTTTAAATTACTTTTTTCCTTAGAAATATCATTTTGTGCAGGGACTGTTCTAAACATGGGAAACATGTGCCACTTTACAGGCATACTATAGACACCCCCCAGGTACGAAATGTAATATAAGCCTTTACAATGAGCACTTTTGATTATTCATGTTCGTGTCCCATAGACTAACGGTGTTCAAACTAATTTTTTGCCTGTTCACATGTTCTGCTGCGAACTGAACCAGGGGGTGTTCGGCTCATCCCTATCCGCAGCCTACTGAAGTCCAGACCCAGAAAGCACTTGGACACTACAGTGGAGGAAGGAACTATGGATGGGTCAAGTGCTACTCGTGAAAAGCCCTACATGAATACAGTACTCCCTGATCCTATTGCAGCATTCCCCAGTACAGGGCAGCCCATAACTGACACAACACTAAAGGGGATGCTGCTCACTCTGCGAGCCTCTATACAATCAGATGTCTTATCTAATTAACAAAAACATAAAGTAGAAGTCCATGAGCTGGGTAACAGAATAAACAATTGTATGCTTCTCTCAGATCAAGTTTTGTGAAAACCGTTGCTCCCTTGATGCAGTCAAGTAATTCCGTAATCAAGGGAATCGGGTAGGCATTCTTAATCGTGATGCAATTGAGACCCCTATTACCGATACAAAGTCTCAGTTCACCACTCCTCTTTTTCACAAAGAAGAAGCCAGCACCAGCAGGAGACGAGGATTTGCAGATGAACCCTCGAGAAAGTTTGTCAGCAACATAGTTCTCCATAGCTTTATCCTCTGAGACAGACAAAGGGTAAACCCGGCCACGGGGTGGCATAGCACCAGGTTGAAGGTCAATTGCGCAATCATACGACCGGTGGGGAGGCAAACTACCAGCTTGACCCTTGTCAAAGACATCGCTAAATTTGCAGTACTCCTCTGGCAAGGAGGAGAGGGAAGATGTGCACAAGGCCTTAGGCACTTTCTGAAAACATGTCTTACTGCATTGTAGTGACCAGGAAAGAACCTCAGCACAAAGCCAATCTAAAGACGGGTTGTGCCTCTGTTACGAAGAATAACCAATAACCGCCAGATAGTAAGGAAATTATTTGAAATTGGATTATCTCATGGTAAACTGCTCCTACAGCCATGGTCAATGGAGCAGTCTCATGAGTCTCATGGGCAGGGTGTAGAGGTCTACCACCAATAGCCTCAATGGCAAGTGGAGTAGCACAAAGCTGCAGCGGAATCAAGTTCTTAGACACAAAGGCACTGTCTATGAACAGGCCTGCAGCCCCAGAGTCAATTAGAGCCTGTGTATCGATGGACGACTCAGACCACAAAAGGGCAACCGATACTAGAGGCTTACCCTTTAAGGTAACTGGGGACGTAACAATGCCACCTAAGGTCTGTCCCCTACAGGACCTCAGGTGCAAGTGTTTCCCAAATAGGTAGGACAAGACTTCAAGAAGTGACCTTCCTGGCCACAATAAAGACATAGTCTCTCCCTCCTCCTAAATGCCCTCTCATCCGCAGAGAGATGTTTGAAGCCCAACTGCATGGTGAGGGAGGCAAGGGTGGGACTGCAGCACTCGGAGCCTAACGTACAGGTTGCTTTCACAAGCGCTCCTTAAAGGAAGGTCTCTTTCAGAGTCTGGAGTCAATGAGAAAGGCAAACATGATCAACTTCTCCAGATCTGTAGGTATGTCTTGGGCTGCTATCTAATCTGTGATGTTATCTAAAAGACCATAAGAAAAAGCAGCCACGAGGACCTCATTATTCCAAGCGACCTTTGCTGCCAGAGTACAGAATTCAATGGCGTAATCGGCAACAGTTCTCATACTTTGTTTGATGGACACGAGGCTCTTGGCAGCAGAAGTGGAGCATGTGGGAACGTCCAATACCCTTTTAAAGGAAGCCACAAACTCTGCGTAACTCATGATAATGTTTTTTTTGCATCCACCATAGAGGGTTTGCCCAGGCCAAGACTCTATCAGAAAGCAAAGAAATTATGAAGTCTACATTGCTTCTGTCCATGGGGAATGCCTGGGACAGGAGCTTAAAGTATATTCCAACCTGGATCAGAAACCCTCTGCAGTGAATTGGATCACCCCCAAATCACTGGGGTAGCAGAGCGGATCCAGACATACCTCTTACAGAGGTATTATTCGAGGAGGGTGCCTGCACAGAGACTGGAGCAGCAGCAGGGACAGCCTGCAACACAGGTTGTACAGGAACAACCACAGTGGGAGGATCCAGGTGAGCAGTGCGAATCAGGAGCGTCTGTAACTCTATGGTAAACTAATCCATGTAGTAATCCTGCTCATTCAACCTGAAAAAAATATTACCACTAGGTGGATTGCCTGCATCTTCTAAATTCATGGCCATGAAGCCGTGAATTCATGGCCTACTTTCAGGAACCATGAAACAGAGGGAGACAGAAAATGCAGTAAAAATCACACATTTTAATAAAATGGTAAAAATGGTACAACTGGTAAACGTAGTCAAAACATAGCCAGGGTTCGGTAGCCAAATCGGGTAGTCAGAACAAGCCAGGAAATCAGGAAGCTACAGATCAGCATAGTCAGAGGCAGCAGATAGGATCAGAAACCAAAAGGGACATCAGCCAGGAAAGTCTTCAACAGGGACACAGCAGAGAGTCTCTAGATATGTTGACCAAGGCAAAGGCAATTGATGAAATGAACCAGGCAGTTTAATTAGCCATAAGGGGTTCGCTGTGTGCTTGACTGACGAGCAGGAGATGATCAACAGGTGAGCCACTGTGGAATGATGAGCACTGGCAAATAACCGACAGCTGAGCAACCTGAGCACAGAGAAGGAAAGGCTGAGAGTCCAGCCCTGACATATAGGTATTACGGTGTCACTCAATACTTATAGTATGATACTCTCTACAGTTTAACCATTTTCCGACTGCCTCACGCCGATATACGTCGGCAGAAGGGCTCGTACAGGCAGAATCACGCACCTGTACGTTGCCCTTTAAGAGGCGGGCAGCGGGTGCGCGCGCGCCTGCAGAAACCCCCCCTATTCTTTATACCAGTATACTTCACCTAGGTGAAAGCAGATGTGTAGGGGCAGCAGTTCAGTCTAACAGACACTTGTACATACATAGATTTTTTCTTACTTATATTTTTTTTTCCCTTGCGCGGATCAAACCCCAACTTCTTTCCCAACTTCTTTCATCTCCCCGTTCTGCCTAATGACAGTGTCACTGATCTCTGCTCCCTATGATCGGAGCAGAGATCAGTGACATGTCACACACAGCCACGCCTCACCACAGTTAGAAACACGCCCCTAGGACACACTTAACCCCCTACACTGCCAGTGTCATTTACACAGGAATCAGTGCATTTGTATAGCACTGATTGTTGTATAAATGACAATGGTCCCAAAAATGTGTTAACAATGTCCAATGTGTTCACCATATGTCGCAGTCACGATAAAAATTGATGAAAAATAATTTTTTTTATATATTTTTTGGGGGTATTAATTATAGCAAAAAGTAAAAAATAATGTGTTTTCTTTTCAAAATTGTCGCTCTATTTTTGTTTATAGTGCAAAAAATAAAAACCACATGGGTGATCAAATACCACCAAAAGAAATCTCTATTTGTGTTTAAAAAAGGAACGTCAATTTTGTTTGGGAGCCACATTGCATGAGCGCGCAATTGTCAGTTAAAGCGACGCAGTGCCGAATCGCAAAAAGTGCTCTGGTCAGGAAGGGAGTAAATTCTTCCGGGGCTGAAGTGGTTAATTAGAATTAGTCCTTCCAGAAAGCAATACGGTTCTGTATGGACCTTCTTGACTTAATATTATCTGTTAATGTTTGATTACTTTTACCTCTCTTTTGTAACCCTGTATACACAAATGTATTGATTTCAATGGGAGGGGGAGCTTTAGGAGCGGTGCGTACACCGCTCCTACAGCGCTGCAAAGGTGCTGCTTGCAGGAATTTTTTACCGTCCTGCAAGCGCACTTCTCCAGTGTGAAAGCACTCAGGCTTTCACACTGATGTGAGAGGAGAGGCTCTTTACAGGCGCTATACAGGCGCTATTTTTAGCGCTATAGCGCCTGTAAAGCACCTCAGTGGGAAAACAGTCTGAGATAAAATAGCTGTCCAAAACACCAAGCCATTGACTCTAATTTAAAGCACCTGTGCAAGATAAAGGAAAACCTGCAAACATGGCCTGTTGAGGGGACTTGAGGACAGGGTTGAGAACCACTGCTCTACACTTTCACTGTACTAATGATGCTGGCTGGGAAGGAGTTAACTGTGAACCTAACAATGTCTGTAATCTGTGCTGCTTTTATTAATCAATGTGGCTGATGTTCCTCCCTACTTGCTGCTCTGTGTACAGAGCCCTGTGTTGTAAGTAAAGACAGGGCTGTATACTGTGATGCGCTAAGCGGATCAGCAGGTCCCAGCCATAAATCATTTTTCGGGACCTGCTGACCATCTTGTCATGTACCGAATCACAGCACAGATGGGGCAGTGGGTGCGCACATGCGCTCCCCACCCAGAAATGCTGGATCACGTACATGTGATCTGGCAGCAGGGCTGCCCTGATACAGTAAAAAAGGTGGTAGGTGGTCTGCCAGTGGTTAATATACGGTATACCATGAATATGTATGCATTTATATAAATATAGAGATGAGTCTACAATAATGTATACTGTATATGCAGTATGTAAGTATAATACGTTCAATATTATTAAATACGTATTCCTATAGATGAATAATCATTATTTAACTGGTGAACAATTACTTTGCTAAGGGAATAGTTCCTTAAAATTGAGTGAATGATGTTTGTAATTGAGAAAATGTGTGACAAATTCATGTGATTTACGTATGAGATATATGATATCAAATACCAGACTTTGTGTCAAAGCAAATCTAATAAATAGTATTATACTTTATACAGATAAATGTATACAGATACACATTGCTATTAATTAGACTGTACATATTGAATCATGGACCATTAATAATGCATGCCTCCAAACAAATATATAGTTATTTTAATGGTTGCTTTAATATTATGCAAATAAAGTATTAATATGGTATTAATTAAATCATAATATTTCAATTTCCAATAAATGCTACTGGTTTAAACTGTGCCAGCTGCAGTCTAATTATGTGCTTTTATTGGATATTAGTACATTTAGGACACACAAAGTACATGTGCACTACGAACAACTAAATTAGAAAAAATCCTGGGGGACATTGTTATTACATGCAGTATTACTTAATGGAATGTTTAAAAAATAGCTGAATTACCAACTTCTATTTATCCAATCAAATTAGCAGGGAAAAAAAGTCTAAGCAAAACTCTGATCTTCCTACCATTTATTTATATTCTCTTAGGCTCTGAAGTACAGGAATAGAAGATCTATATTATTGCAAAAATACATCTGCACTGAGCATACAATAGTCACTTCTAGATAAACATTGAAATCATAAGCGGGATCCAGGATTCAAAGCATTTTGCTGTTGTCTTGGACAATATGGTTGGGCAAAACAGAGACACAGGCTTCCTGATGACGCAGACACACATGCGAAACGCGTAGAGGCTGCTGGGTAATAATTGCAGACGCTATACCGGTTTACAGCACTAATGGTCCTGCCTAGGATTTGAGGTCCTTATATACACGGCTGGAGAGGCTCAGTGCCGGCTTTGAGGGCACTATCCCATGTGAGTGCAATAGTCCTCTTGTTTTTATTTGTATATTTTAATAAATTGTTGAAACGTATTACGCTATGGGAGCATCTTTTTATTTTTCTTGAGAAAGAAGGACGCTCTCTGTATCTAACCGATCCGGATCTTATAAGGAGAAGGAGTGGTTATCCAGCTAAACAAACCAAAGGCTTATTACTCACCTATACCTGGTGAGTGGCCATTCTATATGGTGGTGGATTCACAGGGTGATAAAGAGATATATCTTGAAAGCACTAATTACCAGTCACTGTACTCATTGGAAATCACTTGTTTCGGAGCGGCTGGAACGCTGGTGGTGGCAACATATGATGTTTTTTTTCACATAATTTATGTGGACACATTGTTGGGGACCATACCCAGATTGTTTGAAACTTCCTTCACAGGATTTGGACTGAAAGGGCATTGACTTTGGGGTTCCTTTCTTTTTTTGGGGGGGTTCTGCTTTAGGTTGGCTTAGCTTTTTAGTTTTTTAGTTTTTTTCACAGAATTTTTTTGACACACGTATATATCATGTACATTTCTTTCCACAGAATTATGTCACATGTGCATTTATGTATTTCTTCCACAGAATTGTAATATTGTGGGATTGGGGGTGTTTTTCCTTCAACAGCAAACTGTGGTGAAGGGGGATTTTAAGTTTTCCCTCCACGGAAAAAAGTTTTGTTTACAGGACTACCAACACAAAAGCACATGTTGTTTGATACATAGGAACGAGAGTTTTAGGATTGTTTAATTTATATTTTGTTTCACTTTGTTTTATTCAGGATTGGGAATTTTAGGATTGTATATTCTATTATAATTTACCTCACTTTACTAGCTAATACCAGGACTTTCCCTTGTCTATCTGACATAATTTAGGACCAGATAAACTCCTTAAGGTACCGGCAATTGACAGCAGTAGTAAAAAAATCAACCCATTATATTCAGGGTTCAGGTGACAATAATGTAAAAGTGTGATTGGCGCAATTCTCAATTTATACCACATCTTAACCAGTAATCGTACAATTAGTAGTATTTTTACTTCTCAGATCGCAGCCTTCACAAATATAGTCACTATAGGAGTTGGCGCCGGTACACCCTCTTGCAAAAACAGAGACATAGTAGGACCTGGGAATACCATTTAACAAATGCTAAGCAACACCATTTATTGCAGCAGCAGCTACAAACGCAAGCAAAATCTTGGTTTCTGAAAAGAGGAAATACACAGGATGTTGTTTTAGTATTGCCTTTATATGCATAGTTGAGAAAGAATATGGGGTGCAGTATTAGGCATCACATTGTAAAAAGCACATATGATTTAAGGATTCAGAGATGGGCAAATAAAAAAATAAAAGGGATAACATTTTTACTAACAATGATTGATCAGAAAGGTTGGGCATACTCAGTTTGGAAATAAAAAGTCATAATAAAGTTAATTTAAATATATCCAAGGCCAGGATAAAGATAATTGACCAGTCAAACAGACAAGGGAGCTGAAATCCACTGTCCAGCTGACAAGACTGGAATTTACTGCTAATAGAACTTGTGGCAAATGAAACTGTCATGTTGTGGTGGGACGTTATTCAACTGACAGTCTTTCCATATTTGCATGCTTTTATTATTGTGCTCATTGCAGTTGCTGTAAGCAATGTAAACACAACTATATGTTTTTATTATTTTTTAAATAAAGCAAAATTACACTATTGGATTGTATTTTATGTGTATATACTGTACTTCCCACGTTGAAAGAATTTAAAAAGATGGAGTTGGAATAATGGAACAGAGACTATTTATGAAGTAACCGATTATTCTTATCCAGATTTTTTTCTATGAGAGATCTGGGGAAATGAAAATGCACATTTGACCTTTTTAATTTGAGGTCCACCCCAGCATTTCTGAAGGTGGTTGTAGATAGCACATTTGAGGTGCAGAGTTGAGGATAATTTATCTGGGTAAAGTAGTGGTACCATATCCAAGAAAATATTTTTGTGGTGAATAAAACACAGTTACATCGAAAATCTGGACTTTGCAACATTGTATATTTTTTGTAGCACACATTTGTGTCTTACTGTTGGTTGTATATGTTGGTATATTATTATATGATACCAATATGTACAGTATATGAGAAAAAGAGAATATCTTTCAGTAGTCATACACATTACCATCTACAAATATGTTCACTATTGATGATCAACATCATTTTCAGATACTGTATGATACAATATACGAAATTTAAAATATACTATTGTATAATACAAGAGATAATATATTGCAAGTAACACTCATTTTATATAAAACCTTTTTGTTAAATACCAGCACATGTTGTTGGATCTGCTGAATCTTTCCAGTGCTCTTTTTTTAATCAATATGGTGTATGGTTTATTGATGGATATGCAGAAATGTGCAGTGAATGTGTAGTAAATACTTTCTGCCTCCAGGCATCTCCAACAGGTATTCGGCATGTGAGGGAACACCTTTCAAAGCACTGATTGGACTCTGTACCATCAGGCCAAGATTATATACTCTAATTTCTGGTATTTGCTTGCAATACAGGAATAATGTACAAATTATAGGATATCTGGCTTTTGAGTAGGTGAAAAGGAAGTATATAGGTCCTGTTCCCACTTAAAAACAAAGGGAGGGACAAATTGTTCCTCCGGGCGAGTTAGGAACTTACTGTATATGCAGTGGAGACCACATAGGCAGATTGAGAAGAGCACATACATGTGTGTTTGAAGGATGTTACGGGGCCAGGGCATCTACCTTTAGGGTTGAGCCTCTGGAAGAAATGGTGGAGTCATCTACAGTGTTAATGATCAATAAACAAAACACGTTTTCTCATTAGATTATTTTTGGGAGAGGTCATATTACCTTGATTAACATGCTTGTGTTTCAGGAATGTAGACAGTTTATTAAAATCAAATTTTCTCTATAACTAACACATCAGAATGATTATAGGGGCAAACAAATAAACTTTAGAGTGAACCTTGCCTGTGTGGATCAAAGCAACAGGTTAACTTCCCTACTGCACTCCCTATATGCATGTACATACCTATTTTTTGTTTCCCCAAAACCTTGTTCCACTACTAAAGCCCCTTGCAAGTTGGAACTCAAACAGAGCTAAAGACTCTCTCCTTGCCTCCATGTGTTTGGTTCCTGAAAAGTCAAGTCAGAAATCACTGATCCTGTCACAAGGGAGGAAATAGAGTGAGAATACTTTTCATTCTCAATGTCAAAAGGAATGTGTGTGTGTGTGTAGGGGGGGGGGGGTGATGTACGTATGTGCTGCTGGGTAATGTGGCGTTTCATTAAACCTGTTGTTCTGCATGGTCAAACCACAGTTTTTATGCATGGCCTTGTGGACTTACATAGAGACTTGACAAGTGTTTGGTGAATTTTCTTAAACACTGTTTTTCCAGCACATTTTGTGTTGTATGATTCTCAAAGTACAAATTTAGAAAAAGTATGTGTATAACAAATTGGTTTTCAAACAAGTACAAACAATATTTATGACAGACTTTCTTCACAAAAGAAAATAAGGTGATGTACCAAATGCCCTTGTTAAACAGGTTCAATTTAGACATACTACAAGTGCTTCCAGACAATGCAATACAGCCATTTACATCACTGAAGGGAGCTGACTTGATGGGAAACTTAGAAGATTAATGGTTTGTTATTGAAAGTAAAGTCATTTGGTGCCTTAAGAGCAAGCTCTGCTTCCAGGCACAAATGATTTAATGAAACAAAGAAGCAAGCATTTTTTGCAACATGCACAGAAGAAAAAGACATCTTGAATGTTGACATTTAAGGAGTGGAAGGGATAATGAAAAACATCACAAAATGTTTATAAAAATATATTATAAATAAATCTTACTATTTAAAAAGTAAAACATTTTCCTTCTAAATTGCTTTCTATCCAAATATTACAGGACACAGTGCAGAAATCAGTTGTTTTTTCTTTTTATTGTAAGTTCCATTTTTGTGATGGCACTCATTTTTTTTTTGGAATATTTGGAACCACTTACATTACATTTTAAAATATATTTGAAACTATATATGTATAATATGTTGTTATAAATTGCAATAAATGTATACTTCTAAATTTTGACTGAATAATTTTTGGAAAGCAGAATAAAGAAATTCAATAAAGAGAAGGGCGGTCTTTTCTACTATAGGGATGTATAACGCTGCGGTAGTCTGTCTGCAGGAGACACATTTGACAACAGGAGGAAACAACTTGGTATTTAAGACAGAGGGGTTTTCAAACCAAGTATCATTCTGTACACACTTCATATTCAAGGGGTGTGAGTATTTTAAATAAAATAAACTTGTGCCCCGCTGTTTATACCTCTGTAAAAATACTAATAACAACTGTGCCAATACATAAAGTGCAAAAGCTAGTTATGATAAATAAAAAAGAGAATATAAAGTGACAATAAATGTACTGAAATGTGTGCCACTATATATGTGAGTACTTTGATTGGTGCTGGGGCTGAGTTCTCCTGCAGATGGGCTGTCAAAAACGATAAGAGCCAGTATATCTTCCTTTACTGTACTTTTGAAAACAGGGGATGTATCCTGATTCCTGGCTATTGTATACATGCCTCCCCCATTTAAACCTGAAGTAATATATAATCTGATAGCATTTGTCTTAGATAAGCCTAATGTCCCAATATTAGTGGTGGGTGGTTTCAATGCGGTACTGGACGGGAAGATAAATAGATACATAGTACGAAGGCCACAAGTTCACGCAACTGATGGAATATTATATCAACTATTAAATTAAGTAGGATTGAAAGATATATAGAGATTGAGGAATCCAACAGAACAACAATACTCATGCTTCTCAAAGCCTTACAATACACTCTCCAGAATCAATATGGCCCTAGTTAGTGAGAGTATATTATGTTATATTAAGAAAATTAAATATAGTCCCAGAGATCCACGGGGATAATCACTATAAGGGGGAATGGAAAATTCATCCCTTTTGGTTGGAAACTAGTTTGGGACCCTGAGGGAATAATGTAATCTATAAAAGAATACATTGATATGAATATTGATACGGCACTTCTGGGGGTGGTCTGGGACTCCCTTAAAGCTTTTCTTAGGGGGATACAGGGGTGGCGAAAATAAAAAAGTGAACAAGAGAACTAGAGAGGATAGCTATGCAAAAGGTAACAGAGGCATAAAAAACAATATGTAGAGGCACCATCAGCGGAACATTGGTCAACTGGGTAGATAAGCAACAGAAATATAAACAGATACTTTTGACAAAGGCACAAAATAAGCAAATGTTTCAGAAACATAACTTTTTTGAAGGGGAGACACTGGCCTTATTGGCAACGACAAATATCTCCACTATGGTTATACCAGCAATTAGAACAAATGATGGAAGGGTCACTGCATATAACCCTGAGATTATGGGTGAATTAAAAAAAAAGTCTATTAAACACTGTATAGCACTCAGAACCAAGAGGTAGAGGGGGAGCTGTGGGATTTCTTTCGGGATTTGGAGATTCCACATCTCTCCAATGAGGACAGACAGATGCTAGATGTCCCTTTAGATTTAAAAAAAACCTCAGGCAGACTGTAGCAGCATTAGCAAGTCCGAAATCTCCTGGGCCAATGGAAGAGGAATCTACCATCATAGTGCTACCAAAAGATGGGAAAGATCCACTTAACCCTTCTTCCTACAGGCCAATAACCCTGTTGGGGGAAGATGTTAAGATCCTAGCAGGGGTATTGGCCTGTAGGCTATGAAGAGTAATACAAAAATGTGTACATTCCTGACCAATTGGGTTTTATACCTGGTAGGGCAACCAGTATATCATATACTCATGCATGCGCCCCCCTGTGCTTATGGCAGTCAGATTCGTAACAGAACCGATCAGTCTTCAGGTCTAGGCCAATGAGTTCTGGCCTGGACCTGCTGATCGGTTCTGGCAAATGAAATGCCTCCCCTGCCTGTGTAAGGGTAAACACAGGCAGGGAAAGTGATGTCATCTCCCCTCTTGGAACTCTTTTCCGTTCCAGAGAGAGGAGAGAGGACATCTAAAGCCCCATACACACGCTCGGACAATCCGCGGACCAGGTCGGTGTTGATGCGAGCGGCACCAGCAATGCAACTGCCATTGCTGGCTGATGATTGGCAAGGCTAACCCCGCATAGCATCCAGCCCGGAGTTTGGTTACAGGCAGGACGCCTAGCCAAATTACAGTTAGTACACTTAAAACGCCCGCCACGCCGTCTGTCAGTGTTCCTGATTGTTAGGAGAGATTCACTTACAGCTAACACCTCACCATACACACCTATAGGACTTGTAGTGTGTTCGTGGCAGGCAGGCTAGAGCGCCTTCATTTTGTAATATTGTGTCTAATTTTGTTATACCAGAAGATATATTGTATAGGCAGAGCTTATATTTTGTATAGGAACATGTAGTCAGATCTATACCAGAAGCACCTATAGGACTTGTAGTGTGTTCAACCCCTATATTCATGTTCCAGTTTAGGGTGGGAAGGCAGGCAAGCTCCTATATTTTTGTTACCACAAAACCTGTGGAGGCACCTATAGGACTTAAGTGTGTTTGTCAGGTTATTTTCAGCCCCTAGATACCTGCTATATTTTCTTTCCCAGCACCTGATGTGTGTTAGTTTACACCAACACAGAGCTATATTTTTGTTCCCAGAAGCAACCTCTTGAAGTGGTGTTAGTCGACCTATATTTTCTTCCCAGCCCTAGGACTTCCCCCATCTACCCAAGTATATTTTGTTCCCAGCATCAACACACACAGAGCTATATTGTGCTTCCCAAAGAGCACCTATTGGACTTGACTGTCACTTACAAAACACAAAACAGAGCTATAAGAAGCACCTGCAGTGTGTTAGTCCCATTCACAGAGCTGAGGCACCTGATTGAAGTGTGTTTGTCCCTCACACACACAGAGCTCTTCCAGCAGCACCTAACACACACACACAGAAAGCTAATTTTGTTCCAGTTTTTTTGGGTAGCGATTGAAGCAGGCTCTTGAAGTGTTGGTATTAGTCCTCATTACAACACACAGAGCTCCCAGAAGCACCTATAGGTGCTTTTTTTCTACCCAGAAGCACTATTTGCCTGTGAGTTTCATCTAGTTGGACTACCAGTAAATTTATAGAGGCCCACACACACAAGAGTATTATTTTGTCCAATCAAAGGCTATATTTTCTTCACAGAAGCACCTATAGGATTGACCAGTGAAGCAATAGAGGCCTACACGTTTGTGTTAGGTCCCATGAGCATGACCCAGATGAGAGTGAGTCCCCAGAAGAAAGCACCGATTTGGACTTGACCCATCAGATGTTGTAGTGTGTTAGTGGCAGAGAGCTTAGGCACCTCAGAATAGCTCCTATATTTTGATCAGTAGTAGACTCCTTTAGATTTTGTAGAGGGAACCTATAGGCACATGACAGTTAGCTTATTTTCTTCCCAGAAGACTTGGAGTAGTGGCTCCCACCTACTTGAAGTGTGTTAGAGTCCCATCACACACACAGAGATATATTTTCCTTCCCAGAAGCACCTATAGGACCTGAAGTGTGTTAGTCCCATCACACACACAGAGCTATTTTTGTTTCCCAGATGCACCTATAGGACTTGAAGTGTGTTAGTCCCATCACACACACACAGAGCTATATTTTTGTTCCCAGAAGCACCTATAGACTTGAAGTGTGTTAGTCCATTACACACACAGAGCTTTATTTTGTTCCCAGAAGCACCTAAAGGACTTGAAGTGTGTTAGTCCATCACACACACAGAGCTATATTTTGTTCCCAGAAGCACCTATAGGACTTGAAGTGTGTTAGTCCAATTACACACACAGAGCTATATTGTGTTCCCAGAAGCACCTATAGGACTTGAAGTGTGTTAGTCCCATCACACACACAGAGCTATATTTTTTCCCAGAAGCACCTATAGGACTTGAAGTGTGTTAGTACCATAACACACACAGAGCTATATTTTGTTCCCAAGAAGCACCTATAGGACTTGAAGTGTGTTAGTCCCATTACACACACAGAGCTATATTTTGTTCCCGGAAGCACCTATAGGACTTGAAGTGTGTTAGTCCCATGACACACACAGAGCTATATTTTGTTCCCAGAAGCACCGATAGGACTTGAAGTGTGTTAGTCCCATTACACACACAGAGCTATATTTTGTTCCCAGAAGCACCTATAGGACTTGAAGTGTGTTAGTCCCATCACACACACAGAGCTATAGTTTCTTCCCAGAAGCACCTATAGGACTTGAAGTGTGTTAGTCCCAATCACACACACAGAGCTATATTTTGTCCCAGAAGCACCTATAGGACTTGATGTGTGTTAGTCCCATCACACAAACAGAGCTATATTTTCTTCCAGAAGCACCTATAGGACTTGAAGGGTGTTAGTCCCATCACACACACAGAGCTACTATTTGTTCCCAGAAGCACACTATAGGACTTGAAGTGTGTTAGTCCCATCACACACACAGAGCTATATTTTGTTCCCAGAAGCACCTATAGGACTTGATGTGTGTTTGTCCCATTACACACACAGAGCTATATTTTCTTCCCAGAAGCACCTATTGGACTTGAGTTGTGTTAGTCCCATCACACACACAGAGCTATATTTTCTTCCCAGAAGCACACTATAGGACTTGAAGTGTGTTAGTCCCATCACACAGACACAGCTATATTTTCTTCCCAGAAGCACCTATAGGACTTGAAGTGTGTAGTCCCATCACACACACAGAGCTATATTTTCTTCCCAGAATCACCTATAGGACTTGAAGTGTGTTAGTCCCATCCCACACACAGAGCTATATTTTCTTCCCAGAAGCACCTAAAGGACTTGAAGTGTGTTAGTCCCATCACACACACAGAGCTATATTTTGTTCCCCAGAAGCACCTATAGGACTTGAAGTGTGTTAGTCCCATTACACACACAGAGCTATATTTTGTTCACAGAAGCACCTATAGGACTTGAATGGTGTTAGTCCCATCACACACACAGAGCTATATTTTGTTCCCAGAAGCACCTATAGGAGTTGAAGTGTGTTAGTCCCATACACACACAGAGCTATATTTTCTTCCCAGAAGCACCTATAGGACTTGAAGTGTGTTAGTCCCATTACACACACAGAGCTATATTTTCTTGAAAGAAGCACCTATAGGACTTGATGTGTGTTAGTCCCATTACACACACAGAGATATATTTTGTTCCCAGAAGCACCTAGGACTTGAAGTGTGTTGTCCCATCACACACACAGATATATTTTCTTCCCAGAAGCACCTATAGGACTTAGTGTGTTAGTCCCATCACACACACAGAGCTATATTTTGTTCCCAGAAGCACCTATAGGACTTGAAGTGTGTTAGTCCCATCACACACACAGAGCTATATTTTCTTCCCAGAAGCACCTATAGGACTTGAAGCGTGTTAGTCCCATCACACACACAGAGCTATATTTAGTTCCCAGAAGCTCCTATAGGACTTGAAGTGTGTTAGTCCCATCACACCACAGAGCTATATTTTCTTCCCAGGACTATAGGACTTGAAGTGTGTAGTCCCATTACACACACTGAGCTATATTTTCTTCCCAGAAGCACCTATAGGACTTGAAGTGTGTTAGTCCCATTACACACACAGAGCTATATTTTCTTCCCAGAAGCACCTATTGGACTTGAAGTGGGTTAGTCCCATCACACACACAGAGCTATATTTTCTTCCCAGAAGCACCTATAGGACTTGAAGTGTGTGTTAGTCCCATCACACACACAGAGCTATATTTTCTTTCCCAGAAGCACCTATAGGACTTGAAGTGTGTTAGTGGCATCACACAGAGCTCCAATATATTCTTCTCAGCAGCACCCACAGGACTTCTAGTGTGTTAGTGGCAACACACAGAGCTCCTCTATTTTCTTTGCAGAAGCACCCACAGGACTTCTAGTGGGTTAGTGGCATCACACAGAGCTCCTCTATTTTTTTGCATAAGCACCCACAGGACTTCTAGTGTGTTAGTGGCATCACACAGAGCTCCTCTATTTTCTTTGCTTTAAGCACCCACAGGACTTCTAGTGTGTTAGTGGCATCACACAGAGCTCCTCTATTTTCTTTGCAGAAGCACCCATAGGACTTTCTAGTGTGTTAGTGGCTTCACACAGAGGTCCTCTATTTCCTTTGCAGAAGCACCCATAGGACTTCTAGTGTGTTAGTGGCATCACGCAGAGCTCCTCTATTTTCTTCTCAGCAGCACCCACAGGACTACCGACTATAATGGCTGGAAGACCGCCAAGGGGAGGCAGAGCGTGCAGAGCCAAGAACACAGGGCAGGCAGGCTCAGTTTCTAGTGGACGTGGCCGTGGACGTGGACGTGGTCGTGCATCGTCATCAGCACGTGGCCATGGGACACGCGCGTCTTTGTTTTCGGCAGATTGACATGTGGAGCCGCATCATGCTGAAGGCTTGGTCGAATGGATGACCAAGCCCTCCTCATCCTCCTCATCCTCTCTCACCCAGGCTCAGGGTACTGACAGAGCATCATCAGCCACCCCTTCCCTAGACCCACATGTCCTCCTGAGGAGTCCCCCGAACTCTTTGAGAACAGTGTTGGGTACATGCACCAGGAGGATGCCCAACGATTCGAAGGCTCGGATGACGATACCCAGCTTGAGGACTCTGGCAGTACAGTTCCACCTGCTGCAGCTTACTGCCAGGTTTGCTCTAGTGGTGAAGAGGGAGGGGATGATGAGGTCACTGACTCACGTGGGTGCCTCAAGGGAGAGAGGATGAGGAGGAGGACGAGGAGGAGGAGGATGCGGCGTCAGATGTCCAACGAGGCTGGATGCCCCCTGGAGGCCAGGTAGAGGCCAGCACAGCATCTGTACAACACCGCAGAGCTCCGCCTGTGTGCAGGGCGCTGCCTCTGCACGTTATCAGAAAAGTTCTTTGGTGTGGGCCTTTTTTGAGACAGGCAGGGAAAGTGATGTCATCTCCCTCGTGGAACTCTTTTCCGTTCCAGAGAGAGGAGAGAGGACATCTAACAGTGAGTTGCACAACACTACACTAACACCAGTACACATAGTTACACTTGTCAGTGTCAGATTAGTGCCAGTAGCGCTAACACCCACCATACACCTCCCTTAGTAATATTGTGTCTAAACGGATATATATATTGTATCTGATCAGATCTATACTAGCAACCCCAGCAGTTTAGGGTTCCCAAAACCTGTGGCGTTAGCAGGTTCAGCCCAGATACCTGCTAGCACCTGTATTTATCCCCTCCGCCCAGCCCAGTCCACCCAAGTGCAGCATCAATAAATCACTGTCACTTACAAAACACAAAACGCATAACTGCAGCATTCACAGAGTGAGGCCTGATCCCTTCGAACACTAACAGTTTTTTTGGTAGCGATTGAAGCAGGCTCTGACAATCAGGTGCTTTTTTTGCCTGTGAGTTTCACTAGTTGTACCAGTAAATTTAGAGGCCACAATGTCCAATCAAAGGTACACCAGTGAAGAGGCCTACACGTTTCTGAGCATGACAGATGAGAGTGAAGAAGAAATCACCCATCAGATGTCAGATTCAGGCTCAGAATACGATCCAGTAGACAGTAGCGGCACACTGACAGTTAGCTTTGACTTGGAGTAGTGGTCCCTACTAAGGTCAGGTGTACCCGACCCCATTCTTATTCTGTTGTTGAAGTGCAAGAACGCAGGGCTCTCGTATGGAGCAGAGAGCCAGTACTAGTGCTGCTCATTGTTCTGGTGAACTGTCAAGCACCAGCGGCCTGGTACACCCTGGTCGTAGTCAAACCATTACTGCAGTAACACGTGGTAACGTGGCGAGTCCCATAAGTGCAGTTCAAGCTAGTGCAGAGGCTAGCACAAGAAGGTCTTAGTAGATGATAGGCTCAGCAATGACAAGCTGCTGCAAGCAAAGCAAGCCAAATATTAGCATGCATAAAAAAGGGCATTTACTCAAGAGATGAAACGATAATTCTACCACTTTACAAGACTCTGGACTGGCCACATCTTGAGTATGCCATCAGGTTTTGGTCACCAGTCATCAGGAAGGATGTGCTGCATAACTGGAGAGAGTCAAGAGAAGGTCAACAAAGCTAATAAAGGGACCGGAGGACCTCAGTTATGTGCAACAACTACAAGCATTAAACTTATTCTCTCCGGAGAAGAGATGCTCAAGAGGAGATATGATGTACAAATACCTTAATGATTATTCTAGCACTGGGAAAATATTTTCAGTGGCAGGGGGTTTAAAAAGACTAGCGGCCATTCAATGAAACTGAAAGAGAAGTGGTTTAAACTGTGTAGAGGGTTCTTCAGAGTGCTAAGGATGTGGACCTCCCTTCCACAAGCAGTGGTATTAGCATTAACTATCTTAATGATTACAACATACAGGAATATGGGATTTATCATTCTCATAAACTCACACACATCCACACCCACACAGGTTGAACTAGATGGATTGGTGCATTTACTCAACCTTACAAACTATATAACTATGTAATGTTTTCTTAAAGCTGGGTTCACACTAGTCCAGTGCGAGTTGCAGCCCCAGTTTCCCTGCAAAGATAAAAATTATTCCTTCAGCCGCCTCTCTGTTGTAGCTGCGGATCAGCTGACCAGGGAGAAGGGTGAGGTGTAGGAGGAGCAGGAGAGAATTCCTGTCCACAACGGAGCACATATGCAAATCAGATGCGTTCCCATTGAAGATTATGTGCCTTCCATTTTCCACCGCACTGCCTAGAAAACGCACACATATTTTGTGCAAGGCTAAGTGCGGATGCAACGCATATATGTGAACCACACCCATTGAAAGGAACATATTTTCGGTCGGCAAGTGGTTAAAAAAGACAAGAAGTTGTAGGTGTGGTGTGGAGGAGTATAGAGGAGACTGTGGATGGTGGATTTCTGTACAGCTGTGAGGATGCATGTCAGTATCCTGCCTGGAAACCTGTTAGCAGGGGAGATTACCCTTCTCAAAAGTCAGAGACTGTTTAATGCCCTATACACACGGTCGGAAAATCCGACCACAAAATCCATCGGATTTTGTCCGACGGATTTAGTCCGACAATGGTGTTGCATACACACGGTCGGACTTCGTTGTCGAAAAATCTGATCATTCTGAACGTGGTGACGTTTGTTGCCTACGACGGGACTACGTAGAGGCTAGTAGCCAATAGCTTTGGTCTTGTAATGTGATCTGAGCATGCGTGGCACTTTGTCCGTCGGAATTCGATACACACGATCGGAATTGGTGTGATCGGACTTTGTTGTCAAAAAATCTATCCAGCAGGAGATAGAACTTTGTCCGTCGGACAATCCGATGGAAACTGTCCGATGGTGCCAACACACGGTCGGAATTTCCGACAACATTGTCCGATAGGACAGAATCCATCGGAAAATCCGACCGTGTGTATGGGGCATAACTGTGATGGCCTCTTCAAGTCGGTGAGACTTATATCTTCTGTTGTGTTATTTTACTGCAGTGAAGTTGTTTAAGTTAAAAAACATTACTTTGATTGCAACGCCTGTTGCTGATTCCCCAAACATTGCAACTGGTGCAGAATGTGGGGCAGGACAGAGTAACAGGCACAAGAATTGTTTTTATTGTTTTTGCATTGGACTTAAAACCGACATTTAAAGGGACAGTGCATTTGATTTATGTCCTGGATTAAAGCTGCACAAACCCTGAAAGCTGAAACAATTGAGGAGTTATTCCTGGCTAAGATGCAAGCGCAAACTCACCATAAGGAAGCTAATCATTATTTAGTGACCCAGCTGGTGGTACAACAAGCTCACCACAAAGAGGCACTGGCTCTGCAGCAAAAAAGTACTTGCCTGTTGGTGACCCAGCTGGAAGCCTAGGAAGGGGATATACAGACTCAGGTGACTGCTTTGCAAGAGGCAGAACAACATCTTTTCTCAGGAGCGTGAGCAAGCAGCTGTTGCCCCTGGTAACCAGGTGACCATGAGGACAAGAAAGTGGGGGATGTACAATGTTGGCGGTGTCATTCCTGGGGCCATACCCGGGCACACTGCCCACTGCGAAAGGAGCCCATGGAATGTGGGTTTCTTCAGAGGGGGGTTTTTGTGCCCATAAAACATGCACAACACATCTTGACCTTGGTGAGGGGAAATTTGAGTGTGAAGTCCGAGTAAACCACCTCCCTGCCAGGGCTTTGTTAGACTGAGGAAGCATAATAACCCTGGTTCATCCCAAAGTATTTGGGAGGTTAGGCCCGGTAAGTAAAACATTATGGCTTGTGTGCATTCATGGGAGCACTAGAGAGCATCCTCTCATCTCAGTTTCCATCTCCACAGCATGTGGCACTGGTATTCAAGAGGTGGGGGTGGTGAAGAACTTGGTATTATGTTATAATAGGACAAGCCTGTCCATTATTTTCAAAAATGTGGGAATAAGGAGAACTACATGAACAGCCCAGAGACTGGGGAGAAACGAGTCCCTCTGTTCCTACTGTTAGGGGAATAACCCTGAACTGCCAAATGTTGTTGATGTTGATACGGATAACGATAATGCCAATAATCTGGTTGATGGTGATAAAAGTAATACCGATACTGTTGGTATGCCAAAATGCATGGTCAACAGACCAACCTGAACACTGAGGGGGGAACCTTCTCCACTTCAGGTAATGCTGGGGGGAAGAGGATGAGGAAGTGAACTCTACCCCTGCCCTGCCAGATTTGGGTGTTCCCTAGAGGGCATTTGGTACTGCCCACATACAGGACCCCACTTTGGGCATGGGAACAGGTTGTAGTGGTAAATGGGGTTCCCCAAGAGCCACTTGTGAATGAGTTATAGCCACAAATAGCAGTATATAATGAATTGCTTTATCGAGTTAACAAAGTAAGAGAAAATGTGGTAGAACAATTATTGGCACCCCAAAAGTATAGTAGAAAGGTTCTTGACCTGGCCCATAACAATGTTTTTAGGGGAACACCTATGAATTGAGAAGACGGAGGCACGGATCACCGACTAGTTTTACTGGCCAGATTTGAAAGCGGAGGTAAAGAAATACTCTGCCTCTTGTCTCACCTGTCAGTTAACTGCTCCGGTGACTTACTTCCGCAGCCCTTTGGTCCCTCTTCCCATAACTGAGGTCCCATTCGAAAGGATAAGAATAGATATAGTGGGTCCCTTGGTAAAGTCTGCTCAAGGTCACTCCTACATACTAGTGGTCCTCGACTATGCCACCCAATATCCTGAAGTGCTACGCCTACTCCTCTCCTTTAACGTGTATGAGACAAGGTAAAGAGACTAATGCCAGAATTACCCATTGGTTTCTGGCACTCAAGGAATTTAAGTTTGTAGTGGAGCACAGGCCCAGGAAACTGCATCAAAATTCAGATGCTCTCTCCTGAGCCTATTGTCTTAGCTCCACTGTTGCCTCCACCTCTTTGGCATTGGGGCAGAGGGGAGGATATGTACAGGATGCCGAGGCTGGTGTGCCATAAAGCTGTTTAACTTAATAAACATTATTTTGATTGCAACGCCTGCGATCTGGGTACTTCCACAAACATAGCAACCTGCATATCACTTCCAAGGAACTTTTTTGTCAGGGGTTATTAAATTCCCTTTCGCAGAAAAGTTTTATCCCTATTGTGGGGTCACCAGTACGGTATTTGTACATTGAAATCATATCCCCTGTCAAGTGTCTCCTCTCCAGAGAGAACAAGTTCAGTGCTCGTAAACTTTCCTCATAATAACTAAGGTCCTCCAGTCCCTTTATTCCTTTTGTTGCCCTTCTCTGGACTCTCTCCAGTTCCAGCACATCCTTCCTGAGGACTGGTGCCCAGAACTGGACAGCATATTCCAGGTGCGGCTGGACAAGTCTTGTAGAGTGGGAGAATTATTGTTTTATCTCTAGAGTTAATCCCCTTTTTAATGCATGCCAATATTCTATTTGCTTTGCTTGCAGCAGCTTGGCATTGCTTGCCATTGCTGAGCCTGTCATCTACTAGGACCCCAGGTCCTTTTCCATCCTAGATTTCCCCAGAGGTTCTCCCCCTAGTGAGTAGATGCATTATTTTAAAATTGTCTACATTAAAACCTCATTTGCCATGTACTTTCCCACCCCATTAATTTTTTCAGATCTTCTTGCAAGGTTTCCACATCCTATGAAGAAGATATTGCCTTTCTTAGCTTAGTATCGTCTGCAAATACAAAGATTGAGCTGTTTATCCCATCCTCCAGGTTGTTTATGAATAAATTAAATAGGATTTGTCCCGGGACAGAAACCTGTGGGACCCCACTTTCCACCCGGACCATTCTGAGTACTCCCCATTTATCACCACCCTCTGAACTCACCCCTGTAGCCAGTTTTCAATCCATGTACTCACCCTGTGGTTCATGCCAAGGACCTTATTTGTACAGTAAATGTTTATGGGGAACTGTATCAAATGCTTTTTCAAAATCCAGATACACCACGTCTATGGGCCTTCCTTATCTAGATGGCAGCTCACCTCCTCATAGAAGTTGGCAAAACTGTTATTTTCTGTTGTGTTATTTTGCTATTGTAAAGGTGTTTAGGATAATAAACATTACTTTAAATGCAATGCCTGGGTCCTGCAATCTGGCTACTTCCCCAAACATAGCAACCTGCATATCACTTCCAAGGAACTTTTTTGTCAGGGGTTATGGGGTGTTTGGACCTGATGGACTTGGTCCAGTTCCAGCTCATTTGTGGGGTCCCTGCCAAAGGTAGAGTTGAGTATAGCAGTTACATGTGCCCATACTGCTGCAGGTTAGTAGACGCTAATAGATTGCTTCAAAGTCAAGTATTGTTTCTTCAGTTGTAGAACAAAAGTCTGATATTATTATATTTACCCCTGATCAGATTGAATTTAAAAGCATGCCCGCTCTGAAGTAATACGCTGACACCAGTTCAGAGTAAAATACTTTCTGACTTTATTTCCTCTCTTTCCAGACTTTTTATTCAATTTCGTTAAAGATTAAGATACGTCAATAAGACTAGTGCATGGAAACCACAAAACAGTCACAAATATATAAATACATTAGGACAAACTTTGTGACAGAGTTTTGGCCTTTAACTGAGTGCCCATTTGAGGAAGTAGCTTTGTCCTTGCAGCAATTCTTGCTTATTTTAATCCATTGGTGTTATGTTGTTATATCCTGAATATATTCTTGGAAGCAGGCGCAAATTTTTCGTTAACTGTTGACTGTCAGTCCAGTTCCTAAGCTAGGGAAGGGTGAGCTTTGCAAAATATCTGAATATGTCTTAAGGATTATTAAGCGTAGAAGCTGATATATATATATGTTAGGTATATAAAGCATATATTGGAATAGACATTTCACCATGATCACATTTCTTAATCACATCCATTACAGTAGTTCTCACTGTCTTCAGCATGAAGTTGGATTTGAGTGAGCCACTGTTTGAAGATATTGAATGCAAGTTCAAATTTCCCTCAGTCAGGCTTCTTGAGAGGAGAAGGTTGTCTCCAGTGATGTTCGATCTGTCATGCCTACTGTTCAAAGTTTACACACTGTTTACACCGGAAGGAAGAGAAGCATCCTGTGTTTCAATTTTTTTGAGTGCTAGGAAAGGTAGTGGTTTGAATACTTGAGAGAGCTTCAAAGCATCTAAGTTGGCTGGAGAGGAAAGGAAATGCAATTCCAGTGTGGTAATCAGAGAGTTTGCTTTCTCTGGTGTACAGTAACAAGCCATTGTGTGGGGTTGTTCTTGGTTCCTAGGATGATGCAGTGCAGGTTACTCTTTGGGGTTTTTCATGTTTCAATGTTGATAGAGGCTCAAGATATTGTCCATGGAGTGTAGAGCTCAGCAACACATCCCCTAACATTTTATGACCTCAGAAACAGATATTATCCACTTTAAAGCGGTGTTTCAGCTGTAAAAAATGTTTTTTTAAAAGTCAGCAGCTAAAAAAAAAAGTACTGTATTTATCGGAGTATAACACGCACCGGCGTATAACACGCACCCTGATTTTAAGAGGGAAGTTTCAGGAAAAAAAAGTTTTCACAGCACACGGACCCCCCTGCACAGCACAATGACCCCCTGCACAGCACACTGACCCCCTGCACAGCACACTGACACCCCTGCACAGCACACTGACACCCCCCCCTGCACAGCACACTGACACCCCCCCCTGCACAGCACACTGACACCCCCCCCCCTGCACAGCACACTGACACCCCCCCCCCCCCCTGCACAGCACACTGACACCCCCCCCCTGCACAGCACACTGACACCCCCCCCCCTGCACAGCACACTGACACCCCCCCCTGCACAGCACACTGACACCCCCCCCCCCTGCACAGCACACTGACACCCCCCTGCACAGCACACTGACACCCCCCTGCACAGCACACAAACCATGGGTCAGCGCTGCCAGCATACCTTTAGGGGTTGAGAAGCCTGTGTCACCATCAGTGTAGATGGGGGCTTCTGTGTGCCTCCATTAAAGCAGCTCTCGTGGACCCGGTCATGTGACTCTCCTCTGCTGGTTCATTCACGCTCTCCTCCTCCAATCGGAAGCTACAATCGAGGAGGAGGCGGAGCGGGAGGAGAACGGTCATGTGACCATCAATGAGCAGAGGAGAGTCACATGACCGGGTACACGAGAGATGAAGCCGCCTCCTCCAATCACAATTGAGGAGGAGGCGGAGCGGGAGGAGGAGAGCAGCACGGCCGGCCCGACACCCTCCCAATGAGGCGGACTGCCCGATCCCCGCCAATCCCCCCCCCCTCGGTAAAAAAAAGTGTATATCGGCGTATAACACGCAGGCACGATTTACCCTCATTTTTCAGGGTGAAAAAAGTGCGTGTTATACGCCGATAAATACGGTAGATGCTGACTTTTAATAAGGAGACTTACCTTTTCAGGGCGCCCGCGATGTCGGCCGCCGAGGCCGACATGTCCCTCGGCTCTCGGGTCCCAGCGCCGCCATCCTCACTAAGGGAAACAGGCAGTGGAGCCTTGCGGCTTCACTGCCTGTTTCCTACTGCGCATGCATGAGTCACGCAGCCCTTTGTGAATGGAACGCGCTCAGTTCCCAGAACAGAGCGCGCCCCATTACCCAGAAGACAACGCGGAGGAGGAAAGAAGACCAAAGATCACCGTGGAGTAGGAAGGAGGCAGATTAGGAAGACTGCCTAGCAACAGGGATTTCTGGTAAGGTAAAAAAAAATGTTTTAAATGTTTTTTTTTTTTTTAAGAATATTAATGCTCTTTTTTTTTCTTTAGGGTGGTCTTCCACTTTAACAGGAATTACTTTTTGAATTGCATAACTACATCTGCATTACATAACTGCATTTCATTTTGCACTTCACACCAGCCTCTAACACCAACATTTTCGGTAACTCTTCCATGCAAAATATGTCCATTTGCAAGATGTGTGAGGATTACAATTGCATGAACTGAATTCTTCAAATACCCTAACCACATAAGAACATTTTAATAGGATTTAAATCAGGGCTTTGACTAAGCAAATTCATAACCCTCCGGTACTAAGGTTTAGTGCAATATACTGTACACCCAGGGACAAATGCCTGGAGTTTTAGGGGTTGCTGGCATTGGGCTGGATGGTGCGCCTGTTTTTCGCCTGCACCAAAATGCTGGGATCTAATGTACCAGGGCCAAACGCCCAAGTGTTCTAAATATGGTGAAAAGGTAAAAAATGTCCATGAGTTTTACCTTTTTACATAACTATATAATGTGTATATACACTCTATGTGTATATGTTTTACCCACTGATTTCAAACAAAATCAATTCACCTAATATGGGAGAGCAACCTTTTTAGCCTTAAATAATTATTTTGTTAACAACTAATGGAATTGTTGTGATAATTTACAACACACAGAAGCCTATTTAATTAGCATCCAAATTAATTTCACCTAATAGGATTAATTGAGTTCCAAACCAGTTGACAAGTTTTTCTTATAATTGATGTTCTGTAAAGAGGCCAGAGCCTGTAATTCATATAATTTTGTCTCTTTTTTTCAATTGTCTGCTTCTTTGAGTATTTTAGTGAAGAATATTAGACATTTATTCTGTGCATTTATTGAGCACAACATTATCTATATACTGTATGTAAGTATGTATATAATGAATTCATATAACTATACATGACACATCATAATAATTGATGAAAGTCTTTGCTTAACAGCACAAATATTTTATTAGACTTTTTTTTTTTTAACAGTGATATAATGTGAGATTCGTATTTTTGTTCAGTAAAAATAGTTGTTTGACAATGTTAGTGCATATTTTATAAGAAGAACATGATGAAATATGTAAAATCCCCTGGATTTTTCCTGCAACACTTATGCTGAGTACACACGAGCAGTTTTTCCATCGGAATAAACTCTGAAGGTTTCTCCAATGGAATTCCTCTCAAGCGGTCTTGCCTACACACGGTCACACCAAAGTCCGACCGTCTAGAATGCGGTGATGTACAACACGTACGATGGGACTAGAAAAGGGAAGTGCAATAGCCAGTAGCCTATAGCTTCCATCTCGTACTTGCTTCAGAGCATGCATAGTTTTTGTTACGTCGGAACAGAATACAGATGAGTGTTTTTCCTGATAGGAATTGGTTCCAAAGGAAAAATTTAGAACATGTTCTCTTTCTAGGTCCGTCAGAATTTTTGACATAAACGTCCGATGGGGCATACACACAATCAGAATATACGATGAAAAGCTCCCGTCTGACTTTTTCTGTCTGAAATTCCGCTTGCGTGTACACGGACAGCATTACAGAGAATATATGCTTTTCAGTTGTAGGGCAAAGCAGCAAGTTGACTTTAATTGTAGCATCTTAAAGGTGGTCCCACAAGCAGGCCTATAACAACACTGTATTCAATAAGTATTATTCATTCAATGATGTATTCAAAATATGGTGCTTTTATTTTTTTTAAACCATAGATTTTTATTGAAGTTTACAATTTACATAGAAAGTAAGAGGATATTGTAAACAACAGAAATATGCATTACAAAAGGGTTATAATGAATAGATTAACAAGTTAGTTATGGCAAAGGTTGTCTATGAGCTACTTGTAGATGAAAGGTAAACGGCCCCTAATGGGGCAAAGCCAGTCGCCCCTTTCGGGTACACACTGTGACAAGGCTCAGAGTAAAACCAGTTAATAAAGAAGCTCCCAGTGGACCCTAATGAGGGTCCCCGGAGATACAGTAAGGCAGGAAAGGTGCACAATATAACCCGAACGATGCAAACTTTGATAACATTGAGGTAAACCAAGAAACATTGATACATCTGTTTTGCTATTAGGTACAGGTTACGTCATAGTCCAGGAACATTTGTATATAACCGAAATTCTGCACAATGGAGTACCATTCCTATTTGGACATATTCTAGCCACTGGATGCGCTGATTATTACAATAGATTTTAGTCACGAGAGTAATGAGTCATGAGTCACAAGTGTGGGGAGGCATATTTAGAAGAGCTCCAGCTTTCCCAACGTTTATGGAAAACTGAGGCTGTTCTTTCCTTGTATGCAAGTAATTTTTCCATGAGAAATTGATTGTTGACTCTGGAAACTACTACGTCAACCTGAGGATGTGTGGGTGAACGCCATTGCTTCGCTAGGGACATACGGGTTGCAAACAAGATATTCGCTACCAAACTTCTTTGTAGGGGTGGAATTTGTTCAATTCCAATGCTAAGTAGTGCCAAGGCTGGTGTGAGTTGTATCTTGATATGGGTAACATTAGATATCATAGATTCTATCTCTTTCCAGAAGGTAGCAATAACTCCACAACTCCACAGTATGTGGATTAAACTACCAGTAGATTGACAGTTCCTCCAGCATAGCGATGGTAGAGACGGATCCATTTTATGGAGCCGCAGGGGTGTAAAGTACCATCTGTGAAGAATTTTCTGTGCATTATCCCAGTGATCTATGCAGGCTGAAGATTTGCTGTTGTATTTTACTGCTACGTGCCATTGAATAAGTGAGAATTCCGTTTGAAGTTCCTTTTCCCATTTTATCATGGTGGGTAATTTAGCATTCATGTATAGTGGATTTGCTAGTTTGTAAAATAAGGAGATTCCCTTTTTTTGCCCCGAGTGACTGTTAGTTAGGAATTCCCATAATGTCTGAGGTGTTTCCAGTGTAGTACCTGGGTTTTTGTCTGAATATTGTTTTATTTGAAACAGCATGAAGGTATCTAGTGGGTCTTGTTGTGCGATAGGTGGTGAGATAAATCGTTCCCCCCGTTTCTTCCAATGTTGTATTGACAAGTAAGGGATCAGGTATTGGTAGGATGCCAATGGGATTTGTAGTTTGTACAGAGGTACATCAGTGAAGTGTTGATGTATGAGGAAGGACCAAGCTTCTAAGGAGGCTTGTATAGAAGGGTAAGGCGGAGTGGTAGGCTTATGATGTATGCTAAATGCCATAGCTAAGGCAGGTAGGTCATGACCCTGGGTGACAGTACATTCTATATCCGACCATCTATTATCCTTTTGGCTTGAAAACCAGTATTTCATTTGGTGTAACAGGGCCGCTCTGTAATATGTTTGTGCATTGGGGAGTCCCAGTCCCCCTAATGCCGCGTACACACGTTCAGACTTTTCCCGCCGGACTTTGTCCGGCGGACAATCCGTCTGACTTTCCAGCGGGGCTTCGCCGGACTTTCCGAGCGTGTGACTTGCCCACACACGCCCGGACTTCTCCGGCGGACAATCCGCGGGAAAATTTTTTGAAAATGAACGGACTTGCCCACACACGGAGCAGTCCGTTCATTTAGAACGTAACTTCAGGTACGTAGCTAGCGTAGGCAGTAAATGCCAGCGCGCTAGCTCGTCACCTGGCATGGATTTAAAGGGACTCCCCATGCCGAAAAACGGCGTGGGGGTCCCCCCAAATCCATCTCAGACCCTTATCCGAGCACGCAGCCCGGCAGGCCAGGAAAGGGGTGGGGACGAGCGAGCGCCCCCCCTCCTGAGCCGTACCAGGCCGCGTGCCCTCAACATGGGGGGTGCCCTGGGGAAAGGGGGGCCGTGCGGCCCCCCCCACCCCAAAGCACCTTGTCCCCATGTTGATGAGGACAAGGGCCTCTTCCCGACAACCCTCGCCATTGGTTGTCGGGGTCTGCGGGCGGGGGGCTTATCGGAATCTGGGAGCCCCCTTTTATAAGGGGGCCCCCAGATCCTGGCCCCCCACCCTATGTGAATGAGTATGGGGTACGATGTACCCCTACCCATTCACCTAAGGTGTAAAATGTAAAATAAAAAAACACACTTTTGAAAAAATATTTTATTGCACTGCTCCGGGGGCCTTCTTCCGTCTTGGGGGTCTTCTCGCCGGACTCCTCCGCCATTTACCTAGCTCTTTTACCGAGCGGAGAAGTCCGGCTACCTTCTTCGTCGTCGCCGCCATCGTCTGGGGGTCTCGATCCGCCTTCGGGGGTCTTCCGGGGTCTCTTCTGTTCTTGCCGCTGTCGTCGCTTTCTGCGCCGCCTTCTTCTTCTTCTTCTGCCTTCTTCTTCTTCTTCTTCTTCTTTTTCTTCCGATGTTGACACGTCGCTCTCTCTGGCCGGAATGCCAGAGCCGCGCTGTGCTGGGACTTATATAGGGACAAGGGGACAAGGTCACATGCTCATGTCACATGGTGACCCCGCCCCCTGTGAGTCCCTGAGCATCCTCCGGGACTGTGACATCACAAGGGGGCGGGGTCACCATGTGACATGAGCATGTGACCCTGTCCCCTTGTCCCTATATAAGTCCCAGCACAGCGCGGCTCTGGCATTCCGGCCAGAGAGAGCGACATGTCAACATCGGAAGAAGAAGAAGAAGGCGGAAGAAGAAGAAGAAGGCGGCGCAGAAAGCGACGACAGCGGCAAGAACAGAAGAGACCCCGAAAAACCCCGGAAGACCCCCGAAGGCGGATCGAGACCCCCAGACGACGGCGGCGACGACGAAGAAGGTAGCCGGACTTCTCCGCTCGGTAAAAGAGCTAGGTAAATGGCGGAGGAGTCCGGCGAGAAGACCCCCAAGACGGAAGAAGACCCCCGGAGCAGTGCAATAAAATATTTTTTCAAAAGTGTGGTTTTTTATTTTACATTTTACACCTTAGGTGAATGGGTAGGGGTACATTGTACCCCATACTCATTCACATAGGGTGGGGGGCCGGGATCTGGGGGCCCCCTTATAAAAGGGGGCTCCCAGATTCCGATAAGCCCCACGCCCGCAGACCCCGACAACCAATGGCCAGGGTTGTCGGGAAGAGGCCCTTGTCCTCATCAACATGGGGACAAGGTGCTTTGGGGTGGGGGGGCCGCACGGCCCCCCTTTCCGCCAGGGCACACCCCATGTTGAGGGCACGCGGCCTGGTACGGCTCAGGAGGGGGGGGCGCTCGCTTGTCCCCACCCCTTTCCTGGCCTGCCGGCTGCGTGCTCGGATAAGGGTCTGAGATGGATTTGGGGGGACCCCACGCCGTTTTTCGGCGTGGGGAGTCCCTTTAAATCCATGCCAGGTGACGAGCTAGCGCGCCGGCATTTACTGCCTACACTAGCTACGTACCTGAAGTCACGTGCTAAATGAACGGACTTTCCGATGAGCGGCAAGTCCGTTCATTTCAAAAGTCCGGCGGACTAGCCTACTGACGGCGGGATTGTCCGCCGGACTGCCAAGTCCAGCGGATAGTTTTAAAACAAAACTTAAAACTTTAGTCCGCCGGATTTTTGGAAAAAAAGTCAGTCGGAGGCCCACACACGAGGGGATTATTCGGTGGACTTGGTCCAGCGGACAATCCCGCGGAATAATCCCTTCGTGTGTACGCGGCATAAGTGTCTAGGTTTGTAAAGCTGAGTTAGTGCAATCCTTGTTTTTTTTCCCACCCAAATGAAGTTGTTTAGTTTTTTTGATAGTAGGTTGAAGAATTTCTGGGGGATGCGGATAGGGAGAGTTCTGAAGAAGTATAGTAGTTTAGGAAATATTTGCATTTGGTTTGCAGCTATCCGACCTATCCAAGAGAGATGCAGTTTTGCTATGTGGTTCATTTCTTCTTCAATCTTATGTAACAATGGGGGGAAGTTACAGGCGTATAAATTTGAGGAGGATGCGGACAGCTGCACACCAAGATAAGTGATTGAGGGGGGATTCCATATGCAAGGAAAGAGCTGTTGAAGGGCATTACGTACCTTACTCGTGGTATGTAGTGCCATAGCAAAGCATTTTGATGTATTGATCTTGTAGAAGGACACCTCACTAAAGTCACGTAGTTTTTGTTGTATAGCTGAAAGTGAGGGTTCTGGATCAGTGACGGTCAGTATTATATCATCTGCAAAAAGTCCTAGTTTATGGGTCCCCGATCCTACTGTTATTCCTTTAATGTCGCCAGAAGCTCTAATGCTTTCTGCCAGGGGTTCAATGGCTAGGGAGAAAATTATTGGCGAGAGAGGGCATCCCTGCCGAGTACCGTTCGACAGGTAAAAGGGGTCAGAGAGTAGTCCAGATGTTAACACACGGGCCGAGGGACGGGAGTAAAGGGCCATAATAGCTGAATGGATTGGTCCAGTGAGTCCAAATTTAAGGAGGGTTTTAGATAGATAGGTCCAGTGTACCCTATCAAAAGCCTTTTCTGCGTCTAAGGCTATAAAAGCGCTAGGGAGATTGTGGAGTTCCGTAAATCTGAAGAGGTTAAGCATTCGTCTAGTACCGTCAGGGGCTTGTCTGCCTTTTACAAAACCTACTTGGTCTAATCCTAAGAGTGAGGGGGTCACTTCCATCAGTCTGTTCGCTATCACCTTGGCATAAATTTTTAAGTCGGAATTCAATAGTTAGATCGGTCTAAAATTTTGGGGGCGGTCTGTGTCTTTACCAGGTTTAGGAATCGTGACAATGACTGCTTGTAGCATTTCTGTTGGGAAGGTTTTTTTGTCTGAGGCTGCATTGAAGACGTTTGCTAGCGTAGGCACGAGTAGGGAGGCAAATGCTTTATAGTATTCGGCCGAAAAACCGTCTGCGCCTGGTGATTTATGCATAGGCAGGGATTGTATAACAGTGGTGATTTCTTTGCTGGTAATAGGGGAATTCAGTTTATCAAGTAAAAGGGAGTCAACTTTTGGTATATTAAGTTTTTGGAGAAAATTGTCTATTTCATAATCAGAGGGTTGGTGAGTGTGTGGGTCAGCATGGAGGTTATAAAGAGATTTGTAATAATCCTTAAAGGCGTTCGCTATATATTTAGGGTTGCGGAGTGTGGCATTGGACTTGTGGTGTTTGATGTGAGTCAGATTGGCCTTGGCTTGCCTTCTTTTAAGTTGGGAGGCAAGGAGTTTGCTTGCTTTGTTGTTTTGAGAATAAAAGGATAATTTCATTCTTTTAAAGTAGACATCATAATCCGTCTTAAGCTCCAGCCGTAAGTCCTCATGGCACTGGTTAAGGTGTACCAGGATGTCTGGGGATGTAGTAGATGGGTTCTTATGTAGGGATTCTAGTTCGGCAATGGAGTTTTTGAGTTCGGACATACGTTGCAATTTTTTCTTTTTTTCCCTAGAAGCTATTTGTATAAGTATACCTCGAGCATATGCTTTGTGCGCACACCATAGTATTTCAGGGGAACATTCCTCATCAGTGTTTAGTTCAAAGTAGTCTGTCAATTTCTTGCTGATCTCATCCCTAATCCGGGGGTGAGACAGCAAGTAAGTGTTGTTACGCCATAGGGGTTTGCAGTGCTGTTTGTTATTATCCATTATATCAATTGTTACTGGTGCATGGTCCGACCAAGTGATATGGATATCTGTTTTGACCACATTTTGCAGGGTATACATGTCTACAAGAAAAAAATCAATTCTAGAGTAGCTGTTGTGAACAGGAGAGTGGTAAGAATAGTCCTTCTCAGTGGTTCGGGTGCATCGCCAGGGATCAAAGAGCCGTTCTGTATGGCAGAAGGGGCCTAAGCAAGGTCTCTGTCGGAGAGCCACTGAGGAGGAATCAAGATCATTGTTGAGTACAGTGTTAAAATCACCAAATATAATTAATTTACCTTTTTGCATAGATTTAGCCATTGTTACCACTTTCCGTACAAATTTCAGCGTGTGAACATTCGGAGCATATAGATTTACCAGCGTGTAGACAGTGTTATTATTCTCAGCAATTAGGATGATGAAGCGTCCGTGTTGGTCAGTGCGTTCCTGTAAGATAGAAAAGGTTACTGTGTCCCTTATGGCTATAATTACACCATTTTTTTTAACAGAGTCATTGGCGTAGAAGATGTGCGGGTATTTGGCGTGTGTACATTTTGGCGCGTGGTTGCTGGCAAAATGAGTCTCTTGGGCACACAGGACATCACAGTTCATAGCCAGAGCCCCTCCGTTTGAAAGGGCTGTTAAGTCCCCTCACATTGAGACATGAATTTAATGTTCATATTGTAGTTGGAAAACGCCTTGCTGCCCTCCAGTGGTAGAAGTTAGAAGTGTACCTTGAAAAAGATGACTTGATGAAAAGTGACAATAGAAATGTGATAACTGCTGCTCATAGAACCTTGAGCAAATAGAAAACCGCAGAGATGCCACGGTATCTTAACCCGGATGCAGGATACATCCTGCGACTGTAGAGGGGGAAAACAGTCATGTAGAAAAAGCCGAACAGCGGTGGCTAATGTGAGCCAGAACTTAAGTAGGCAGTATGTGTGAGGGCACAGGTAAATTGCATTTCATAGCGTGCGACTTTAGGGAAATCGCATGGTGAAAAAGGATGCATACAAAGGACCGTTGTCATCAATCATTTGTTACGTCTGTTTTGACGATTGTAGTTTTGTCTATCTGGCAAGGGTTCAGGGTCAGCTATTTCCCCGTCCGCAGGGAGAAGTCGCCATTTTCTGAGGAGATCCATTCCCTTTTCCAGGGAGGAAATAGTGTGGGGTTCGTTGTGCATTTCAAGAAGCAGTTTGGCCGGGAATCCCCATTTATACAGGATTTTGTGATTTCTCAGGATCTTGGTGATGGGGACCAGATTGTGCCTTGCTTGCAGCGTAGCCTGCGATAAATCTGCATATAGTATGATTCCTGCGAATGGGTCAGGGAGTGCAGGGTGCTGTCTAGCATAACGCATGAGTTGGTCTTTCACATGATAAAAGTGAATTCTGGCAATGACGTCTCTGGGTATTTGATCAGGTAGAAAGGATGGCTTAGGTAACCTGTGTGCTCTGTCTATGCTGACATCTGCAGGGCTCAGGGATGGTAAGGCAGTGGTCATAAGCTTTTGGAGGTAAGTAGTCAGGTCCGCTGGCTTGACTGATTCAGGGATCCCCCTAAAGTTAACATTGTTTCTGCGTGCGCGGTCCTTAATATCCACCATTTTGAGACTCATTGCTTTAATTTCATCATCTATAGATAGATGTGCATCAACAAGCTCATTGTGTGCAAAAGTGAATTCTTCCATTTTTCTCTCTACATGCTGCACTCTGTCACTAATCACTGTCATTTCCACTTTAGTACTGTGCATGAAGGCTGAGATGTCCTGCTGGAGAGCCCCCCTCAGTGTCTGAAGCATCTCCTTCATAGTAGAGTCCAGAATGGGCTGGTCTGCTGTGGGGAATGCATCTAATTGCTGTGCATATGAGGAGGCCTCCTCCATTTCTTCCCCCCCAGGATCAATGTCAGTCAGCGGTTCGCTGTCCCCCCCCCAACCTCCTCTTTTGTTTTACAGGGCTTATAAATGGGGATTGTGGCAAGGGATGAGCTGTGGGGCTTGACTCACCCTGAGATGGAGCTGGATTAGGCCCGTATGCAGGGGCGGCTGAGGCGCTCCTCACAGCGCGGGCGCCATCTTGGATTTCTCGGCCGGCTGCAAGGGGGAAGAAACCGGTCAGTTTTTTAGGCAATTCCCTGTCCTTTCTCTTGCTCATCGTGAGCGGTATGGTCCGTGGGGTGTACCTGTGCTTGTGGGGATGTTTTCAGATTGTTAGACTCGCTGTGGGCCGCTGATGCTGTACCGCTGCAGGAGAGCTCTCCTCTCAAGCGTCCATGCTCTCCGGCCGCCGGCTCCGCCCCCTCAAAATATGGTGCTTTTAAACATGCAAAATATTGTTGTTTTTTTTTTAATGCTTTAGAAGACACATTATATCTCTCTAACAAACTAAGGACGCTTGATCGTCCCCCCTCTTTCCTGACCTGCTGGTCTGCATGCTTGGATAAGGGTCTGGTGTGTGTTTTTACATTTAGCTGTCAGCTGATGACTCATAATTTGTTAAGGACGTGGCTGCCGGCTCCTTAACAGCCATGTTGTTTACTGGTTGTTAAGAAAGACGGTGCCTGCCGGTTCCTTAAATATCGCATACCGGGACCACTGATTATTTACCGCATGCAATCGTTGTTCTTTTTGTGAATTGATATATTGCAATAGTGAGCTGACATTTTCAGGATAGCATGCGGTATTTGGAAAAACACCTAAATACCACATGTGATCTGGTCCTGTGAAGGTGTACCCAATATACAGCCACAGGGAATCAAACTGGGCGTAAAAAGTGAAAAAGAACAGATGAAGTATGAGCAACAGACAGACAAGAAAGAAAGGGAAATAAGCCGTCATCAGCAAATGTCACATTATGTCAGATTACCGCTAGAATGTTTGAGCCATGTTTTCCACTGATTAATAAATGTATCATAGTTATGGTTCTTAAGAGACATCATTCTTCTCATGGAGAATTGGATATTTTCTCGGACTGTCCAGTAAACTTGGGGGACTTCCACTTTCTAGTAATATTTAGTTATGTGGCTAATAATATGTGAGTAACTACTGCCCTATGGTTTTTACAGCGGTCCTTATAGCAATACACAAAAGCGCTAGAGAAGATGGTAATGATATAAAAGTTATCTCCAAAAAGATAATAAAGACCTGTTTCAATAAAGATCTTAGCACTGCCACAATAGGTGACTCGAGAAGCCAACAGAACCACATTGCTTCCAGCATTGTGGTGATGAGGATGTTGAGAATTTAGATAATTTGTATGCACGATTTTCAGAGGCCTCTCCCAGTGAATGAAGCAATGTGAATACAAAAATTGACTTTGTATATCCTTCTGCCATTGTTTTTCAGTATAAATATATCCTACTTTGTCATACTATGAGGTTTGGCAAAAACTGTTGAATGGCTAAGGAATTGATAAACACTGAGTTTACCTTAACATTTTGGTTGATATTGGTTAAGAAATTAAATACAGAAGAGTCCATGGCATAAATAGTGTTGCAGGGAGTTTTATTCAAAGTATTAAAAACATGAGTAATTTAACAGAATTTTGAAATGTCAGTAATATAATGCATAGCATAATGATTTAATTTTAAACATTTTGAGATGCTCATAGTCTTAAAGTAGGAAAACTCCCAAAGCTGTATTAAACCCAAAGCAAACATTCATTATATTGCAGCTTACCAATTCTTAAATATGATGGCTGCATTGGTTTTCTTTTTAGGCTTTCTTTCTTTTTTTTTTTTTCTTACAATTATCAGCTTTTATTTATGTAAAACCTTTACTCCACACAGAACAAAACGAATGCTGTAACTGCTTAAAATTGTTAGCTGAAATTCAGCTTTAATATGTTGGTGTATTTAAATCTGTTAATCAATCTAATGCTCTGTGCTCCTTCATCACCATAATACACCTAATATAAAAGACGGGTTACTGGTAAGATCACCAGGTGAAAACAGAGAGGGAAAAGGGGGAAAAATAAAACTAATTCAGGCACCACATGTAAAGATTGGTAAGGTGCAATATAATACATTTTTGCTTTGGGGTTTGATACTGCCCACATTAATGTCTATGGTTAATTTTTCTACTACAGGAATAGGCTGGGATGTGTTTGGTTCAGATGCATTGAAGAAGTTGAGATAGTTGGTTCTCTCTTTTTTTCAGCTTGAGCACCTTTTTTCAAATAAAAGCCTCTTATGAATACTTTGTGAGCAATCCAAATGTTGAAAACATAAATTTTTGCTACACCATTAAGAACAAAATAGTCTCTAAGCTACATTATGTCTCAATTAACTGTAAATTTTGCTGGTCAAGAGATAAATATTTTGTTTCCATAAATAATATGGAAATAAGGTAGACCCTCAGAGATCTCAACAGTCACAGAAGTGTGCTTAAATCACAAAATATATTCTATAGTAGAGTTAGATATTTTCTGAAGCGATTTATCGGTAGTTAACATATTTATTCATAAATTATGTGATAGAAAAAAATTACCCTTTCTGTACCATGCTAGCAAAGCCACACATCAAACAAATCAGTCTTATGTAAAAATGTATTAAGAGAAGATTAAGATTTCTTTGGTGTAGCTATGGTATCTATTAAACTTGCAGATAAGAATATTATAATGACCATATAGGACCTATATTTTACTGTAGGTCTTCTATTGATCTTAAAGCTTAAAAAAAATTGATTTTATCTTTTTTATATATTGCAGTAAAAACATGTCCTAGTTCAGTCTCAAGGTTTCCATATTAGAGTAATAAGCCATTTGAACAACAAGGACATCTCCTTTCCATGAACAGAATTTCCGGAGGAATGCCGTGTGGGCTCCAGCGGACTTTTCTTTCCCAAAAGTCTAACGGACCTAGAAATAAAACATGTTTCAAATCTTTTCAACGGTCTCGAGTCCGGTCGAAAAATCCAGTCGCCTGTGTGCTAGTCCGACGGACGAAAACCGACGCTAGGGCACCTATTGGCTACTGGCTATGAACTTCCTTATTCTAGTCCGGTCGTATGTCATCACGTTTAAATCCGTCGGACTTTTGGAGTGATCATGTGTGGGCAAGTCCGTTCATTTGGAAGTCCGTCGGACCTCCGCTGCAAAGTCCGTCGGATAGTCCGCCGGACCAAGTCCGTCGAAAAGTCTGCTCGTGTGTACGCGGCATAAGGCTTTTCTTTATAGGGACTATTGAGCCCCCTTGCAATTATCAACGCTATTTCAAAAGTCATCAGATAGACTCCCTGAAGAGGTGGTTCTGGCCAGCTCAGTAGATTGCTTTAAGAAAGGCCTGGATTATTTCCTAAATTTACATAATATAACAGGGTACTAACATTTATAGGTAAAATTGATCCAGGGAAAATCCGATTGCCTCTCGGGGGATCAGGAAGGATTTTTTTCCCCTGCTTTAGCAAATTGGATCATGCTCTGCTGGGGTTTTTCGCCTTCCTCTTGATCAACTGTGGGTATAGAATTGGGTATATGGGATTGTATGATATTGTTTTTTTTTTTTTTTTTTTTTGTGGTTGGACTGGATGGACTTGTGTCTTTTTTAAACCTAACTATGTAACTAAGATGGAAAAATATAGGAAAAAGGATAGACACGTGGATGCTCTATGGCTGTGTCTGTCAGATACCTATAGCAGCGCTCAGTCCTAATTTTCAACTAAAGTTGAAAGATTAGTGCATGTATGTACATTTAGTGTGTACAACAATAAATAAATAAATAAACAAAAAACAATGTCTAAAAGCAATAAAGCAAAGTGTACCGTAAAAAATCAACTTTACATTTCGCCTTAAAGTGCTGGGTGCATAAATCAAATAAATAAAATTAATGATAAATTCCAAGTGCACGTGAACAAATAAATAAATGAGTTTGATTAATGAGTGAATTGCACTGCGTATTTTCATCCAATGAATATCAACAAAAGTCCGCGTGACAACAAACGCGATCCTCCAATCTGATGGATCAGCAATGTGACGAACGTGACAGTTCAAAATAGCATGTGACAATCGATTTTGTGTTGACTCTCCGTGAGTAATCCGCAAACTTCCACCTTAAGTGACACCGTGTTACAGGGATTAGCCCCTCTTGGGGGTGCACTCACCAGAGATATGCTCACAATGCGCCTGTAGTATTATACCCTGAGGACCTTCTCCACCAGCATCTGCTACTGCGTTCGCCCACTTATGGATACCTCCAGTGCATCAGCCTCTTTCTCCAGTGTGGTTATACACAGTTGTGCATGCACAACTGTGTATAACCACACTGGAGAAAGAGGCTGATGCACTGGAGGTATCCATAAGTGGGCGAACGCAGTAGCAGATGCTGGTGGAGAAGGTCCTCAGGGTATAATACTACAGGCGCATTGTGAGCATATCTCTGGTGAGTGCACCCCCAAGAGGGGCTAATCCCTGTAACACGGTGTCACTTAAGGTGGAAGTTTGCGGATTACTCACGGAGAGTCAACACAAAATCGATTGTCACATGCTATTTTGAACTGTCACATTGCTGATCCATCAGATTGGAGGATCGCGTTTGTTGTCACGCGGACTTTTGTTGATATTCATTGGATGAAAATACGCAGTGCAATTCACTCATTAATCAAACTCATTTATTTATTTGTTCACGTGCACTTGGAATTTATCATTAATTTTATTTATTTGATTTATGCACCCAGCACTTTAAGGCGAAATGTAAAGTTGATTTTTTACGGTACACTTTGCTTTATTGCTTTTAGACATTGTTTTTTGTTTATTTATTTATTTATTGTTGTACACACTAAATGTACATACATGCACTAATCTTTCAACTTTAGTTGAAAATTAGGACTGAGCGCTGCTATAGGTATCTGACAGACACAGCCATAGAGCATCCACGTGTCTATCCTTTTTCCTATATTTTTCCAATTTTACTGTTATTTAAGCAGCAGCTACATATTGTATTTTAGCACACCTCTAAAATCAATTGTTTACCACTACTATTTATGTATTTATTTATAATCTAGTATTTAATAACCACATTTTTATAATTATATTTTTTTCATCTTATTTATAATTTATACATAGCGCTACACTGAATATTTATTTATTTATTTATTCACTCACATAATATATATTTATTTATTTATTTATATATTTACCCACTACACCCTTCTCTGGGGTCTATACCATTTATTACCCCAAATTGTAAATACATACACCCAAACAGCGCAGAGAGGTGTTGAGCACAGGAGGGCGGAAAGCTTAAAACACCATTTCTTCACGATGTAACTAAGATGGTCTCACATTGCTACAAAATGTCACACATAAGACAGTATTTTCAAAGGCATACCTGAAGTGTAAGAGTGGACAGTCAGTCCACTCCAGTTGGTAAGACCACGTCATTAGAATAGAGAGATATAGGATAATAGGTGAAAGACTAAATCCAGTGTTCTTGAAATTGGAGTAGATACATATGTGATGCAAGAAGAGATTAGTTCAATAAAAAACAAAAACATAGAACCTTAAAGTGGATGTAAACCCAAACTTATTTTATTTGTCATGATGTAGAGAATATGATTTTCTTTCATTTGAGCCCAGGCTTGCCACACAGATTTACTCGAGGCCTGAGCAATCCTCTTTTATTGTTCAGTTAGAGAAATCTTGACAAAGTCTTGGAAACATTGTCAAAAACGCCCCCTTGCTGTGAGTGACAGGTGATTTACATATCTCATGCACTAGGCTGAGACAGGCACATCCTGTGTAAAAAGTTCACAATTCACATCCACTTTAAGAAGAGGTTGAGATAAAACTTAGGCATAATGGACATATACTGCTGCTGCAATTGTGGGGTAGAAAGGCAACAATAAAGAACTAACAATATGGTAAACAAAGGCATTCTATCTGAATCTAATGGGCCTAAAATAGTGATGGAGTGTGTTCTCTGAGGTATTATTATAAAGGCTCATGACCAGTCAGATTCAACTTTTGGTGGCGATGACTTTTCATCAATGGGCATTTCCACAGGAAAAATACTCCAGTCTTTCAAAGTTTTCAAACTGTGTCAAGATCCTAGATTGCAAACAACTTCCTTTGTAGAAAATGCTGAAGTTTTGTGGGCTATCCCTATTTATACAGAATGTTTTTCAATTTCTGGACATTTTTATTAGTAGTAAAAGAGCACTCCTTTGCTGTATGGTGTACTGTGAATGTTATTTTGCATTAGTGAGCCAAGTTGTTTTAAGTTGCAGCTAGAGGCATGTTGGAGGCCTTACTGGAAAGTTAACCAGACTGAGGTGCAGTCTCTGATATGTCTCTAAATGTAATATTGTTTCACCTTGATGGATTCCTTAGATCAGCTAATTTAATTTCCACCCACTGAATGTCATTATCATGCTCATTGTGGGAATCATCCAGAGTATTATGGGCTGTAGAGAATTTTTTAAGGTGACTTATTCTGCCTCCAAAGTCATGAATAGAGACTTCTACATTTAGAGACCATGTTTGTAATAGTTTATATATAAATCCCTTGCGCTACTGTGAGTAACTATATGGTCAATATTAATAATCAATTAGAGAGATATTTGCAGCAAAATGAAAAGTGTTCACAAATACACAAACATGAAGTAAATATAGTAGGTAATTTCACGCAAAAAAGAAAAGTGAATGAGTGCAGTAATTACTAGTCACTTACAGGTGGAACTAGTATAAAATAATTCTGGAAGTATTAATAATCAATACAAATAATGAGGTAGATGATCAAGTGAATAAAATCAAATGAATAAAATAGTGACTGTTCAAGTGAATAAAATCAAATGTAAAAAATAGTGACTGTTGTCTAATATTCAAAGTGCTCAGTGCATAAATATGCATAAAACATAGGTGACATCGGGTGTATAATAAATCAATATAAATTCCTAAATGGATCACGTGAACGAAGGATAAAGAATCAAGGAATATAAATAAATCATTAAAACTGTAAATGACGGTAAATAAATATATGAGGTAGTCCCAGAATAAATAGATGAATAAGAAATAGTCCAAATAAATATATAAATAAATGAATCAAGCAAGTCTTGGTGTTGTGGTGGTGTATGATACAAATCCACAATAGATCAATCAGTAATTATATAGAATAATTCTCCAATGAATGCTCCAGAGTGCCTCCAGTTGTATCAGAGCATTTATCTATATTGCTAGATAGGACTATGTTCACACTGGTATTCATCTATTTTGTTATCCTTTTCTGGTCTCTCAGAACTCTCACCTTAAGACAGAATAAAAAGTGCCTTTCAGTGGTATCCTATAGCCCCAGGGTATAAGGTATCAGAGGTCAGCAAAGTCTAGTGGGTGGTACAGCCAAATCCTTCTCCTTTAAGAGCCTTTGAACCATGGACCTAAATCGTGGGCATTCTCAGCGCCTTCTCGCGCCCTTCTCAATGCTCGTCTGCCTACAGCCACTCCCTACGCGTTACGACACGTCACGTCACGTGTCTTCATCTGGGGAACCGAATTGGTCACTAGTAATTACTGCACTCATTCACTTTATTGCTTTTTTGCGTGAAATACCTACTATATTTACTTCATGTTTGTCATAGCCTGGTGCAAAGAATTGCATTAAGAAATTAACATTTCTTCCAAAGTAAGATTGATGAACAACTAATGACACAGTGGTTAACTCTTAATATAAGCTTATACTTGTGGAATTTCTGGAATGAAGTCAGCCTGTCTCCTCTGAATTATTGCAGTTTCCCTCTCCCTTATGTTTCTTCTGCCTTTACTTCAAGTGGTTCCAAAGCCTTAATTTTTTTTTTACCTAAACTCATTCCTTGCATTAAGATAAAAAAATATTTAGGCATCAGTATCCATCCTCACCCTCCTCTACTTACCTGAGCCCTCATTCAATTAAGTGCTATGCACATCTGCAGCTCTTCACTCCTCTCACTTCCTGATCTCACTGACTTTGTTGAGGCAGTGGGAGCCATTGGCTCCTGCTGCTGTCAATAAAGGCCAGTGATGAGGGAGCTGGTTTGCAGGGCTGAGTCCTGCTGTCTGTGTCAATAGATACAATATACAATTCTATTGCACAGTGCAGGTAAGTATAAACCTCTTTGTTATTTTTTAAAAAATATATACATTTACAACCACTTTAATAAATTGCCCTTAGTGGGAGAATCAGGGGTAGATGACTCACCTGACAACCAGATGCTGATCTCATCAAGGGGAGGATGAGAGGAACATCTTGATCTTTCCTAGTGTCCATTTGCTGTGCAAGTTTCTTGTGTTTGGAAGCTGCATGTGGAGGGATCAACACCAAATTGAAGGCCTCAGAGTTCTGTGGAGCAGTAGTAGTCTGTGAGATTCTTGGGCTTTTATTCCCAAATAATACCTGAACTGTGTTCAGGGTTTCTCAGTGGTAGAGGTGTAAGATAGTACATGCTATGTGCTGTGATGTTGATGTGTAGGCAAAGTCCTGATGGGGCTCTCTTAGTCAGCAGCCATTCATCTCACTATTCAGCAACATCCTATTTTTATTTTATTTTTTTAAAGGGCAGTACACATTGGCGGTTATTTACTAAAGGAAAATCCACTTTTCACTGCAAGTGCACTTGAAAGTGCAATGAAAGTGCACTTAGAATTAAAATCGCTGTAGATCTAAGGGGCACATGCAAGGAAAATAAAAAAACAGCCTTTTAGCTTGCACATGATTGGATGATAAAATCAGCAGAGCTTGCACTCATTTCAGATCTATCCCTTAGATTTAGAGCGACTGCACTTGCAGTGCAAAGTGGATTTGCCTTTCGTAAATAACCCACATTGTTTACTAAAAATGTGTACTGTCTCTTTAGGAAAAAGTGTTGTGGAGTATTCCTAAAATCAATACCAGACCCTTCTTCAAGTATAAAGCCTAGCTGACATGGAAAAGGGGCTTCGGGAACCCCCTCTCCTGAAACATACCAGGCCACATACCCTCAATATTGAAAGGGTGCTTTTCCAGATACCCCCCCCCCCCCCACACAAGGCACCTTGATGTGAAATAAGGTCTCGTTCCCATATTCAATGCCCTAAAAAGATGGGGGTGCCTATAGGAATCTGAAGCCCACCTTAGAAACGTGGGGACCAGATATCTGGCCCCTACAACATGAATGACTAAGGGGTACTCCTTGCTTCTATATCGCAAAAATGTAAATAGTAAAAAAAAACACAAACACCAAGGAAAAATCATTTATAAAAAAAACACTCCCAGAAAAAGTCAAGCCACAATGAATATTCAGTGACAATTATGTTGTCTAGTGCTGAAGATTCAGCGTGAAGAGACAGCATCATGTCGATGCTGTCTGTTCACTACTTCCATCACTGGAATGTAAACAACAGCATAGGGGAACCTGGGTGATGTTGTTGACCAAATATGAAACAATGATAAACAAGGGTAAATCTATAATTTAGCCAATGTAGGGATACCCCATTTCTACAAAAGCCATGGGTTTGGGCAGGTGGACAAACTGACTAGAACTGGACTGTTCTTTACTGAATGGCAAACAAGCTGTGTTTGGGCCAAGCTCATATTTTCCTCACAAATAAAGCTCATTCCTGGTTATACAGTGCCTTGAAAAATAATTTATACCCCTTGACATTTTCCACATTTTGTAATACTAAAACCAAAAACAGGCATGTTTTATAAAGCTATTTTTTTTGTGTGCGTGCATGCAAAATAAAAATAAAACTATTCTGTGTGTGTGTGTGTATATATTATTATTATTATACAGGTTTTATATAGAGCCAACAGTGTGTGCAGTGCTTAACAAAATAGAGACAGACATTGCAGTTACATTACAATTTGGTACAAGAGGAATCAGAGGGCCCTGCTCATTAGAGTTTACAATCTAAAAAGGGAGGGTGAATTGATACAAAAGGTAATAGCTGTGGGGGATGAGCTGATGGAGGAAGTAAAACAGTGTTAGTTAGAAGCAGGAAAGGCTTCTTTAAAGAGAAGGGCTTTCAGGGATCGTCTAAAGATGGATAGATTAGGGGACAGTCGGACAGATTGGGTATAGAGTTTGTAAATGATGGGAGAAGCTCTGGAGAAATGCGAGCATGGGAGGAGGTGACAAGGGAGCTAGAGAGCAGGAGGTCTTGGGAGGACAGAAGAGAGCGGCTTGGTTGGTATTTTTGGACTAGGTTAGTGATGAAGCTGGGGGTAGAGTTATGAGTGGCATTGTAAATTATTGTTAGTACTTTGAATTTTATTCGTTGGGTCAGTGGAAGCCAGTGGAGGAATTGGCAGAGAGGGATGGAGGACACTGAATGGTTGGTAAGGTGGATGAGTCTAGCAGTGGCATTCATTATGGACTGAAGGGGGGATAGTCTAGGTAAAGGTAATCCAATGAGGAGGGAGTTGCAGCATGATTTGGACAGGGATTGTATGTGGGCCTAAAAGGACCGTTCAGAGTCTAAGGTTACCCCTAGCACCCTGGTATGTAGGGACGGACTGATAGATGTGCCATTGATCTTGACAGAGAAGTTAAGAGAAGGGACACATGGGGGAGGAAATATTAAGAGCTCAGTTTTAGATAGATTCAGTTTGAGGAAGTGGTTTGACATCATTTATAGGCTGATATGTCTGTTAGTAAATCAGTGTAGCGTGAGAAGATTGACGGGGTGAGCTGAGGGGCAGAGAGATAGATTTGGGTGTCATCAGCATATAAATGGTAGTGGAAGTCATGGGAGGCTATCAGCTGACCCAGGGAGGATGTGTAGATCGAGATTAGTAGAGGTCCACGGACAGAACCTTGGGGGACCCCAATAGTAAGAGGAGTTGGAGAGGAGGAAGTGGAGTTGTAAGTGGAGTTGTAAGTGATACTGAAGGCACGATGAGATAGGTAAGATTCAAAAACAACGGAGAGTGCAGCCATGGGGACCAAGCAAATTTTTTTTTGAGGATGGGGTGATCAACTGTATCAAAGGCAGCAGAAAGGTCCAAGAGTAAGAGTACAGAATAATGATCATTTTGGCTGTTAGCAAGTTGTTTGTGAGTTTTAGAAAGGCCAGTTTCTGTGAAGTTCTGTGGGCGAAATCCAGATTGAAGGGGATCAAGAAGGTTATTCTCAATGAGGTGGTCGCTCAGTCGGTCGTAGACTAAACGTTCAAGGAGTTTGGAGGAAAAAGGGAGTAAAGAGATGGGTCTTAGGTTGTTAAGATTGGTGGGGTCTAGTGAGGCCTTTTTTGGTATGGGAGTGACTAGCGCATGTTTTAGAGGGTTGGGGAAGATGCCAGTAGAGAGTGAGAGGTTAAAGCTATGAGTTAAAGAGTGTAGGATAGAGTCAGATAGTGACCATAGTATTTGAGAAGGATCAGGGTCCAGGGGGCAGGAGGTTAGGTGGGTGTTAGAAAAAAGTTTAGTGACTTCCTCTATAGTAGCTGAGTTAAAAGAGGGAAGTATTGATTGTGCAGGAGGGCAAGGAGTGTAAAGTCAGGGAGATATCTGTAGAGCAGAGACCTCAAGATAAATTGTCTCAATCTTAAGTTATTTGCAAACTCCTGGGCAGTGAGTAAGTTAATGGGTGGAGGTAATGGAGGATGAAGTTGAATAGTAAAGTTAGAAAAGAGTTGACGGGGACTGCGTGAGGGGGTGTTAATGAAAGTGATAAAGTAGGTCTGTTTGGCAGTGTGGAGGCAGGAATGGTATTTTTGGAGGGCAGATTTATAGTGGCTGAAATCTTGCTGTGACTTAGTTTTACACCACAGAGGCTCAAGGGCGTGGCTATGTTTTTTGAGGCTTCTGGTAATGTCTGTCTGCCAGGGTTGTAGCGGTTGGGGCCTGATTCTGTGCGTAGTGAGGGGGGCGAAGGTATCCAGGGTGGATGACAGTGAACTGAAGTGGCCAAGTTGGTGCAGGACAAGGATGAGATTTTGTCATAGAGACAATCTCTAGCAGAAAGAAGAAGAGAAGGGTTAAGATGGCGAAGGTTTCTATGGGTAACAGTTTGGTAGTTGGGAGGCAAGGAGGAGGCAGACAAGGAGAGAGTAAAACTAATAAGGTGGTGATCAGAGAGAGGAAAAGGAATATTGGAGAGGTTGTGCGGAGTGCATAGGTAGGAGAATATGAGGTCAAGGCAGTTGCCAACAGAGTGCGTAGAAGCGCTTGTCCATTGTTTTAGGTCAAAAGAGGAGGTTAGGCTCAGCAGCTCAGAAGTAGCAGGAGTGTTAAGATTAACAGGGATGATGAAGTGACCAAGAATGATTTTTGGAATTTCAGAAGAGAGAAAGTAGGGAAGCCAGGCAGAGAAGTCGTCAAGGAAGTTTGATAACGGTCCAGGGGGCAGATAGATCACAGCAATTCTAAATGAAACTGGAGAAAATAGACAAATACGGTGAACTTCAAATGAAGAGGGAGACAGAGAGGAGGGTGGATGAAGAACCAGAAAAGTGCTTTGAGGGGATAGGAGGAATCCAACACCACCTCCTCCATCCACTAGGCCTAGTAGAGTGAGTCCACAGGAGGCAACATAGGAGAGAGCAGCAGGAGAAGGAAGGTCAGATTCTTGAATCCGGGTCTCAGTAATTTCAAGTAGATTCAGGGAGTTTGTGATAAATAGGTCATGGTGGTGAGTTTGTTACAAACAGAGCGGGCATTCCAAAGGGCAGAGGAGAAGGGAAGGCTGGTTCTAGGCTGGAGAGGAATAGAAATGAGATTGTGTGGATTGTGGCTGCTATCAGAGGATGGGGGTGCTGGGTATGTTGGCCAAAGGTAAATGATAGTGGTCCAGGATTTGGGGAAATATCTCCAGAAGTTAGGAGAAGCAGAAGGGTGAGAGAGGAGATATAGGAGTGTAACTTATGTGGGGGGACATGTCCCAGTGTCCTGCAGGTTTTATTGGTATATGGGTTCATAATTAGCACGAGCTGATATGTACAGTAATACGGTGAAGACAGGACTGAGGGTGATATATATATATACAGTAAACACAAAATGCAATTTGTAAATGAAGGTGTTTATTATTAAAGGTGAAAAAAAATCCAAACCATCATGGCCCTGTGTGAAAAAGTGATTGCCCCCCTTGTTAAAACATACTATAACTGTGGTTGTCCACACCTGAGTTCAATTTCTCTAGCCACACCCAGGCCTGATTATTGCCACACCTGTTCACAATCAAGGCATCACTTAAATAGGAGCTGCTTGACACAGTAAGGTCCACCAGAAGATCCTTAAAAGCTACACATCATGCCGAGACCCAAAGAAATTCAGGAACAATTGAGAAAGAAAGTAATTGAGATCTATCAGTCTGGAAAGGGTTATAAAGCCATTTCCAAAGCTTTGGGAATCCAGCGAACCACAGTGAGAGCCATTATCCACAAATGGCGAAGACATGGAACAGTGGTGAACCTTCCCAGGAGTGGCCGGCCGCCCAAAATTACCCCAAGAGCGCAGCGACGACTCATCCAAGAGGTCACAAAAGACCCCACAACAACGTCCAAGGAACTGCAGGCCTCACTTGCCTCAGTTAAGGTCAGCGTTCATGCCTCCACCATCAGGAAAAGACTGGGCAAAAATGGCCTGCATGGCAGAGTTCCAAGGAGAAAAACCACTGCTGAGCAAAAAGAACATCAAAGCTCGTCTCAATTTCTCCACAACACATCTTGATGATCCCCAAGACTTTTGGGACAACATTCTGTGGACCGATGAGACAAAAGTGGAACTCTTTGGAAGGTGTGTGTCCAAGTATATCTGGCGTAGAAGGAACACTGCATTTCAGAAAAAGAACATTATACCAACAGTAAAATATGGTGGTGGTAGTGTGATGGTCTGGGGCTGTTTTGCTGCTTCAGGACCTGGAAGACTTGCTGTGATAAAAGGAACTATGAATTCTGCTGTCTACCAAGAGATCCTGAAGGAGAATGTCCGACCATCTGTTCGTGTACTCAAGCTGAAACGAACTTGGGTTCTGCAGCAGGACAATGATCCTAAACACACCAGCAAGTCCACCACCGAATGGCTGAAGAAAAACAAAATGAAGACTTTGGAGTGGCCTAGCCAAATTCCTGACCTGAATCCTATTGAGATGTTGTGGTATGACCTTAAAAAGGCCGTTCATGCTCGAAAACCCTCTAATGTAACTGAATTAGGACAATTCTGCAAAGATGAGTGGGCCAAAATTCCTCCAGGACGCTGTAAAAGCCTCATTGCACGTTATCGCAAAACGCTTGGTTGCAGTTGTTGCTGCTAAGGGTGGCCCAACCAGTTATTAGGTTTAGGGGGCAATCACTTTTTCACACAGAGCCATGATGGTTTGGATTTTTTTTCACCTTTAATAATAAACACCTTCATTTACAAATTGCATTTTGTGTTTACTTGTGTTGTCCTTGACTATTGTTTAAATTGGTTTGATGTTCCGAAACACTTAAGTGTGACAAACATGCAAAGGAACAGGAAATGAGGAAGGGGGCAAACACTTTTTCACACCACTGTATATAAGGTGTGGGGTGGAGAAGATGGGTGAAGGAGAGAGAATTTAAGGAGAGAGGATGCAACTGTGAGAAGGAAAAGTAGGAGTGCATGATACAGAGTGGTGAGATTGAGAGGAAGCCTGGATGGAGAATCAGGTCACCTGTAGTCTGTTTAATGTTCTGCAGAAGTCTGTTGTGGATTTTCACTTTGTGCATTCGCTGAAGTGCTGAGCCGAAGTATAATACTTAATCCAATATGAATACTTTATCCTAGATGATAGTTGCCAATGCAATCCCTGCCTGTGCAAACCCCTGCCTGTGCATCCCCTAGAGGAGGCCGATATTTATACTGAGTTTGGGTGGGGGTATTGCCAATTTATTAGTCAGGATTGCATAGGAGGAACACATGGCTAACAGAATCAACTTCTCACACCAAAGGCTGACTACAAGACACAGCAAGAGAGCAGAAGGGTCACAGTCATAAAGATAACAACAGCTCATAATTTAGGAATAGACAATAAGAAAGTAAAATAAACATCACAGTGATATGGAGAGAGGGAAAGAATTTCAAGGCAGCATAGATCACCAAAAGCACATACACAGAATTAGCAAGCAGATCCCAGTTTCAATTAAAGGTGGAAGATGTGGTTGAGCTGACACATTCACAGAACTAGCAAGCAGATCTCAGTTTCAATTAAAGGTGGAAGATGTGGTTAAAGTGGAGGGCCACCCTGAAAAAAAAAAAAAAACTTGATAAAAATGTTAATACAAATTTAAAATGAAAAAAAAAAAATTTTTTTTTTTTACTTACCAGAAATGGCTGTTTCTAGGAAGATCGTCCTAATCTGCCTTTTCCTGTTCTGCGGAGCTGTTCTGTCTTCTGCTCCTAGCGCTGTCTTCTAGTGAATGGGGCGCGGTGTGTTATGGGAACTGTGTGTCCCACAACACATCGCGTTCCCCATTCAAAAAGCGCCGCGTGATGACTCGCGCATGCGCAGTACTTACTGAGGACGGCGGCGCTGGGACCGGAGCGCCGAGGGACATCTCGGCCTCCACGACCGACATCGCGGGCGCCCTGGGAGGGTAAGTGTACTTATTAACAGTCAGCAGCTACTTTTTTTTTAGCTGCTGACTTTTACATTTTTTTTTTTTGCTGAAACACCCCTTTAAGCTGACACATACCTGTGGAGGGGTAGAGAAGAATTGCGTTAGATAGTGCTGAGCCGAAGTGTAATACTTAATCCAATATGAATACCTTATCCAAGGTGTCAGATCTCTGCCCTCCTCGCTAACTCGCGACAAGGGACCTACCAACCTCACTACGCTGTCATTTACGTGACAGGAAAGATCAGGACTTCCATCAATTTAGCAATACCAGTTATGATTTCAGAATAAGCGTCTGCAACACACACTGCCACCAAAGACAGGTCTGCTCAGAGGCCTTACTCTAAAACAGTAGTGCTCTTTTAAGAGGCTGTTTCATTTATAGCTTGCATTAAGAGCTTTAGAGACAAGGTTAACACTTTTCAACATAAGGGTTTATTATGAAAAGGTCAAAGTTGGTGCAAATAAAACATTTACAGAAAAATGATGTTTCAAAGAGATAAAGACAATACAGCCACAAAGAAATAAGGTAGAATTGGGGAGGAAGAATACTTGCAATTAATGTCCAAGGGTTGATCAGAGTTTGATTGATGAGCTGGGTAATCAGTTCTCAAATTTGGCAGATGCTCCTGCTTGGATGGTAAAAAGAGAACTAACCATTGTCTTGGCTTCTCCTCTTTTCTGTCAAACTAAAGGGGTGTTGACAACGACCAGCGACCAATCATCTTGTCATCTTGTTTAGGGGTTGGTTGCTGGGAGGCGTCTACACTCATGGCCATGTCCCAGGTACAGTTTGTGATACATATTTATATCTCTGCATCTATAGTGTTTACAGACTCCAAATATCCATATTATTGTTCAGCGCAAGATTTCCTTCAAAACAGATATAAACATGCCATGTCTCTACTATCTAGTTTACCTAGGAGGAATAAAGGGTACCAGTGGTTTCCCATATGACCTGACATAGGGGTGTCTGGACTTGAAATGTTACAAATTATCTGAATAAACTAAATATGTCCATAATATGGCTGTGCTATTATTACTTTGGAAGTTATGAAACATGAAATTTCATACTCATTCCACTGTTTAAGCTTTATGTGCATTCAGGTATTTACGAACGGTATCTGCAGGTTCTCTGAATTGAGAGGGTGACATTTTTACGACAAGCCTGAACATCCTGCCAGGCCGACATGAGCTGTTTTTACATACCTAGCCTGGTTCTGCTATCTCTGTTGAGATAACCGTTCGTTCCTTTGAAGTCTAAAACTATGAATTCCTTAACACAATGTAGGAGGGAGTGTGTTCAGGTTTTTTCTGTAATATTACGATATGTAATAATACCATATGTGACGAACGGGTGTCAGATCCATGCGCTTCTCGCTAACTCACATCAAATGACCGGCCAACCTCACACCACGCTGTCATTTATGTAACAATGCCACTCTCAGCTGCGCCCAGCACAAAGATTTTCCAGCTTGTGGGACCACAATCTAGGTGCCAACAGCCTAAGAGCGATTGTCACTGGGCTAATTACGCAATAAACTCTTTAACTGCCACCACTGACGTTTGTTTAGGAAGGGTCAGGACTTCCATCAATATATATATATATATATATATATATATATATATATATATATATATATATATATATATATATATATACAGTGCCTGGAAAAAAGTATTTATACCCCTTGAAATTGTCCACATTTTGTCATGTTAAACGTAACATATTTACGTTACGTAACGTAAAGGTATTTTATTGGGATTTTATGTGATAAACCAACACAAAGTGGCACATAATTGTGAAGTGGAAGGAAAATGATAAATGGTTTTCAAATATTTTACAAATAAATATCTGAAAAGTGTGACGTGCATTTGTATTCAGCCCCCCTGAGTCAATACTTTGTAGAACCACCTTTCACTGTAATTATAGCTGCAAGTCTTTTTGGTTATGTCTCTACCAGCTTTGCACATCTAGACAGTGACATCTTTGCCCATTCTTCTTTGCAAGATAGCTCAAGCTCTGTCAGATTGTATGGAGTGTATCTGTGAACAACAATTTTCAAGTCTTGCCACAGATTCTTAATTGGATTTAGGTCTGGACTTTGACTGGGCCATTCTAACACATGAATATGCTTTGATCAAAACCATTCCATTGTAGCTCTGGCTGTATGTTTAGGGTTGTTGCCCTGCTGAAAGGTGAACTTCCACCCCAGTCTCAAGTCTTTTGCAGACTGTAACATATTTTTTTCTATGATTGCCCTGTATTTGGCTCCATCCATCTTCTCGTCAACTCTGACCAACTTCCCTGTCCCTGCTGAAGAAAAGCATCCCCACAACATCATGCTGCCACCACCATTTTTCACAGTGAGGATGGTGTGGTCAGGGTGATGTGCAGTGTTAGTTTTCGCCACACATAGCATTTTGCTTTTAGGCCATTTGACCATAGCACCTTCTTCCACATGTTTGCTGTGTCCCCCACATGTCTTCTTGCAAACTGCAAATGGAATTCTTATGGCTTTCTTTCAACAATGGCCTTCTTTTTGCCACTCTTCCATAAAGGTCCGATTTGTGGAGTGCACGACTAATGGTTGCCCTGTGGAGAGATTCTCCCACCTGAGCTGTGGATCTCTGCAGCTTCTCCAGAGTTACCATAGGCCTCTTGGCTGCTTCTCTGGTTAATGCTCTTCTTCACTGACCTGTCAGTTTAGGTGGACGGCCATGTCTTGGTAGGTTTGCAGTCGTGTCATACTCTTTCATTTTCAGATAATGGATTGAATAGTTCTCCATGAGATGTTTAAAGCTTGGGATATTTTTTTATAGTCTAACCCTGCTTTAAGCTTTTCCACAACTTTATCCCTGACCCTTCTGGTGTGTTTCTTTGCCTTCATGATGCTGTTTGTTCACTAAGATTCTCTAAAAAACATAGGAGGACTTCACTGAACAGCTCTATTTATGCAGAGATTAAATTACACACAGGTGTACTCTATTTACTTAATAGGTGACTTCTGAATGCAAACTAGATTTTAGTTAGGGGTATAGGGGTAAAAAGGGCTGAATACAAATGCACGCCACACTTTTCAGATATTTATTTGTAAAAAAATTTGAAAACCATTTATCATTTACCTTCCTCTTCACATTCATATGCCACTTTGTGTCGGTCTAGCACATAAAATCACAATAAAATACATTTTTGGTTGTAACATGGCAAAATGTGGAAAATTGCAAGGGGTATGAATACTTTTTCAAGGCACCGTAGGTTATAACAAGCCTCATGTTCTTACTTAGAAAGTGATATTTTACCACCTGAGATGTAGAATTTGTGCTTCATTATTCTCCTCCTTAGCCAGTATACACATTTCTACTTGCGTGGCTTGTGTATTCTATCATTTGTTTAATACTGTATGTTTTGGACATATTGTAACATTGCTGGCTTCTATAAACATTGTCAAATCTGTCTCCAGCATATATGCTCTTTCTAATATTTACTAGATTATGCCTAGGCAATTATTTTTTGCAATATATACTTTTTCACATAATATATCTTGTAGGCATTCTGAAAGCAGATGTTTTTCCTTCTTCTATGTGACTTTCCTGCTTGAGTACTCTGGGACTGCTGTAACTGATAGATGTCCTATGTATCATATTTTCTTTTTTTTTTTTTTTTGTTTACAAACTATTTTATTGGGTACAAATAAAAGAATGGTACAAAAAGTGGTGTGATATGTCAATAAAAACGCATTACATGAATTACATAAGGGTTACAGGTAAGGACAATTATGTTAATTATGTATCATATTTTCAAGGTATTCTGCTGTAGTGGTGTCTACCTGTATTGCATCTAATAAGCCTAAGTAAATAAAAAAGCTGAAAGGAGACATTTCTGCCACTATGGGGAACTGGAAATACACATCTGTACTCCTCCACAGCCAAGGCTCTGCAATCCCAAGGTGATAGCTTCAACTCCATGCTACTCTACCCAGGATAAACCCCCATAAACCTCACATGCCTACAGATGAAATAAATGGGAGAAGTCACTCCTCACCACCTCCTCCACAGTTTGCAGCCCAGTGAAATCAAGATGTTGGGCTTATGAAGGGCAGACAAGTCCATTTTTTGCCACTGATGAAGAGGCAAAGTGTGAAGTGTTAGAAGAGAACATTAAAAAGTTACAGTTAATGCTTAATTTATGTTCTTGCAATATAAACATTGTTCCAAATGACATGCCATCACCTTCAAAAATACCCATTTAAACTTTTTTACATTAGTAAAATATCATGTGTGTGTAGCATAATCATGGCTAATGGTAGAATGGCATCACATCTTAATGCATTTATTGCATCTTAAAAATTTACAGTTAAATGATTACATTGTTTAAACTAAAGTATTTGTAAAATATGAATATTGTAAATGATGATAGTGTAATACAAGTTTAGAATAATGTCTCTAATGATTATTTTCAGAGAAGCTGGAAACCTGGGAGTGCCAAACTGATTGAAATTTAATAAGTTGAATTCCTTAAATCGAAACATTCATGTTTATCACATACTGTATCTAAACATTGTTAAACAGTCATGCATTAATGGATAGAACCAAAATTACAGGGACCATTTGAAAAAGCTGTCTTTTATGCTATACATTTTCAGATATAATGTTTCTGACGTGAGTAATAGACTCCAATCAGGATTTTTTTCAAGAGCAGAATAAGGAACTCTTGTGCCTGTTTAATTGTGATGCTTTATTCACTAAAACAGCAGTATCATATTTTCATCATGTATACATTAATCTTAAATTTCAACATGTAAGAAATGCAAAACATCGCAAAGATGGTCCACCCTAAAGGGAACATGAAAAAGACAGATCCACAAATGGCTAAAATCTGTCTGGAAATTACAAACTATATAACAACTATATAACAAATGGGAAGCTCATTCTTCTATCCTGAGTGCTTGGTCTCCTGAGACTTGTTGATGAATGTATCCTCATGCAATCTGCAATAACACCTTTAACTATTTTCCTATAGCAGGACATATATCTTCCTTAGAAGGGAAGTAAAAAGTTTTTTTTTTCAATATATATATATACACACACATACACACTGCTCAAAAAAATGAAAAGGAATACTTTTTAATCAGAGTATAGCACCACGTCAATTAAATTCCTGGGATATTCTAGTTAAGTAGCAGAGGGGGTTGGTAATCAGGTTCAGCTGATTTGGTGTTACGAAATTAACAACAGGTGCACTAGATGGGCAACAGTGAGACAACCTCCAAAACAGGAATGGTTCTACAGTTGGAGTCCACTGACATTTAATTTCCCCTACTCATCAATTCTGACTGTTTTTCACTAGTTTTGCATTTGGCTAGGGTCAGTGTTCCTATAGAGGTTGCACAGGCAGTCCAAGTCCTCCCGGATGGCACACCAATATGTCACAATTCTTAAACACCGGGAGGATCTGATGGTTCCTCAGTGAATGGCTGACGCGTTTCAGGGGAGTACCCCTTTCATCAGAGCCTACAAGTGGGCGATGGTCCCCTGAAACGCGTCAGCCATTCACTGAGGAACCATCAGATCCTCCCGGTGTTTAAGAATTGTGACTGAAAGCAGTGGACGTGTGCATCCATCCATGTTTTTGCCTATACCGTGTACTCGTTTGTGAGTAGTCATTTTGCTGTTTTTATATATATTTTAATAAAACCTTTTTAGTGGTAATGCACAAGGGTCGGTGCGCCCTTCTGTTTTTCTTGTTTCCGTAGTGTTGTGAACACCCATTGTTCAAAGGAGGGCTGCAAGATTTTGGACATTACCTTGAGGAATTACACTTATATACTTTTTTATGAACCAAGAGACTAGACACCAGAGCGCAGGAGAATTTGTCGTATGTACACCAATATGTGCCATTGCCAGAAGGTTTTTTGTGTCTCCCAGCACAGTCTCAAGAGCATGGAGGGAATTCCAGGAGACAGGCAGTTACTCTAGGAGAGCTGGACAGGCCCTAAATAAGGACCAGTATCTGCTCCCTTGTGCAAGGAGGAACAGGATGAGCACTGCTGGAGCCCTACAAAATGACCTCCAGCAGGTCAATGGTGTGAATGTCTTTGACCAAACAATCAGGAACAGACTTTATGAGGGTGGCCTGAGGGCCCAACGTCTTCTAGCGGGCCCTGTGCTCACTGCCTGGCACCATGGAGCTTCACTGGCATTTGCCATTGAACACCAGTATTGGCAGGTCCACCACTGGCGCCCTATGCTTTTCACAGAAGAGAGCAGGTTCACCCTGAACACATGTGAAAGATGTGAAAGGGTCTTGAGAAGTCATGGAGAATGTTATGCTGCCTGTAACATCGTTCAGCATGACCGGTTTGGCAGTGGGACAGTGATGGTCTGGGGAGGCATATGCATGGAGGTATGCACTCCATTGAGATCTGATGTGCTTTCCAAGTGTTCCTTTAATTTTTTTGATTAGTGTGTGTGTATACAGTATCTCACAAAAGTGAGTACACCCCTCACATTTTTGTAAATATTAGATTTTTATATGTGACAACATTGAAGAAATGACACTTTGCTGCAATGCTGGCAGCACACATACGTCTATTTCCCAAAGAAAACTTCACTATTTAGTGATTTTGCTCATGCTATACAGCCACAGCATGCAGAGGAGGTGGTGGACTGGCTTAATAAACCTGCCTCTTCCTCTGTCATGCAAGCATAGACAAGTGTGCAGTCCCCTGCAGTTACCAGAATGGATAAACCTGCCTCCTTGTCCACATCTATTCCTGCCATAGCCCCAACATCAGCCATTGAGGAGTCAGCTGAGTTACTTGACCACAGCGTCAGCACACTTGCTCCTTGATGATGCCCAGTTCTGAGGTTGAGGCTGACAGGAACATGAGCCTAGAGAGAGGGAGGAACACTGGTAGACAAATTGGCATTCATGTTCCCCGAGCCGCAGCGTATTGCCAAGTTGTCTCCAATGGTAATGATGAAGATGGAGAAGATGGAGATACTGATAATGATGAGGTCACTGATGTGACTTGGGTGCCAGATAGAGCAGAGGAGGAAACTGAAGGTGAGGTGGCACAACCCCAAGGAGGCCAGCATCAAGAAAGAGTAGAGAGCAGCCACCCTATTCCATCACATTCTGCAGCTGTTATCTCCCAGCCCACTCCCCAAAGCTCAGCTGTCTGGGCCTTTTTCAGCACTTCTGCATGGGCTAGCATTAAGGAGTCATTAACATATAACCCATCAACATAAATTATTGTTTTCTACACAGTGTCCATCCAGACAATTCTGGACGACTAATCCCCCACTAACCAACACCATGACTATAAATGTATCATGTAGCTAATAAAAGGGGAGGGGGGGTGGGAGTCCCGGTCTTGTGCTGCAGACTGAGGTAACGGCCGGACCGGCCCCTCTTTTAAAACCTCCGGTTTCGCGGGCTTTTAGCGCGCCCGCCGCCTCCTCCAATCATGAGCTGCTTCTTGCTGCTGTAACCAATAGAAACCTGCAAAAATATATCACAGCATTCCCCTCATACTATCCCATGTGCGCCCTGTTATATTACATGGCTTGTCATGGGCTAGCATTAAGGAGTCATTAACATAACAAATGACAGACACAATTAAATCCTTTATAATGGGAACTTTATTTTGGAATAAATCTTTTTTGGCCCTGGTGTTGGTCAAGGGGTAACCTTAAAATGTGGTATGAAAATTAAATAATATTTTGCCATTATGGCTATAACCCATCAACATAAATTATTGTTTTCTATACAGTGTCCATCCAGACAATGCTGGACGACTAATCCCCACCGACCGAATTCAGGAAGGAAACTTCTGAATGAGGTCCCCCCAACACCATAGCACTCTCAATTAGGGCTTGTATGCCCATATTAAAAATATCAATGCCTATGTCGGATAAGTGGACTGAATCCTTCCTAAATAAGCCTGGGAGAAAACCTTCCAGCTCTAAATGGCGGAACGATAAGCCGCCTAAGGAAATTATGAAATTATGAATAGTTTGATTTAACCGTCTCCTAATCTTATCCACATAAAACAAGCTTCCACAAGGGGACCAAAGAAGTTGAGGAACCATTTCGGAGAAGGCCAAGGTAGCACCCGGGAACAGGAGCTGAATATCGCAAAGATCTTTCTTGATTTCACAAAGCAGTTCCCAGGTCCTAACTTAGCCAAGATCATTAGCCCCCACGTGAATGACCAAAACCTTAGGAGACGGCCAAATGGAAGATAAATTAATTAAATGGCCCCTAAGATTACGCCATCTCAGTCCACGAACACCAGACCACAGAACTGTAATTTTATTAACATCCAGACCTAAGTTACTGGAATAGATCCTGGAAGAAGCCCGCTTACCAGCCCAGAAAACGTAGGAGTGGCCTACAATCCAAACTGTAGCAGGAGCTGGATCTGAAACAAAATCACAACGTTAATAATTCGGGGCGAACATAAATTTTGTATCTATCACTAGCCCATCTACCGACCCTCTTTTGACTTTCGGGAGGGAAACCCAGCAGATTGGCAGCAGTGGCGGCCCCAATCCTAAATGAGTGGGATGAAAATTTAAAACCGGATAGCTGAAGCCGCTTAAGGCATGAGGCAAGAACAGCTGAGAATTGAAACCTAGTCAGTGGGGATAAGTCCTGGTGGATAAAAAAGGAACCTGCAAACAACGGGCGCACCGCCACAAAATTTGTTACGAGAAGCACCGGACAAATGTTCGTATCGGGAGATCTCGCCAGCGGAACCCACTGACCTTTACCCAGGCCAAAAGTCTTTGATCTACAAATAAACAAATTCAAACAATCCGGACCAAGTACTACATGGTCAAATAAAAGAAAAGAAGAAGACGATCGATTTTGGGCCGTCAGCTCACCGATCCTTAAAGCACCAAAAAAGTGACCGAAAATGCCGACTTAAAAAGGACTGCCTCAAAAGCCGAACTACAGACAACCTCCAGCACGGACAATAACCTAGACAATAAATCCACTGAAATAGGTCGACGTTCATCCTTAGTAGGAACAGACTTCCGGAAACCCTTAATAATTTGACTGACTTGGAAGAAGGAAGTTAGAGCGAGACGGTCGGAAAACTTCAGGTAAAAGGAAACTCCGGCCACAATCTTGCTAACTGACGAAGGACTACGGCCCATTGTTATCAGATAAGAAATAAATGCCATTGCAACGTAACCATTTACCTCCAGTACCTCAATGCCTTTATCTGCGCAAAAGGAACACCATCTAGCCCAGGCTAACTCATATTCCCGCCACGTCTTCTGCGCCATGGAGTTCCGGAGGTAAGCAGCCATCAGTCCCATATCAAGCCCCAGAGGAAGACTGGGCAGGGGGTGTTGTTCTGATCCGCCGCAGGAGCCAAATCCCGAAAACGTTGGAACTGCGAACGAGATAAAGCGTCAGCGATATCATTCTCTAAACCGGGTAAGTAACGTGCTTTTAACCAAATATTAAAACGTAAACAATGCAAAACTAAAAAACTTAACAGTTTAACGACCATCTCAGACTTAGATGCCAACATATTGATGGCAAAGAGCACACCCTTGTTATCCGTGTGCACTAACACCCTACGGTTCATAAAATGTTCCTTCCATACCACAATAGAAACCACCACCGGGAAAAGCTCTAGAAGGACTATATTCCGTAAAACCTCTTGATGGAGCCAACTGGAGTGCCACTTGGAAGCGCACCAATGGCCGTCCAAAAAGGCCCCAAAACCTGATGAACCGGCGGCATCCGTAAAAAAGTTTAGTTGAAAATTGTCCGTAAGGGATTGCTGCCAAACCGTGGAGCCATTAAAATTTGAAAGGAAGGAATCCCAAATCCTCAAGTCCTCCCTGACATTCGCCGAGAGGTGAACATGAGAGTAAGGGGTCTTCAGACCACTTGTAGCCAAGGCAAAACGCCTTGAAAAAATTCTGGCAATCGAGATGACCCTGGCTGCAAATGCAAAAAGCCCCAACAGGGATTGCGCTTCCATCAAAAACACCTTACGTTTGGTCAAAAACAATGAAATCATCAATTTCATACGGTGCAGCTTTGCTTCAGGTAGTCTAAATTCCATACGTTCAGAGTCAATAGTAATACCCAAAAACTCAATAGTGGAAGATGGGAAAACAGTCTTCTCATGAGCGATAGGAATACCAAAAGAATTACACATAAGAAAAAAGGTATCCAGTGACTTGGAAAACAACGGTGAGTCCACCGGGCCTATAAACAAAAAATCGTCAAGGTAATGCAAAAAAACCCCTGTCGGTAAGCATTGTGACAAAACCCAATGTAAACATTTAGAAAACGCCTCAAAATAAAAACAAGATAAAGAAAAACCCATTGGAAGACATTTGTCAAAATAAAAACGGTCCATAAACTGAAAACCTAAGGAATTAAAACCCTGAGAATGCACTGGAAGCAGCCGGAAGCAGCCGGCCAACAACGCTCCCTGCCCGAACTGCCGCAATAACACCAGTGCTTCGTCAAAGGATGCATATGAAACTGGGGCCAAAGCCTCTGAGACCTCATCATTCAGAGAATTATCTGCTGGGTAGGATAAGTGATGGATGAGCATAAAACTCCCTGGCTCCTTCTTGGGAACAATGCCCAAAGGGGAGAGACGAAAATTTGGAAAAGGCGGCATGTCGAAAGGGCCAGCTACCCTGCCCTCAGAAACCTCCTTATCAATTTTTTCTTGCACTACGTCAGGATGCATTCTGGTAGAACGCAAATTCTTAACCAAAATGCACCCTGAACCCGAAAAGCATGGGACCAAAAAACCTTCGGTAAAACCGTCAGTTAGCAGTCGAGCCATTGTGCGGTCTGGATATCGCTCTAGCCATGGCTGCATGCTTACCAAGCTCACTGGCGTCTTGGCCTTTCCCACCTGTGTCCCTAGAGGAAGGTGTAGAGGAAGACGCTGCCGACTTTCGAAAACACCTGTTGGCGGGGTGGGCACCATTGCAGTATGAGCACTCGTGCCTATATCTGCAATTTGCGAAAAATTTACACTGCCCTTCGTTAAAGGCGAAACAGCAACCTTTCCGAAAAACATTTTGTTGGGCCACCGCCCGGGGTGCAAATAGATGCTTCTGTGGTAGCATTAGGTTCAGCCACAAGCCCACATCCTTGCATCCCCATTTCAAAGTTGGGTGAACTGCTAACTTTTGCCGAAAGTTCTCGTCGTATGTGAACCAGGCAATGCCACCAAAGTGGCGAAAAGCCTCTGCAATTATGTCCACGTGCTGGAACAAACCCGAACATTTTTCAGGAAAACGTTCCCCCAGCACTGCCGCATAAATGCAAAAGGCTTGTAGCCAATTCTGAAATGTTTTAGGAACAGCTCTTTTGCGTTCCTCCTCTGAACGATCTTCCATCCGTTTATCAGCTTTCGTCAGGAATTCTCTGGAAGAGGGCAACAATGACAATAGCTCGATAAAGTCGCCTTTCCAAATTTTATCCTTAACCGCATCTGATAAATGGAATCCCAGCGGTGAAATATCGCAGGGCATAGGTAGCTTAAAAGACGCCTCCGCTGCCCGCGGAGATGAAAAGGTCTGATTTACCTGCCTATTTGCTTGTGGCATCACTATACTACCCGCTGACATATGTGCAGCATCCGTGCGGACATCCGACAACTGTCGCCATACCGGGCTGACCACATCTCTCCGCCCGCCAACACTAGCTTGCGGAATAGCACCACCTAAGCGCGCCCCTTCAAAAACAGCATTATTACTGTTATCACAAAAAGCACCAGAGTACTGTGCGCCCTCAGTTTCTTTTAAACCACCATATGAACTGTTCTGCAAAATAGCACCAGATAACTGTGCCCCTTTAATGCTGTCAGCATGAGTATAATTATGTAAAGCACCAGAGAATTGTGCACCTGTATTCATATCCAACCCAGCACCACTTGTGTGCATCCTTTTAAATGTATTTTTTGTTTGCAAATCAATCTCCAAATCACCTGCAACAGTACCACCTGTGTGTACCCCTTTAATATCTTTTACAATGCTAGATAAAGATGTCACTAGAATATGCAAATCATTCACAGCAGTTCTATATGCATTCTCACCACCGGCCGGACTCCCTTCCTTCAGGCTGCTGGCAGCAGCACTCTGGCTGACGCTCTCCTGGTGAGGGGGGGCATTCCTGAGGGGAACGTTGCTGGCTCTCTCCTTCTTCTGAGGGTTAGGAGAAGCAGAAGTCTTCATCTTCCTCTTTCCTCTCCGAGGTTGCTGGCGCGGACTGCGCATGACCGCTGTGGAATCCTCCATCTTGGTTCCTCTGTCCTCAGCGTCCATGACAGGGGACGGACCAGGCGGGGCTACAGGCTGACCTGCCTCCAGGCAATGTCTCAGCCACTCCTCTCCTCCGGAGCCCTCGGCTCTTTCAATAAGCCGACGCAGCAGGCTCTCTCTCTCACTGGCCGAACAGCGCTCCATCTCCACAGCCTTGCAGGAGTCCTGGTCTTGTGCTGCAGACTGAGGTAACCATATGCATATCAAACAAATCATATCCAAGAAATCTCTAATCTTGTTCCCAGTGCACTACATTGTGGCCTCATCATACACACTGGCTCCCCAGCTGTTGCTGCGCAAAATAAATGCAGCTTGCAGGGAAAATTTCATTTTTTTGGTTTTATAAATGCAATTATTGCTGCAGCAGATTCTAGACATGGTACAGATCTGCCACTTTACAGGTAGACTAATGCCGCGTACACACGAAGGGACAATCCCGCGGGATTATCCGCTGGACTGAAGTCCAGCGGATAATCCCCTCGTGTGTGGGCGCCGGCGGACTTTTTTTGGCCAAAGTACGGCGGACTAAAGTTTTAAGTTTTGTTTTAAAATTATCCGCTGGACTTGGCAGTCCAGCGGACAATCCGGCCGTGTGTAGTATGGTCCGGCGGACCAAAAAGGACGCATGCTCAGTAGCAAGTATTTTTCTAGTATTTTTTGTTTTCTAGTCCCGTCGTACGTGCTGTACGTCATCGCGTGAACCGTCGGACTTTTTGCGTGATCGTGTGTGGTCAAGTCCGTTCGCTTTTTAGTCCAGCGGACCCAGCTGGAAAGTCCAGCGGATTGTCCGCTGGACTTAGGTCCGCCGGGAAAAGTCCCTTCGTGTGTACGCGGCATAAGGGAACCCCCCCCCCCCCCCCCCCCTCATGCACTATATTGGAAGGAATTTTTCATTTTTAGGCTTTCATTTTAAAAATCAAAAAGTCACTGCTCATTTAAAAATGACGTTTTTCATGAACTTTTCTTTTTATTGATACATGCCAAAGCAGGACTCGGACCCCCATAACCATTGTATGCGCAATTACTTGCATATAAGTAAAAGCCTTCGAAATGGGCACTTTTGACATTCGGGTCCCATTGACTTTAATGGGGTTCGTTATTCGGGTCCAAACTTTCGTGGTGTTCGGAAGTTCTGGTGCAAACCGAACAGGGATCTGTTCGGCCCATCCCTAGTCAGCACATGAGAACTGATCAATTTTAAAATATACATTAAGTATATACCATAACTTTTAGACTCTATAACGCTCACAGAGATGAAATAATATATACCGATTTGGTCTACATTTTCCAAATAAATGTAGCATAATACATGTTGGCCTAAATTTATGAAGAAAGATTATTTACTTGCATGTTATTACAGAAACTAAAAAGGTATTGGTATTTTTCTCCCATATAGCAATAATAAATAAATAAATAAATAATAACAAAAAAGTGGTGATCAACTACCACCAAAAGAAAGCTTTATCTGCCTCAAAAAATTATAAAACACCTACTGAAAGCTGAAAATTTGCCTGGGAAGGAAGGGAATGAAAGTGTCCTGTATTAAAGTGCCTAAAACAAGTAGCTTTTTGCATTACTGTTATTGCGCATTTATCCGTGTTAGTTTTTAGCAGTGGTTCTCTGTCTCTATTCAAAATCAATGGTTCCCTGTGAGAGTCCTCTTAACTGATCTGACTTTCAGCCCATTAATTTGAATAGAAGTCGCATCCAAGTTAGATCATGATGATCCGACTTGTGGTGCAAATTGTGCTCTGAGGATCTTGAAGGGGACCCTCTCATGCCAAAATGAAAATGGTGAGGGGTCTCCCCCAAGATCCATACAAGGCCCTTTGGGTCTGGTATGGATCTTCAAAGGAAACCCCATGCCAAAATGAAAAAAAAAGAGTGGGGTCCCCCCCAAAATCCATACCAGACCCTTATCTGAGCATGAAACCCAGCAGGTCAGGAAGACATCAGGAGGAAGAAGAACCAGAGGCAGAAAAACCACAGGGTGAAGAACCAGAGGCAGACGAACCAGAAGAAGAAGACAGCAGAGAGAGAAAAACCAGAGGAAGAAGACATCAGTGGAGAGGGGAGAAATCGGAGGGAGAAGACACGTTAGAGCTACTTTAATAAAGAACGTGTGTACTGTTTTTATTTTTTGGGTGAATAAATAGGGGTACAATGCACCCCATACTCATTCACATAGGGTGGAGGGCCAGGATCTGGGGCCCCCTTCTTAAATGGGGCTTCCAGATTCTGATAAGCCCCCTGCCCACAGACCCCCACAACCACCGCCCAGGGCTGTAGGGAAGAGGCCCTTTTCCCCATCAGAAATGCTTGAATAAGGATCTGATATGGATTTTCATGGGGACAAGGTGCTTTGAGGGGGAACACAAAGTACCCTCCCCATGTTGAGGGCAAGGCGACTGGTATGGTTCAGGAGGGCGGGGGGGGGCATTTGCTTGCCCCCCCCCTTACCTGGCCTGCCAGGCTGCTTGCTTGGATAAGGGTCTGGTATGGATTTTGGGGGGACCCCACGACTATTTTTTTTCTAATTTTGGCATGGAGTTTCCCTTAAAATCCATACCAGACCCAAAGGGCTTGGTATGGACTGGGGGGAACCCACGTTGACTTTTCCTTGATTTTTCATCTATAATACATTACAGCCGCAAGCAAGTTTAACTACTTCCAGCCCAGTGGGGATATCTAAATGATGCCTTCATCTTTTAGAGCCGGCAATTCTGTGCACCGTAAGAATGATCATAGTGGCAGTTCTGCTGCTTGATCGTTCTTACAGGCGACAGGAGGGGACATCCCCCCTCCTGCTGCCTTCCGGTGCTTCTCCGGGCTCTCCCGTGCCATCGGGGACCCGAAGAAAGAATCCGCCGGATGACGAGCATAGAGATTTCCAGTGACCAGATGGTCACCAGTCATCTCTATGACCGTCAGAGGCATATAATTGTAATAGGAATAAAAGTGATCAAAATTTCTTTTTTAAAGAGAAAATGTACAAATAAAAAAAATTAAGTAAAATAAACAGTAAAAAAAGTTTTAAGCGCCCGTCCCCGTGTGCTCGCGCACAGAAGCGAACGCACATGTAAGTCCCGCCCACATATGTAAACGCTATTCAAACCACACATGTGAGGTATTGCCGCGTGCGTTAGAGCAAAAGAAACAACTGTAGCACTAGACCTCCTCTCCACCTCTTAACTGGTAACCTGTATACAAATTTAAAGCATCGCCTATGAAGACGGAGGAGGCATCTTCACTCTGGCAGGTCCCATCAACCGGCAATCTATAAGATTGTAAGCTCTTATGAGCAGGGCCCTCTTAACCCTCTTGTATTATATTGTATTGTAACTGTATTGTCTCTATTGTAAAGTGCTGCGCAAACTGTTGACACTATATAAATCCTGAATAATAATATTATTATTAATAACAGAGATGGCAGTCGGGCAGAAGAAATGGCCAGCACTGACCAATAGAAACAAAGGAAAATTGTCTCTATTGCCTGGCATTGAAAACACAGGCTGGTGCTGGGTGACAGGGAACAAAGCAATGCACACAAGCAAATTTTCCGTCGGAAAAATCTTGGATGTTTTTTCCAACGGAATTCCGCTCAAGCTTGGTTTGCATACACACAGTCACACAAAAGTTCGCTGAACTTTCGACCGCCAAGAACGCGGTGACGTACAACATTACGACGAGCCGAGAAAATGAAGTTCAATGCTTCCGAGCATGCGTCGAATTGTTTCCAGACATGCGTAGAAATTTTGCGCGTCGTAATTGGTAGACGATCGGAATTTCCAATCGAAACTTTTTCAGACCGAAAAATTGAGAACCTGTTCTTAATCTTTTGCTGGCTGGAATTCGGCCAGAAAAAGTCCGATGGAGCATACACATGGTCACATTTTCCGACCAAAAGCTCTCATCTGTCTTTTGCTGGCCGAATTTTATGCCCCATACACACGGTCAGACATTCCGACAACAAAATCCATCAGATTTTTTCTGACGGATGTTGGCTCAAACTTGTCTTGCATACACACGGTCGCACAAAGTTGTCGAAATTTACAATCGTCAAGAATGCGGTGACATACACCACGTATTACGGGACTATAAAAGGGAATTTCAGCACCACGTGCGGCACCCTTTGGGCTCCTTCTGCGGATCTCGTGTATATTGCGTGTTAGTAGAAGTTTGGTTAGAGACGATTCACGCTTTTCAGATTTGTGCTTGTGGGTTCGTATCTGCTTATCAGTGGGTGTAGTCAGTTTGCATTTGTTTGTCATTGTGTGCTATTTATATTAGTACCGTATTTGATTTGCAGTGCGTTCTTGTCCGCTCGTTTCTGATTTTCAGTTTGTTCTTTCAGGCCTTGCTATTTTTCAGCGCTTTCTGTTAGTCCATTCTGACCAGCCAACCATTTTGAAGCCATGTTGCGTGTACGTACTCGTCATAGAGTTCGTGCTGTGCAGGGGCTTGGTGTTGGGCTTTTAGCATTGACCCAAGCCCAGTCCATTAACAGGGCAAGGAGGAGTTCATGGAGCAAGAATTGGTTGCTCCAGTGTGACCAATTCTCGCACATGCCTTTGCTTCGTGAGATCCAGGAGAATAATCCTGATGATTTCAGTAATTATCTCAGGATGACGGACCCCGTTTTTCACCATCTGTTGGCTTTTCTGACCCCTTATATCAGCAGGCAGGATACCTGCATGCGGCAAGCCAGCACTCTGGAGCAGAGGCTCGTCGCCACGTTGTGGTACTTGGCGACGGGGAGAAGCCTTCAGGACCTCAAGTTCTCGACAGGCATCTCCCCCCAGGCTCTGGGGATCATTATTCCAGAGATCTGTTCTGCCAAAATTCAGGTCCTGCAGAAGGACTATATGAAGGTACGTTTTCTCCTTTAACCGCTTCCCGACCGCCCCATGTAGATATACGTCTACAAAATGGCACGGGCAGGCAAAACCACGTACCTGTACGTGGCCCTTTAAATTCCTGCCCGTGGGTCGCGCGCGTGCCGCCACCCGGTCGGGAGCTCCGTGACCCCGGCCGCGGGACCAGCGGACCCGATCACCGCTGGTGTCCCGCGATCGAGTTACGGAGCTGAAGAACGGGGAGAGGTTTGTGTAAACAAACCTCTCCCCGCGCTTCCTACGCTGCCTGTCATTGATTGGCTGTTCCCGGTCATCGGGAAAGCCAATCAATGACGTCAGACATCAGCCCCGCCCCTAATGTAAAAAAACACACACACGTCAGAGCCCATAACCCCTCCCCTCCCCCTAGTGGTTAACTCTTTCACTAAAACTGTCATTTATACAGGAATCCATGCATTTAAATAGCATTGATTGCTGTATAAATGACAATGGTCCCAAAAATGTGTCAAAAATGTCCGATGTGTCCGCCGTAATGTCGCAGTCACAATAAAAATCACTGATCGCTGCCATTACTAGTAAAAAAAAAAATATTAATAAAAATGCTATAAAATATCCCCTATTTTGTAAACGCTATAACTTTTGCGCAAACCAATCAATAATCGCTAATTGCGATTTTTTTTTACCAAAAATATGTGAAGAATACGTATCGGCCTAAACTGAGGGAAAAAAAATGTTTTTTTTATATATTTTTGGGGGATATTTATTATAGCAAAAAGCAAAAAATATTGAATTTTTTTCAAAATTGTCCCTCTATTTTTGTTTATAGCGCAAAAAATAAAAACCGCAGGGGCGATCAAATACCACCAAATGAAAGCTCTATTTGTGGGAAAAAAGGACGCCAATTTTGTTTTGGAGCCACTTCGCATGACCGCGCAATTGTCAGTTAAAGCGACGCAGTGCCGAATCGCAAAAAAGGGCCTGGTCCTTTGGCTGCCAATTGGTCCGGGGCTGAAGTGGTTAACATCACATTCTATGTATTTAATATTTGCTTGATTGGAATATGCTGTAATATGCTGTGCCCCTTTGTCCTCACGCATGGTGGAAGCTTTTAAAGTTCATTTTTTGTCCTTCATGCATATTTGCCTTCACTAACCTCCCCAGCATGCTCTTCTGGGCCCATATACACCTATAGCCTAGTCACTTAGCAATGTATTTTGTCAGCTCCATAGTAGTGCTTTCCCCTAAACACCCCCTAAAATGTGTACAAATGTTATGTGTGTCCTTAAATTCATGCAGAGTGCCAGAGGCTCTTGTTGGTGGCCCAAACTCATTTGGAACCCTTCCTCCCCCCAACCGCTAAGTCAGCTGATACCAATCCTCTATCTGCTGACTTTGGCAACCCATACCTACCTCTTTTGTGGTCAGATTAATGGATGAATTCACCAAAGCATGTAGTGCAAGGGCCTGCCTGAATACTTTCAAATGGTACTGTTTAAAGTTTGTTTCTCCTATTATTATCTTGATAGGTAATAGCAGAATGTAAAAATGTGCTTCCATTTGTTCAGTGTGTTTTTTTATTTTTTGTATTATGACACTTCATACCTGTCCAGTGGGCTGCCAATAATGTAAGTAAGGAGGGGCTTGCCAAAGTTAACACACATTATTTGTGCATTCAGCTCTCAATGAAGTGGAGAGGGTTACCTGTCCAAAACATCCCCCCATCAGATGGGGTGAGGAATCTGATAAGTGGACCTTATACTTTTGGCTTTAAATACTCATTTCCAAAAAATGTTATACTGATGTTGGCCAAAAATGTTTGTGTCTAATCTGCTTGCAATGTTGATGTGCAAAATTACTATTTTTCTTTCTTGTTTGACTCCACAGTTTCCTTCAACGCCACAGGAATGGCAGATTGTGGCCCCCCACTTTGCCACCCGTTGGGACTTTCCCAATTGTGGAGGTGCAATTTATGGGAAATACGTCCACATCATCCCACCCCCCAACTCAGGGTTGTACTATTATAATTACAAGGGGTATAACAGTATAGTGATGTTGGTGGTGGTGTCAGCTACCTATGAGTTCCTGTATGTGGAAGTGGGGAAAAATTACCGGATGTTGGATGGTGAGGTGATCGCCCAGACGGAGTTATACTGGCATCTCCAGAGTGGCAGCTTGGGCTTTCCACCTCCAGAGGAGAATGTGGAAGGACTCCCCTTCGTCTTCGTTGCGGATGAAGCTTTTATACTGGGGGACCATCTTATGCGGCCATTCCCTTTGACCTCACCCCGGACCAGAGGGTTTTTAATTACCGGATGGCCAGAGCCAGAAGAGTGGTGAAGAATTCTTTTGGGATAATGGCCAGCCGGTTCCACCTATTTTTGGCACCGATCCACATGGCGGAATATAAACTGAACCATATAGTGCTTTCCTGCTGCATTTTGCACAATTTAAAAAAAAAAAAACTCAACAAACTATGTGGCCTCAGTTGGGCCTGAGGCAGACTTTCCAGAACTTTCCAACCTGATGGCACTTGAAGCTGGCCGTCCTGGCTTGCCCCCCCCCCAAAATGTTCCTCTTTTTCAGTACCATGACAGAAATGTGTGGAGTCATGAAAATGGCATGATTGGGGAAAATTAAAAAGCACTGTGGGTGTTATTTACTAAAGGCAAATCCACTATGCACTACAAGTGCACTGCAAAAGTGCACTTGAAACTGCACTTGGAGTGCAAAGTGGATTTGCCTTTAGTAAATAACCCCATTGACACAGAAAACAACAACTTTACTACAAAAAATACGTTGGAGCATTGAAAGAAGAAGCCACACATTGTTGATTATAATCATTTTTTTTACTCAAAGCACATTCACAAGTGCGTTTATCAAAGGGTTTTACAACAAACCAACATATTTGGTGTATATAACATTATTTTTGGTAACATTAATATAACTCGCTGTTTTTGAGGAAACAGGCATGTATCAAAGCATAACATACAGAACGGAGGAACTTACAAAGTTCAACTTTGAAAAGTGAAGACAATATCAGACATGAGTATGTCCAAACTGTGTTGATATTGCCTTCATCACATGGGGTGTCACCCCTATAAAAGCCAAATTTGGAAGATGCACACAAATTGGGATTCAAACTGGGCATTTTCCTCCTGATCCCATGCCTAATCTCAACTTGTGCTATCTCCCATAATGGGGGATCAATGGACATGTTTTGGGGGTGCAACCTCTTCATCTCAGCCACTTTAGTAGCGAGGAAGGGGTTGCACCCACAAAACGCTTTCCTAATTATCTCCCGATAATGGGGTGCGATGAGGATCTGGGCACTTTCACTGGTAAAATTAGATTCTTCTTCCACAACATCCACATCACCTACAAATAAACCAAAAAAAACACCATATATTATAAAAATGCAGGCATACATCTATTACCTGAAGCTGTAGTCTCGGACACTCACCTGTTGTGGTGACAATTTCAACAACCTCTCCTTCCTCCTCCTCCTCCTCTGCTTCTGGTGTTGGTATTTCCCCTTCTTTGGGAGGTGTGGGGTCCCTGGTGTCCTCAGACGTACCGAGTCTTCTCTTCCCTATGAGAATGTAAAAAAGGAATACTTTTAGCACACAGATATTTGAAGGTAGAAATAGGAATATGAAACATTGCTTGAAAGTGTCGTACAATTGTCTTTTTTTGCAGAGTTCAAAGCTGAAAACATTATTTTTGACACTTTCTAAAGCTTGAATACCTACCTGTTTTGTGCAAGTTTCACAGATGGAGACACCCCTATAGTATCCACTGGAGCACGTGTGTGGGACACCCTAATAAAAAAGGTGTTCTGGTGTCCCACACTAGTGCTCCTGAGTCCAGATGTGTAAACAGCTACTGAGTGTTCTCTCCTTTACACTGAATCAAGTTTGCATTTCATTCTAGTTACAAACCCCTCTAGACAACAAACTTCCTTTGACTAGAAATAGGCCTGAACAAATGTAGTTAACTTTAACTTCACAAAACATCGTATTTTAAGTGGGCGAACGAACAATGTTTACTACGAACGATTGAGCCCATGAACATGAAAGTGGCCATTTTAAACTGTACAACACTAAAGAAAGGCACATGCTTTTGCAAGTTAAGAATAATATGAACACACGACAACTACTTACTTTTTTTAAGAACTCGCTTGATCTTTCTGTACAGATCGTGCACCCTCAGTTTCAGGTCTGACCAGTGTTTTCTCAGTTGATACTTGGATCGTCATACCCCAAAATTCTTCTGCAGACTCTTCATAACTTTAGTCATGATCTTGGCCTTTCTGACATTTGGGTTTGGGTAAGGTCCATACTTCCCATCATAGTCGTTCCTCTTCAATATGTCCACCATCTCCGCCATCTCTACAAAGGACATATTTGAGGCCTTAAATCTTCTCCTCCGGGATCAGGATGTTTCTGCCTCCGGCCTTTCCTCGTCCTCCTCGTTAGTGGAATTCTCATGCATCTGTTGTCTCCCCCGCCATGTGCTCTCCCCACTGCGCTGAAAGAGAACAGGCGGGAATAGACTAGAAAGAACGTCAGGGGCGGTCGGAGTTTCACACATGCGCAGTGTATATAAAACGTAACACGCGTGCATCGTAGGTACGATCTGTGAGCAGAGGAAGGAGTATCAGAAGCGACGATCGTTAGGACGAAGGTACAATTTCAACTTGGAACATCAGTGGCCTATACTGCTTCTAGATTGAGGCCTATATTGGGTCAAGATTAGGAGAGTTTCGCCTGACATTAGGGTTTGTCTTGCAGAGAAAATGGATGGGTTCAAAGACCACAGTTTTCTGCCTATTTTCATAGAAAAGGACAGGGAGCTGCACTGTCTGTGGCAGGTCAAACACCCCCATTATAGCAACACATTAAAGATTCAGGCAGCGCTGGAGAAACTGCTGCAGTTGGTGACGCCGGTGGTCCCCACAGCAGACATCCCCTATTTAAAAGCCAAAATTGGTGGCCTGAGGAGTACTTATCTGAGGCAGCGCAAGAAGGTCCAGGATTCCATGAGATCTTTAGCTGAAACAGATGACATTTATTTCCCCAGGCTGTGGTACTATGAGAAACTGCATTTTCTTTTAGACCAGACGGAGATCAGGGAATCCCTCTCAACCCTACCTTCCACGCTTCCTTCCACACTTCTTCCACCCCAGCTGAGGCTTCCAATGCCCACCCTGGGACTTCCAGCCAGGAAGAAGTGGAGGAGCCCAGCTTGAGCCAGGTATAGTATTGTTCTACATATGTTTAAAGTTAAAAATAATGAGGTTAACTAGATGTGATTATTGATCACTAATTGCTGATTTAATAAATTGTTTTACATATCAATAGACAGTAGTAGCCAAAAATAATTGGGACAACAATGAAAAATGCTCAGCTCAGAAGCATAGTCTTTTCTATTTGTTAACATTCAATTTGCAACAGCCATGAGCTGAAAATTGTGTGATTAATGAACCAAAAACTAAAAGTATGTCCCTTTTTCATACACAGGAAGACCTCAGCCAGGAGGAGGGCATGGAATGTGGCAGTGAGGAGGTGGCTATGGAATGTGGCAGCCAGGAGGAGGCAGGGGTTAGTGGCAGCCATGAGGAGGCAGGGGTTAGTGGCAGCCAGGAGGTGGACAGGCCTAGGAACCTGACAGAATCTCAGGTCCCTCCCCTCTGCCTTCCAATCAAAAGGCTCAGAAAGGGGAAGAACGTGGAGGAATCAGCACTCAGGCTGATTGGGGAGGCGTCTGCGGCCCTCAAAACCACCCCCACTCATCAAGAGGCCTTTGCCTCCTTGGCTGCTTGTAAATTGGAGAAAATGGGGGAGGGGCAACGCCTCATGTGTGAGGAACTAATTTACCTCACACTAAAAAGGGGGTGAGGGGCAAAATCACCCCAAAAACCCACCTGTATGAGTTGGACCATCCTCCTCCTCCTCCTTCTGCCACACCTCCAACACCACAGCCACAGCATGGAAGGAAGACAAGATAGTGATGGCCTGGGTTCAGTCTGGTCTGACAAAAGATGCAGGCTCTTGTATAACCACAGCCTGGGGACATAGATGTCATCTGCTGCTATTCCTGATTTCTTGGAATTCTGGAGCAGACTGTACTCCCTTATATATGGACTCCTCAGGCCACCAATTTTGCCTTTAAATAGTTGATGTCTGGCCTGGGGGCCAAAGGCTTCGCCAATTTCAGCAATTTCTCCAGCTTTGCCTTCCTCTTTATTTGGTTATGACCCCTAATAAAGGTTTTGGTTAAAGAAATACTTGCCTATGTGTTTTATTACTTCAGAAAGCCCAGTTTATTTGTGAGTAGGCACGTACATTTCCTAAATACAATGTGAAATTAACAAGGGACACCCACCAACCTCCTTGAGGTTTCTAAATACAAGATAATAATGGTGTTGTGGAAACTTGACACACAAAACCCACAAAAATTTTTTGGAGATAACAAAAAAAACTAAAAAAGAGATCTTGAATAAAAAAACAAGCACAAAATAATTAAAAATAATAAAAACATAAAACTAAAATAATTATTCGGGAGATCTGACGAATAAATTCTATTCATGAAATCAGGAGAAAGAATAAAGAAATATGTTTGTGTGAATTTGAGCAGCAAAACAACATCCTTCTTCTAGCATTATAAAGAAAAAGAGAATGTGCTGCATTAAACAATTTTTAACATTGCAGCGCGACAAATGTACTATATCCATTATGAACGCTATTTTTACCAGACCGAGGGCTTCCATCTCGTAATTTATTCGGAGCATGCATGGCACTTCGTGCATCGGACTAGGCTACACACGATCGGAATTTATGCGATCGGATTTTGTTGTCGGACAATTTGAGATCCAGCTCTCAAATGTTGTGCTTAGGAAATTCTGATGGAAAAAGTCTGATGGGGTCCACACATGGTCGGATTTTCCGACAACATGATCCAATCGCACATTTTCCGTCGGAAAATCCGACCATGTGCATGGGGCATAAGAGTATGAGCCTGTCTCATGCTCCTAACATCAACTACCTTTAACAGATAACAATAGAGAATAAACAATTTTGCTCTATAGAGCAATCTCTACTGCTGTCCCCCTTCATCTCCAATTTTTAGAGTATTTGTCTTTGTTTTGTTTTGCTTTGTGTTTTTTAACAGGATGTATTTTTTGGCTGTAATTTGAATTGTGAATATCACTACTGAGATTTTATATTGACATTATATTATTATAAATATATTATTTTTTTTCCAAGAGCATAGACCTTTTATAATAACTTGTACATCCAGACTATAGACAATTACAGAAATCAACTGTTGTTCATAAGTAAAACATATGAACCAATAGCCCTATTTCCGCTATTTCTACCTTACTGCATTTTTTTTTTAATTCTTTTTTAATACTCTTGTTTAAAAAATAGTGAAATGGCTAAAACAGTAGACTATTCAGATTTGACATTATATTTACATGAACACTTAATGCATTGCTCTTTAGGTTATTAAATACAATTCTTAGAACCAATATACACAACAATGTCTGTCACTTTTCTTTCTATATACATTTTAAACATATAAGCAACTTTAATTACTGAAGTTGCCCTCCTCATTATATAATGTGTTCACTAATATGTCCATTTAGTAACCTATATTGTTATAGAACTAAAGCTTTGTATACACAATACTAATGGGTTCTTTGCAAAAGTGCAAAACACAACAGCGCCGATTAATCATGCTGTGTTTGAGAATTTAAGTTACGTTAAATACATAAAATATTGACTGACTAGATTTGATGCAGTTTTCATAGGTCAGCATCATATACTGTTTGGACAGAAAATGTAGCTATTACTATACCATAAGAATACGGTATGTGTAGAGATTTACACTCCATTAAGGCTAAAGTTGAATGCAAGCTTAAGGATGATTTCTTGCACCACAGGAAGGTATAGAGTAAATCAGTGTTGTGCTAGATAAATGAAAATACTGACTGAGAATCATATTAATAAATTCAGCTTAAATGTTCTTCTTTCTGATCCCTCCTAATTTCCATTAGTCTTTCGTTGTGAAGCAATTTAAAAATGACCACAAGAAAATAGTCTAGCTGTGAACCCATTAAATCATGGTAATTGGAAACTTCAAAAAGGTTGCATAAGCATATGAACATAATTACAGTAAGCAGGTTTCAGGTTCTATTAGAACAACCATATGACTTTATAAAATAAAGAGTATGGGCAGAGGAATTACAGACATATGTACTCCACCTGCTTTTGTAAATGGATGCATATAGTTATCTAAAGAATACATACAAGCCTTTTAATTTAAACTTCCTATTCTGTGAAAAATAAAATGTTAACAAATGCTATTATAATTCACTTACATTCTATTTGCAAATAAACTGACCACATGGTACAATTCTTTTTTTAATATAAACTTTTTATTGATGAGAAGGCAGAAAACTTGTACAGACAATTGTGAAGAAACCAAAAAAAAGGGGGTATCATGAACAGATCATATACAGGTTATACATTGAGACCGTTACAGAGCTCAAGATATCCGCATTAAGCCGTCTTACATTTAGTGCTCATATAGGGATAGGGGATAGACAAAAAGACGGAGTGAGCATCTATCAGCAGAACAGGTATAAACTTAATTCTCATACATCCTTTTAATATCATCGACATAATGTGCTTGTCATAACAGAACTGTAACTAAAACTGTCGCTGCTTTCAGCATAAAAAAAGAAACTTTACTACCAATAATACCGAAGCAATGAAGGGCAATTCTTATATAAGCTAAACATTGGAGAGTGCATACTTGCTAGCTTATGTGTAACCCATGACTCAATATATTATTCCGGGGGGTTTGATGCTTGAGCCTGCAAAAGTAAGTCCAGGGTCCAACTGGACCATTTCTTATCGTGGATATCCATCGTGTCCATTATGGAATGGAACAGTCGTTCCATTAGGCGAATTGCTTCCATTCTATGGAGGACCTGGGCCCATGAGATCGACTGGGATTTCCAGTTCATGGCTATGGTCCACTGTATAGCGCAAAATAAGGTGTATATCAGGTTAAGGGTATGTGTGGGGATACCCGAGATTGGGGCAAAAAGGAGACAGATCTGGGGTGAGAGATTCACCGTTGCCCCAGAGAGTGCGCTAATTTTGGTGGAGGCTTGAGCCCAGATCTGGCTGAGAAGCGGGCAGCTCCAGAAAGTGTGTAACAGGGTCCCTACCTCCCGACAACCTCTGAAACAACTATCCGGAACCTCCGGGTGGAATTTATGTACCCTATCTGGGGTAAGGTACCATCGGGTGTGGACCTTAAGGATAGTCTCTTTAATAGAAATGGACTTAGAGCATCTATGTAGGTTAGATAGCATATCAGACCACTCCTCTACAGTTATCTCCAGACCTAGGTCCGATTCCCATTTAAGCATGGCCACTGATTTATCCGGAAGGCCTGAATTTAGTAGGTCTTTGTAAATTGTAGATATGATGCCCTTATCTCTAGGACGTGCAAGGCAAATTTGTTCATAAAAGGTAGGGGTATGAGTAGTTCTACGTTTGAAATGGGTGTCAAAGAAATGCCTAATTTGCAGAATTTAAAAAACTCTACCATTGGAATCTGGGTCTTGTCCTGCAGGTCAGCGAATGAGAGAAAGCCTTGGCGATTAGTGAGGGATTTCAGGGTAACAAGTGAGTGGAAAATCCACCATGAGAATGAGTTTGGGGAGTCAAAGGCTAGGGGGAACCTCCTGTCTCCGAGGAATGAGGCTTGAGGAGGGGTAGGGGAACAGAGCTTAAATTTAGACTTGTACAGGTTCCAAAGCTGTATTGTATGGCGCACTATCGTGTTTAAGGAAGCTAACTCTTTAGGTTTCAGGGTAGATTGCCATAGAAGGCCTGGGAGAAAAAAGGGGCAGATGGATTGGGTCTCAAAGCGTGCCCAGGGTATCACTTCAGTAGTTGAGTGCCACTGAGCTGATTGGGCCAGCCTAGCCGAGATATAGTAGAGCCAGATGTCCGGCAAACCTAGGCCTCTCTGGGACATTGGCCTGTGCATCAGAGGTTTACCCAGTCTAGGCCGTTTATTCCGCCAAATGAAATTGTTAATATCTCTTTGTAGAGAAATCAACAGCTTACAGGGTACATAGTTTGGTAAAGCTCTGAAAAAATACAGTAATTTAGGTAAGATAGACATTTTTATTGCTACTACTCTGCCAAGTAATGAGATATTAAAGGAGGACCAAGTTTTGAGCCATCGTCTGGTCATTGTGAAGGCTCTTGGGTAGTTGGCGTTAAATATTTCTGTGAGGGACGGGGCTAAATATATTCCTAAGTAAGAGATAGTGGGGTTAGATAAAGAAATGCCGAATGTTTGATTGATGGTGGAAATAGTGTGTTCTGCTATGTTAATTGGGAGGGCTGAGCATTTGGACAAATTGATACCCAGGCCTGAGAATTTATGAAAGGTCTGAAGAGTAGAGAGGAGGTTTGGGAGGGAGACTAGGGGGTCTGGCAGGAATACAAGGACGTCGTCTGCGTACAGACTGATCTTGTATTCGCTCTCCTCCTTCCTATAGCCCTTTATGTTGGGATTACTGTTGATAGCTCTGGCAAGTGGTTCAATTGCCAGCGCAAATATCAGGGGGGACAGGGGGCATCCCTGTCTGGTGCCCCTGCCAAGTGAAAAGTATTCCGAGGAACAACCTGGGAGTCTTATTCTAGTTTGGGGGTTATGATACATGGCTTTAAAACCCTGGACAAATTCACCTTCAAACCCAAATTTCTCTAGCACCCGGTCAAGGTATGGCCATAGGACGCTATCGAAGGCCTTGTGTATGTCAAGGCCTAAAATCAGGACCCTGCGAGAGAATAAGTCTGCATCTTGAATTATATTTGTTGCCAGTCTGATGTTGTCCGTGATTTGCCTATTTGGGATGAAGCCTGTTTGTTTGGGGCCAATTAGGGATGAGATAATTGGGGCCAATCTGTTGGCTAAGATTTTGCCTAATATTTTGGTGTCATTGTTCAGGACCGAGATTGGTCTGTAGTTCTGGGGAAGAGAGTGGTCTTTATTAGGTTTGGGGATCAGGGTCATATTGGCCAGGAGCATCTCGGGGGGGGGGGGTTGTGTCCTTGTAGGGTATAGTTAATAAATGTACAAAGTTGTGGGGCCAATAATTGAGCAAATTTTATTATAGTATACTGACGTGAATCCATCTGGGCCTGGGGCAGTTGAAGATTTAAGGGATTTAATAATAAGTAAAATTTCTTGTTCGGAGCAGGGGGCATTTAGGGAGGATAGCTGTTCCTCTGAGAGTTTGGGGAGGTTAAGGGAGTCTAGCCACTGGGATAGGCCTGCCTCTGGGGGGGAGTCAGGGTTGGAGAACAGGGATTCGTAGAATGAGGAAAATATCTGGAGAACCTCTTTGGGATGTGATACAAGTTGGCCTGTCTTATTCTTAAGTTTGTAAACATGAGCAGGTTGGATGGATTGATGTAGCTTTCGAGAGAACATGCCCGAGGCTGAATTACTATGTAGTAGGAACCTTGCCTTGGTCCATCTGAGGGATTTTTCTGTACTTTCTGAGAGTATGGAGTCAAGCTCTGATCTTTTTTGAGTGATCAGTGCCAGGGTTTGTTGAGATTGGTCTCTAACATGTGTGTAGTAAAGAGAGTGGAGTTCTCGGGTGAGGGAGTTGATTTTATCCATTTTTTGTTTTTTGATTCGTACTGCTGTATCAATTAGTTGGCCTCTCAAGACTGCTTTGTGGGCTGCCCACAGGGTATGAGGGGATATGTCTCCAGTGTCATTCAAACGGAAATATTCTTCAATGTTAGCTGCTACTTGGGTTCGGGTGGCTAGGTCAGATAAAAGGGAGTCGTTTAGTTTCCATGTGGCTACAGAGGGGGATAATCCCACGTGATATGTATGAAAGGATACAGCATGATGGTCTGACCAAGGGCAGACCTTTATGTCCGCTTTTACAGCATTTGCCAGGAGGATTGGGGTAGACATTATGTAATCTAGCCTGGCGTAACTGCCATGCGGGTTAGAAAAATGTGTGTATTCTCTGGAGCCAATATTTAGGGCCCTCCAGGTGTCTATAAGCTGTAAGGAGGAGAGGGCTTTGGTCAGGGATTTTGGGAAGGATTTGGCGAAGTGGGTATATCTACTTCTATCTAGACAGGGGTGTGCGACTGTGTTAAAGTCACCCCCTACTATCATGTGGGGGGAAATATATCTATCTAGGATTTGTAAAAAGTCAGTGAAAAATCTGCTATGTGCCGAGTTAGGAGCATATACATTAGCAATAGTGATTGCTTTGCCCTGGATTTGACCTTGTAAGATAAGAAACCTACTGCTAGGATCCTTATATGTGTGAGCGACATCAAAGGCGACATTGTTTTTGATAAAGATGGCCACCCCCCTAGCCTTGGTCTCAAAGGTAGTGTAAAAATTTTGCTTATAATCCCTGTCAAAGAAATTCGGGTGAGATTTAGAAGAGAAATTAGTCTCTTGCAGCATTATCATGTCTGCCCCCAGTTGTTTATAAAAGCGGAATGCTTTTCTCCTTTTAAGAGGGGTATTGAACCCCCGCACATTGTGCGATATTACATGTAAACCCATCATGGTGGGGGTTTGTGGCTTTTATGGAGCGGGACTGGATGGTTTACCCTGAGAGACCGAGGCCAGGGGGCAACCCAACATGTATTACAAGCATGCATTAAAACAGTACCCTTCGTGCAGGAGAGCAAGAGAAAACATGACATTCCACTTACAGTAGCATCATTGGTAGGTCGGTAATAGGTAGGTAAGCTAACAGCGAAAAATAAAGAAACATTTAACACTTCAAAAACATTAAGGGGTCTGGTGGATAGGACCATCCAGACTACCAAAAGTACTTAGTGTGGACTATAAAAAAATGTCCACTACTCACACTCGCTCCTCACCGAGGCTTTCCAAGCCGTGGGGAACTGCTTTGATGTAGGAGGGGGAGACCACGTCCAGGGTCACACTACCGGTCCTAACTGAAATGAGGGTTGCCAGCAACAGTACCTCACTGAGCAAGTGTGAGGGGGGGTAGGCACGAATCGGGGCACCAGTGAACCCCGGGGGGTCGGAGACCTTTCTGAAAGAGTGGCAGTGATACTGCCGACAGGGAGCTCGTTGGAGCGGTACAAAGGGGAGCCGAGGTAGGTGGTTGGCGAGAGGAAATAGGTGCAGGAGGGGTGGGGAGACATCAGGTCCTGGCAGGGAGGGAAAGATAAAAATAGAAGCAAAAAACAGTGGGAAAAATAAAAATAGTCAAGGAGGGGATTAAAAAGCAGATAAGGCAAACCTATTGTGTCGGGGAGCTTCATCATCCGGCCGCCATGCAGGGTTTGGAGAAAGGGGACTCGGGGGTCTTCTATGGAGCCGAAGTTGGTCAGAAGTCTGGTAGCGGTGGGGGTCTGCGAGATCTCCGGTCTCTCTGTGGTGAAGGGGTGCCCCAGATGGGTGAGATCCGCGGAGTAGAAGGGGGACGGACGGCGTGCTGAGGTTCTATGAGGCCCAGCTTGATGAGGATATCCTTGCCTTCTCTGATCGACATGGCGATGTAGGTGGTCCCGTTGTGAGGGATGATCAGCTTAAACGGAAATCCCCATCTGTATCGAATGCAGGCTGACTGGAGGACGGATGTGATCTCCTTCATCCTTCTTCGCTTCTCCAAGGTGGCTGGGGAAATATCCGGGTAGATCTGGAGGGGGAAGCCGTCCAGGACAATACGGGGGGTGTTGCGGGAAGCCTTGAGTATCTCCTCCTTTATTAGATAGTCCTTGAGGCACATGATGATGTCCCTGGGCGGCTTTTCTGGTGGAGGTTTGGGTCGTAGGGCTCGGTGGAGCCAGTCGCATGTGAACGACTCCTCCGGAAGCTCGGGTAACAGGGAGTGGAACAACCGGTTGATGGCGTCTGTTAGGTCGGTTACCGATTCGGGCACTCCACGGACCCTCACGTTGTTCCTCCTGTTCCGGTTATCCAAGTCTTCCATGTGGTTTTTTAGCTGGATAACCGTATCTTCCAGGGATTCATGTTCCTTTCTTAGGTCTGTGTATGCCAGGTGAAGCTCGTCATGCTTCAATTCCAGGAGATCCGTGTGGTTGCCCAGCGTGGAGATCTCCTGGGAGAGGGTGCTGGTCGTCTTTTGAAGTTCGGCCTGGAACTTTCTGGCCAGTCTGTCATACATCGCTGCTAGGCTATCTTCAAGGTCCGCTTTAGTCAACTGAGCCGACTGTCCACCGGATCGTTTTGAAGAGGGCTTGTACCGCTCGACTCACGCAGTGGGGTCCTTGGTTGGGCGCCATTTTGGGACATCCCGGCCTGTTCCCGGGTTCTTAGGAGATAGTTCGTTAGGGACCGCTGAGCGGATTTAGGCTTGCTTTTTTTGCCTGTCGTCATGCACAGATGGTCCCTCGGGAGGGATAGGTTGCTTTTGAGGCTGTATATGAGGTTAAAACGTCCCGGGGAGTGCTAATTGTCTCCGAAGCCACCGGAGCTCTGTCCTTTAGCTGCTACTCCTCTTCGTGCCGCGCATGCGCCCCTACATGGTACAATTCTAATGCATTTATAAAAAAAAATGAATGGTAAAAAAATAAACTGTTTGTACTGCTAACATAGTTGCATAGTTACATAGTTAGTCAAGTTGAAAAAAGTCCATCTGGTTCAACCATAAAATAAAATAAAATAAAAAAATACAATCCCATATACACAATCCTTCATCCACAGTTGATCCAGAGTAAGGCGAAAAACCCCAGCAAAGCATGATCCAATTTGCTACCGCAGGGGAAAAAAATCTGTCCTGGTCCCCAGATCGTGGCTAATAGTGAATCTGTTGATAAAACAATAGATAATTTTGAACAATCCTTCTGCTCAGCACCTCATATCTAAGCATATCCTAATCAGGGACAAAAGAGTCTGCAGGAAAGAGATTGCTCCCCGAAACTGTTGAAGTGTTCCTTTTTGTCAGTTCCAATAATGCACTTAAGGAATGTGCAAAAGTTTCCATTTGCAAAGAATATCTAATCATGTGGAAGAAAAATAAAAAACAGCACTTTTTGCTTGCACATGATTGGATATTTGAAGTCAGCATGTGGGGAGGTGCAGTGTCATTCTGTGGCAGTAAAAACTCAGTCGCAGAGAACAGAGCTCGTATTAATGTCAAAGTGCAACAGTTCACAACAAGCCCATCAGGAGTAAGGATGGGCCCGGTGCTCGATGCGAACCCACGTTCGCATCGAGCACCGGGCGTTCGCTCGCTCGGCGAGCCCAGAACTATTTTGGCCGCTCGCATCACGTTCGTGTGATGCGCGCGGCCCCGCAATGCATTGCGGCCGGCGCGGCCGACGCAGTGCATTGCTGGCTGATGATTGGCCAAGCATGCACTGTGACCCCGCATGCTTGGCCAATCACAGCCCCGGAAACTCGAAGAGCCATAATTGGCTACAGGCAGGACGCCTGTAGCCAATTACAGCTCAGGGGCTGTAGTACACGCCCCCCCTATAAAACGCCGCCACGCCGTCTGCGCCGGTCACATGCTGTTCCGGCGCAGATTGAGCAGGCTGTTTCTGTGACACTCTGCTCGATTTAGTTAGGTAGAGAGAGAGATTCACTTGCAGAGATTGAGTTAGATAGATTCAGTTACAAAGATTGATTGACAAAGAGGGGCTTGTAGTGTGCTCGTGGCAGGCAGGCAGAGCTCCTATATTTTGTTACCAGAAGCACCTATAGGACTTGTAGTGTGTTCGTGGCAGGCAGGCAGAGCTCCTATATTTTGTTACCAGAAGCACCTATAGGACTTGTAGTGTGTTAGTGACAGGCAGGCAGAGCTCCTATATTTTGTTACCAGAAGCACCTATAGGACTTGTAGTGTGTTAGTGACAGGCAGGCAGAGCTCCTATATTTTGTTACCAGAAGCACCTATAGGACTTGTAGTGTGTTAGTGGCAGGCAGGCAGAGCTCCTATATTTTGTTACCAGAAGCACCTATAGGACTTGTAGTGTGTTAGTGACAGGCAGGCAGAGCTCCTATATTTTGTTACCAGAAGCATCTATAGGACTTGTAGTGTGTTAGTGGCAGGCAGGCAGAGCTCCTATATTTTGTTACCAGAAGCACCTATAGGACTTGTAGTGTGTTAGTGACAGGCAGGCAGAGCTCCTATATTTTGTTACCAGAAGCACCTATAGGACTTGTAGTGTGTTAGTGGCAGGCAGGCAGAGCTCCTATATTTTGTTACCAGAAGCACCTATAGGACTTGTAGTGTGTTCGTGGCAGGCAGGCAGAGCTCCTATATTTTGTTCCCAGAGGCACCTATAGGACTTGAAGTGTGTTAGTCCCATTACACACACAGAGCTATATTTTGTTCCCAGAAGCACCTATAGGACTTGAAGTGTGTTAGTCCCATCACACACACAGAGCTATATATTTTCTTCCCAGAAGCACCTATAGGACTTGAAGTGTGTTAGTCCCATTACACACAAAGAGCTATACTTTGTTCCCAGAAGCACCTATAGGACTTGAAGTGTGTTAGTCCCATTACACACACAGAGCTATATTTTCTTCCCAGAAGCACCTATAGGACTTGAAGTGTGTTAGTCCCATCACACACACAGAGCTATATTTTCTTCCCAGAAGCACCTATAGGACTTGAAGTGTGTTAGTCCCATCACACACACAGAGCTATATTTTCTTCCCAGAAGCACCTATAGGACTTGAAGTGTGTTAGTCCCATCACACACACAGAGCTATATTTTCTTCCCAGAAGCACCTATAGGACTTGAAGTGTGTTAGTCCCATTACACACAAAGAGCTATACTTTGTTCCCAGAAGCACCTATAGGACTTGAAGTGTGTTAGTCCCATCACACACACAGAGCTATATTTTCTTCCCAGAAGCACCTATAGGACTTGAAGTGTGTTAGTCCCATCACACACACAGAGCTATATTTTCTTCCCAGAAGCACCTATAGGACTTGAAGTGTGTTAGTCCCATTACACACAAAGAGCTATACTTTGTTCCCAGAAGCACCTATAGGACTTGAAGTGTGTTAGTCCCATTACACACACAGAGCTATATTTTCTTCCCAGAAGCACCTATAGGACTTGTAGTGTGTTAGTGGCAGGCAGGCAGAGCTCCTATATTTTCTTCCCAGAAGCACCTATAGGACTTGTAGTGTGTTAGTGGCAGGCAGGCAGAGCTCCTATATTTTGTTACCAGAAGCACCTATAGGACTTGTAGTGTGTTCGTGGCAGGCAGGCAGAGCTCCTATATTTTGTTCCCAGAGGCACCTATAGGACTTGAAGTGTGTTAGTCCCATTACACACACAGAGCTATATTTTGTTCCCAGAAGCACCTATAGGACTTGAAGTGTGTTAGTCCCATTACACACACAGAGCTATATTTTCTTCCCAGAAGCACCTATAGGACTTGAAGTGTGTTAGTCCCATTACACACACAGAGCTATATTTTCTTCCCAGAAGCACCTATAGGACTTGAAGTGTGTTAGTCCCATTACACACACAGAGCTATATTTTCTTCCCAGAAGCACCTATAGGACTTCTAGTGTGTTAGTGGCATCACACAGAGCTCCTATATTTTCTTCTCAGCAGCACCCACAGGACTTCTAGTGTGTTAGTGGCATCACACAGAGCTCCTATTTTTTCTTTGCAGAAGCACCCATAGGACTTCTAGTGTGTTAGTGGCATCACACAGAGCTCCTATATTTTCTTCTCAGCAGCACCCACAGGACTTCTAGTGTGTTAGTGGCATCACACAGAGCTCCTATTTTTTCTTTGCAGAAGCACCCATAGGACTTCTAGTGTGTTAGTGGCATCACACAGAGCTCCTATATTTTCTTCTCAGCAGCACCCACAGGACTTCTAGTGTGTTAGTGGCATCACACAGAGCTCCTATTTTTTCTTTGCAGAAGCACCCATAGGACTTCTAGTGTGTTAGTGGCATCACACAGAGCTCCTATATTTTCTTCTCAGCAGCACCCACAGGACTTCTAGTGTGTTAGTGGCATCACACAGAGCTCCTATATTTTCTTCTCAGCAGCACCCACAGGACTTCTAGTGTGTTAGTGGCATCACACAGAGCTCCTATATTTTCTTTGCAGAAGCACCTATAGGACTTCTAGTGTGTTAGTGGCATCACACAGAGCTCCTATATTTTCTTCTCAGCAGCACCCACAGGACTACCGACTACAATGGCTGGAAGACCGCCAAGGGGAGGCAGAGCGTGCAGAGCCAAGAACACAGGGCAGGCAGGCTCTGTTTCTAGTGGACGTGGCCGTGGACGTGGACGTGGTCGTGCATCGTCATCAGCACGTGGCCATGGGACACGCGCGTCTTTGTTTTCGGCAGCTGGACATGTGGAGCCGCATCATGCTGAAGGCTTGGTAGAATGGATGACCAAGCCCTCCTCATCCTCCTCATCCTCTCTCACCCAGGCTCAGGGTACTGACAGAGCATCATCAGCCACCCCTTCCCTAGACCCACCATGTCCTCCTGAGGAGTCCCCCCGAACTCTTTGAGCACAGTGTTGGGTACATGCTCCAGGAGGATGCCCAACGATTCGAAGGCTCGGATGACGATACCCAGCTTGAGGAATCTGGCAGTACAGTTCCACCAGCTGCAGCTTACTGCCAGGTTTGCTCTAGTGGTGAAGAGGGAGGGGATGATGAGGTCACTGACTCCACGTGGGTGCCTCAAGGGAGAGAGGATGAGGAGGAGGACGAGGAGGAGGAGGATGCGGCGTCACATGTCCAACGAGGCAGGATGCCCCCTGGAGGCCAGGTAGAGGCCAGCACAGCAACTGTACAACACCGCAGAGCTCCGCCTGTGCAGGGCGCTGCCTCTGCACGTTATCAGAAAAGTTCTTTGGTGTGGGCCTTTTTTGAGACGAGTGCAGCAGATCGCACCACTGCTATTTGCAATATTTGTCTCAAGCGTATCTCGCGTGGCCAAAACATCAGCCGCTTGGGCACGACAAGCATGACCAGACATATGGCGACCTGCCATGCAGCTCGTTGGCAGGCACACATAAAAGACCCACACCAAAGAACTAAGCGGACCTCTACTTGCTCCTCCTCAGCTGGGATCTCCATCCCCACTACACCTTCAGTCCTCTCTGAAAGCTGCTCTGAGAGGACTGAAGGTGTAGAATTCGGTGTGTCACAACCAAGTACTTGCAGTACACCGACGTCCGAATGCAGCAGGCAAATTTCCCTGCCCCAGCTGCTGGACCGTAGAAAGAAGTACACTCCCAGCCATCCACATGCCCAGCGGTTGAATGCTAGCCTTGCTAAATTGCTAGCACTTCAACTGCTGCCTTTTCAGTTGGTAGACTCGGCCCCCTTCCGTGAGTTTGTTCAATGTGCGGTTCCTCAGTGGCAGGTTCCCAAACGCCACTTTTTCTCGCGGAAGGCGATTCCGTCTCTCTACCGGCATGTGGAGGGCAATGTCCATGCCTCGCTGGACAGGGCGGTCAGCGGTAAGGTGCATATTACCGCTGACTCATGGTCCAGCAGGCATGGACAGGGACGGTACCTTTCTTTCACGGCCCATTGGGTCACTCTATTGGCAGCTGGGAGGGATGCAGGACAAGGTGCAGTAGTGTTGGAGGTTGTTCCGCCACCACGCCTCCAAAACGCGACTACTGCTACTGGTTGTGACACACCTCTCTCCTCCACCCCCTCCTCTTCTTCTTCCTCCAGTGCTCTGTCCTTGGAACCAGCGGTGCTCCGTAGGCGTACAAGGGGCTACGCAAGTACGCAGGCAAAAAGATGCCATGCCGTGCTTGCGCTGGTGTGTTTGGGGGACAGGAGCCACACTGGGCCAGAGGTTCTGGCAGCTCTGCAGGGGCAGGCCGAGAGGTGGTTGACGCCACGTCAGCTTAAGCCAGGAATGGTCGTTTCTGACAATGGCACCAACCTCCTCTCCGCCCTGCGACAGGGGCAGCTCACCCATGTGCCCTGCATGGCTCACGTCCTCAACCTGGTGGTGCAGCGGTTCTTGGGCAGGTTCCCAGGCTTACAGGATGTCCTGAGGCAGGCCAGGAAAGTCTGTGTGCATTTCCGCCGATCTTATAATGCCAGTGCTCGGCTGACTGAGCTGCAAAAGGAGCTGAACCTGCCCAAGAACCGCCTAATATCTGACATGCCCACCAGGTGGAACTCAACGTTGGCCATGCTGCAGCGACTGCACACGCAGCAGAGGGCCATCAATGAGTACCTTTGCGACTACGGCACCAGGACAGGGTCAGGGGAGCTTGGTTTTTTTTCCCCACGTCAGTGGAGCATGATCAGGGATGCATGCACTGTCCTCTCACCATTTGAGGAGGCCACGAGGATGGTGAGCAGTGACAGTGCATGCATCAGTGACACTGTCCCTCTTGTCCACCTGTTGGAGCATACGCTGCGTGGGATAATGGACAGGGCACTTGAGGCAGAACAGAGGCAGGAAGAGGAGGACTTCCTTGCCTCTCAAGGCCCCCTTTATCCGGACAGTGTTCCTTCTGTCCCACCCATCACACAGGAAGAGGATGAGGAGGAGGAGGAGGAGGAGGAGGAGGAGGATTGTGTGAGCATGGAGGTGGAGCCTGGCACTCAGCATCAGCAGCAGCAGTCTTTTAGGGATGATGTACAGTCCCAACAAGCCAGTGGACTTGTACGTGGCTGGGAGGAGGTGGCTGGCGATCATGTCATCCTCAGTGACCCAGAAGACTCCGGACCGAATGCCTCAGCTAACCTACGCTGCATGGCCTCCCTGATCCTGCAAAGCCTGCGGAAGGATCCTCGTGTTCTTCGGATCAAGGAGAGGGACCATTACTGGCTGGCCACTCTCCTTGATCCGCGGTACAAGGGTAAGGTTGCGGACCTTATCTTGCCGTCGCAGAGGGAGCAGAGGATGAGACATCTCAGGGAGGCCTTGCAGAAAGGTCTGTGCAACGCGTTCCCAGAAACTGGGAGGCTACAAACTCCTGGTCCTGGGCGACGAGTTGCTGAGGCTTCGGTCAGTGGCAGAAGGAGCGGTGGGGAAGGTGGACGTCTGACCGATGCGTTCAGACAATTTTTTAGTCCGCAGCCCCAAGGTATGATCGGTTCCAGCAACCATCGCCAGCGTCTGATATACATGGTGCAGGAATACCTTGGGGCAAGGTCAGACTTGGACACCTTTCCCACCGAAAATCCTCTGGCTTACTGGGTCCTGAGGATGGATCACTGGCCAGAGCTTGCACAGTATGCAATTGAGCTACTGGCCTGTCCTGCCTCCAGCGTTCTTTCCGAACGCACATTCAGTGCTGCTGGAGGATTTGTGACTGATCATAGGGTGCGCCTGTCCACCGCCTCGGTTGATCGACTGACATTCATCAAAATGAATCAGTCTTGGATCACCACCAGCTACCAGGCACCTGAGGCGGATATAACCGAATAATTTTTAATGTCACATCCCTTCAAGACTGCCTATGCTGATGCTGAGTGACTGTCCTCTTATGTTCACTGACTATCCTCTTCCTCCTCCTCAATGATCCATGCCACAGCACCAGTGCCTAAGGCACAATTTTTCAGCCCCTGTTTAACAGGGGCGTGTACTTACAATTTTTTAAAAAAATGCTTCGCAACACGTGTGACTGCTGTGCTCCAAGTACAGTCTCTGTGAGGGCCGTGTTGCAGTGTTGTGGCACCAGCACCAGTGCCTAAGGCACAATTTTTCAGCCCCTGTTTAACAGGGGCGTGTACTTACAATTTTTAAAAAAAAATGCTTCGCAACACGTGTGACTGCTGTGCTCCAAGTACAGTCTCTGTGAGGGCCGTGTTGCAGTGTTGTGGCACCAGCACCAGTGCCTAAGGCACAATTTTTCAGCCCCTGTTTAACAGGGGCGTGTACTTACAATTTTTAAAAAAAAAATGCTTCGCAACACGTGTGACTGCTGTGCTCCAAGTACAGTATCTGTGAGGGCCGGGTTGCAGTGTTGTGGCACCAGCACCAGTGCCTAAGGCACAATTTTTCAGCCCCTGTTTAACAGGGGCGTGTACTTACAATTTTTTAAAAAAATGCTTCGCAACACGTGTGACTGCTGTGCTCCAAGTACAGTCTCTGTGAGGGGTTGCAGTGTTGTGGCACCAGCACCAGTGCCTAAGGCACAATTTTTTTCAGCCCCTGTTTAACAGGGGCGGGTAATTACAAATCTTGATCTAATAGTTCACAGCAGGGCCCATTCCTGCGCCCACCAAGAGTAACTATGAGGGCCTGCAGTCTTGTGGCAACACCGTCCACCACCACCGCCAAAGGCCCAATTTTTCTGCCCTGTTCATCAGGTGCTTGCAATTACAAATCTTGATCTAATAACTCACAGCAGGGCCCATTCCTGCGCCCACCAAGAGTAACTATGAGGGCCTACAGTCTTGTGGCAACACCGTCCACCACCACCGCCAAAGGCCCAATTTTTCTGCCCTGTTCATCAGGTGCTTGCAATTACAAATCTTGATCTAATAACTCACAGCAGGGCCCATTCCTGCGCCCACCAAGAGTAACTGTGAGAGCTTACAGTCTTGTGGCAAAACCGTCCACCACCACCACCACCACCACCACCCCAATTTTTCTGCCCTGTTAAACAGGTGCATGCAATTACAAATCTTGATCTATTAACTCACAGCAGGGCCCATTCCTGTGCCCACCAGTCTTGTGGCTACACCAACATCTAATAGGGCAAATTTCTGCAGAGTATATACGCCAGGCCCCTACTTTCAAACATCCAACTTACAAACGACTCCTACTTGCAAATGGAAAGAGAAAACAGGAAGTGAGAGGAAATCTACCCCTAGGAAGGGAAATTCTATCCTGTTAGATTTAATTTGGGAAAAAGGTATCTCCTCTCTACTGATACTTTATCACCAATCCTTGTTTCAATTAAAACCCCACTTTTCCAAAAACATTTGTCATTGGGACGGAAAGTGAGGTGACATGTTCTGAACAGATGTGCAAAGACAGCAAATGTTACAGGGGTGATAACCCCTCCCTATGTTCTCCAAAAAGCTTAAAAATAGATTTTTTTGGGATGGAGCTACACTTCATAATGTACCTGTTCAGATTCTACTTAAGATCAAACCTAAAGCCGCAAGTGGTTTTAAATGGCTTCTTTTTTTCCTTTACAAATGTCATTTTGTGCAAGGACAGTTCTAAACACGGGAAACACATGCCACTTCACAGGCATACTTTGGACACCCCCCAGGTACCATATTTAAAGGAAAATGTCACTTTTTTTTTTTCACTTTATGCATCATTAAAATGACTGCTCCCGAAAAAACGTTAGTTTTTAAAAGTTCTTTTTGCATTGATATATGTCCCCTGGGGCAGGACCCGGGTCCCCAAACCTGTTTTATGACATTAACATGCATATTGGCCGTTGTAATTAGCACTTTTGATTTCGAACGTTCGCGTCCATTATAACGTATAGGGTTCGAAAATTCGCGCGAACTTTCGGTCCGTTCGAAGGTTCTGGTTCGAACCGAACCCGGGGGTGTTCGGCTCATCCCTAATCAGGAGGATGAACGACCGGGAACACTCACAGAATGTAACAGAGCAGGTTTTAGATGTACCGACAGCATCTGTCTTTAGGGGCGGAATGTGGCCAGGTCTTTCTGTACCCAAATGGGGAGGTCTCCTTAAAGGATGGCGTGTCCCTATCCTTTCCCTACTCATCTGGAACCTCTCCCTACCACTTATCACTGTTCCTACCAGGTGGGTGACGTGTCCATACACCACCCACATGCAAAAAGTGTGCCATGCCAGGGAGCCAAGGTCTTTAAATAGGCTCTTCCTGGCCCAACACGGCTGCCAAAGTCACATGGGGTGGCAGCATTCAATTGGATAGCTTCCCCAGTGACCCAGGAAATCATAGATGAACTGTGTTCCTCTTGACCTCCCCTCAAACTACAATGCCGCTGCAGATGAGTGACACCTACACCTGCCAAAACTCCTCCCTCTTTCACAGATGCTGTCCTTGGCATTACAACACAATAAAGAGCAGCATTAGAAATGCAGTGAACATAGTTAAGGCACAATAGGGTAAAGTTCAAACAACATAATCAGAGTATCTTGAAGGAAGCTGCATGCGGTTCCACCACAGAGGGAGACGAGCAACAGTGTCCTCTAGGGAGTCAAGTTGCAGGTAATCATCTTTAGTCTGTGACTCCAGAGCCACATGTAGATGAGAGTCAGCCAGGCGTTCCATACCCCCTTCACCTGGTCTCGGGCTCAAGACTCGGCCTTGTCAAAACAGTCTACGGAACTTGCAGGGGTTTTTTGGCTGTCTGTAGTTACTGCACTGGGGATCCACACTGCTGAGTCTAGAGGGACTGGAGGCTTGAACAGGAGAGGAGGCTGGTACCACTTAGCGGGAACCTCCTGCACTGGTGGAACATCCATAGGGTCAAATAATTCTCACTAGCTGGTGTGGCAGAACAGTTGCCACTAAGCACACAGGGCCTCAGAACGTTGTGATGGAGATGTTTCCTGATGTGATTGGGTCCTTTCAAGATCATGTCATATACTGGTGTTGGAGGGAAGGGCTGTTTTTCCACCTGATACTTGGTCTCTAGCTTACTGCCTTGCTCATTTTTGTTATTTTTCACCAACACCGCTGGTCCCCTGGTCGCATCGGCAGGTCTTCTCTGACAGAGTCCTCGGCCAAGTCCTTGTGTCTATCCAGCACCATTGTCTTGGCTTTCTGTAGCCTATCCCAGTTCTCATGAACCCAATTAGGAGAGCTCAGTAGAAGATCCACCAGTAGCCGGCCATAGCACTTGAACATCAAGAAGAAGGACACTTGACCAGTAGCCCGGTGAATGCCCACACTATGGCCCCCACATGTTGGTGCCATCTGTTTTGGTTCCCTTGTTTAAGAATCTGTAGGATGCCCAGCAGGATGCAGCTGAACTGCTCACAAGCTCCATTAGCCGAAACAGCTTGGATATAACCACTGACTCAAAGTTTGGGCCTTGGCCTGAGAGTATCCATTTGGGGCAGCCGTAGGGTTGGACCACATGCTCCCAAAATAATTTAGCCATGGGCTGTGTGGTCCTTAGTGGGTACCACCTCCCCAAACTTGGTGAAGTGGTCGACAAAAACAAAGGCATATCATAGCAATATTCCAAGGTTGAGCTGGAGATTGTTAAAAAGTCCATTGTCACCATCTCAAGGGGCTTCAAGGTGGTAATGGTCCTTTCAGGCAAGGTGTTATGTACAAAGCAAGTTTCACATTTCCTTCAAACCTTCTGGACCCAATCTGCCAACCGTGGGCAGAAGAAATATCTTCTGACCAAGGACTAGTTCTGTTGACTCCAAAGTGCCCACTCACAGTGTGTAGTACTCTGCAGACTTGTAGGATGTGTATCTGGGGGACCACAATTTGGAGGATGTCCTGCTGTTCAGTAGGAATGTACACCTGGCGATATAGCACACTGCCCCCTATCTCCAGTTGATCCCACTGCCTCAGAAGGACTCGAACTGTGTTAGACACAGTCTCTGACACTCAAAGGAGGGGAAATTAAGCCTCTGAGAGAGGAAGAATTGCACTTGCATGAGATCTCGATCCTTCCATTGAATCAGCACCAACTTCTCGCAGCTGTAAATCTCGTGGGACTCTGTCCGGGGAACCACTCCCTGTTCCTTAAGAGAACACAATGTGGCTGCAATGGGCAGAACATGAGCTACCTAGATGTCTTCTCGACAAGAGTCTACATACTCCCCTAGGCATTCCACCAGATATCTGGACAGAACGTCAGCATGCCCGTTAAGCTTCCCAGGTCTATAGTGATCTTATACTTGAACCATGCCAGGCGGACAACCTACCTTTGTTCCAACATCCCTAGCTTGGCTGTGTCCAAGTAAACAATGGGTTGTTGTCTGTGAAGACCTCTATGTCCACTCCTGTGAAGAACTCCGCAAACTGAGCCAGTACAGCTCCTAGGCCTTGTAAACACCCATCCGTATACACCAGGGGAGGGTTTGAACAGTCAGCATAGGCCAATAAAGGTGCTTAAAGTGGAGTTACACCCATATAAAAGTCAGCAGCTACAAAAATACTGCTGACTTTTAATAATCGGACACTCCCCTGTCCCATGGTCCAGCGATGTGGGCATATTAAGCCCCGCTCCTCTTTCCCTCCTCTCCTCTGTGTCATCATTGTGACTGTGAGCGCCTGGCTGTGGTTTCACAGCCAGGCACGCACTGCACATGTGCAAGCTGTGCTGCATGCTGTGATTGGCCGGGAGAGGTGAACTTCCTTCCGTATCCGTGGAGCCCCGGGAGGAAGTGGGAGCTTTATGTCCCTAAAAAGAGGTATCTGCCCCCCCCCCCCCCAAAAAAAAAAATGACATGCCAAATGTGACATGTCAGGGGGTCATCCTTACTTAAAGTTCCATTTTTGGGTGGAACTCCACTTTAAGTAAATGTTAGTTTAAGCATTTCAAAGGCCTGCTGTTGGGGATGATGCCACTGAGGTTGGATGGAGAGAAAAGAACCCCCTTTCTTCTGGGTAGGCATGGCGGCTCAGCAGATGGGTGAGTGAGGCAACAATTGGGTAAACTTAGGGAATTAGTAATACCCCACCAGTCCCAGAAAGGAACGTAGCTCAGTAACAGTCATTGAGGGGTGCCAGTTCTGCACCGCCTGTACCTTAGCCAGGTCTGGGGAAACTCCTTCAGCTTCTACAATATGTCCCAAACACTGAAGCTTTTGTCTCATTAAGCGGCATTCACTAAGTATGAGTTTCAACCCATACTGTGCTAGTTGGGTGAGCACCCGGTCCAGGTGCTTGATGTGATTCTCAAAGGTCTTGGAGAAAATGATGATATTGTCCAAGTAGACTAGCACAGTCTCAAAGTTGAAGTTCCCCAGGTACCTCTCCGTTAGGCACTGAAACATGCTGGGGGCATTTCTCAGACCAAAGGGCATACAGTAAATTTGAACAGTCCCCGGGATGTGACATAGGCAATCTTTTCATGATCTTGATTTCCTCAGCAGGACTTGCCAGTAGCCACTTGCCAAGTCCAGGATGGATAAGCACTTTTCTTGACCCAGTGCAATAAGTAAGTCCTCTATCTAAAGTAATGTGTAGGCATCTAGATGGGTGCAGGCATTTAACTTGTGGTAGATTATAAAAAACTGGAGACTTCCATCTTTATCCACACCAGAACCACTGGAGCAGCCCATGGCCCATGACTTTCTCGTACAACCCACCATGTTGCGAAGCAAGTCCTTGACTTCCTTGCACAAACCTGGGGACTATGATGGTATTGTTCCCAGATGAGCGGAGCATCCGTCTGTATGGATTGGGTGATCAATCCATACAGTATAGCTGTAGTCTTTGGGGCTTGTGGTGAAAACAAGTACATGCTATTTAAGCAGTTGGGTAAGCAGTCCTTGCTGCAGTAGAGGATAGAGTCAGAAGGGAATATCCAATTTTTTCAGCAGCAACTTGTATTGTGACTCATCCAAGGAGGACATGGCTGCTTGTAGTGAGAACAAATGGCATCTACTCCAGGTTGAGCCTCTGAGACACAATGACTAGAAGTTTGCTAGAGTGGCATGGTTGAGTGAGATCAAGGTTGTTCCCGGGTTATTGAGCTGCACCAGGATCTTTCCTTTGTGACTTTAGACAAGGTGCATGCAACTAGCCACTCTGCTGGCACCACTGCATCCTTGTGGGGTTCCACCATTACCCTTGAAGTTTCCTGTGAACCCGATGGGAAGAGACTAGACTACCTCTTGGCGGGTTGACAGGAGTAGTTTTTGATTGAGCGTCATGTGGAAGACTTCCACCTGTTTGGGTGGTTTCCTCACTGCGCTCTGGTGAGTTTCGTAAGCCCATATCACATTGAGCCACACAGCTCACAGACCACAGCCCTGCACATACTGGCAAGAATGTTAAAACTTGGCCAGTAATCAGGGCAAATCCAGGTAATTTAACATGTTCATGCCCAGAACAATAGGTGTGATGGATCTCGGATACCTCTGCTGGGCACCTCCGCCAGACCTGTGTCTCCCGGCCTCCAAATGCACCCGCAGCCTGCAGACTCGCCATAACCAGCCCTTAACCCTTCAATCACATGGCAAGCCACACAGGTGTTGAGGGTTAAACATGTTGCATGAAGAGCATAAACTGTTTAATAAATACAAAAACATACACCTTTAAACACAGTTAGGGACACTCCCCTTAGCCTTGTCATAGAGGGGATAGGGGACAAGGAAGAACCAATAGGAACTCAACACTTGTACATGAAAACAGAAACTACAGTTGAAACACATAAAGGGATTATGATAAGCAGGCAGCCCCTCCTTACACATCCCCTGCTGGGAGATGTCTCCAGACCTTTGTCTACGTGCCATGACCCAACACAATTAAACACAGCAACAAGAGGGTGGGGGTGGGGGGGGGAAGGGATGTAGCATTACATTACATTATCTAAATGCCATTTTGTCCCCAAGTTTCTAAGTCTCTTCTGTGCCATAGTCTGTGAGCAGGAGGCCAGCCCACAGTCCCTTCCAAAACTCACAGTGACAGTGGGTTCTGTCACAATAGGCATCCCAGTTAACAGTCAGTCTGTATCCTCGCAGGTGACACCTTCTATCGGGATTGGCAAATATCTGACCACCTTGAGGGATAGCCAGGAGGGATTCAGTATGTCTTTTGTCCCAAACCCCTGAGCATAGAAGTCATACTTCATGACAATAATAAAAAAGGACCCCTTGATAATATCCTATTGGATGAAAAGCTTTGGGGAGCAGACACTAGTGCTGACGTCAGGCCACTGTCTGATACCGGGGTGGCAGTGGCACCCATTGTCATATGTTTTTATGATTAATTTTATTTTGTCTTTTAACATACAATTCCAATAAATACTGTACTATGGAGACTTAATCTGGCTCCCAGGGAGCTTTATTTACTACAGCTACATCTGGATGGTGCGAGTTGCTGAACAGTCTTCCCCACAACAGATGGCAGATCTACACTGAGTGCATGTTTTCTGCTGTAACAGCAGTCAGCTTTTCCGATGAGTGTCTATTTCACAGGGGTGCGGTGGATGATTCTGGAGCACTATACTGTATCACCTCTTCACTTTTCAAGTCACCACCAAATTTTTGTGCACATCTTTGAACTGATCTATTTTGTTCAATATCATGAGACTGTGCATTTAAATTTATATTTTTTCACTACACTTGTTTTTTATTGTTGATTTTCATCCACAAGATTGGACGTGCCCTGAGAGCAACCACTATAGTTTAACGGCATGAACCTGAGGAATTCAGGTCGGCCGCAGTTCCTGCTTACCTGCTTGAAATGGCCACACCGCCAGCAATTCCGGTCCCACTCTGGGTCCCTCCAGAACAGGTTCTCACCCTTGGGGAAGGGGAAAAATTGCAATTGAGGACAGTTCTTTTTTCAGGAAAGACACATCCAGGGCGAGTTCCTTTAATGCTGTGTGTATGGCTGACAGTGGTGAGAGGGCTAGGGTCTCCTCTTTCAAGTGCAATGGATCATACCTTTTTGTTGCTGTTACAGTTGCTTCTGTATTTTCCTACTCCTGTGCAACCGAATTCACCACGACATCATGAAAAAAGATGGCAGGTTGCTCTATGATCCGCTCTTGCAGGTACCTCCTGACTGGTCCAGCCTTCAATCCTACCACAAATTGGTCCCTTCTCTAGCTATTTCCAGAGATGCTAGAGTGCCACGCAAAATGAGCGAGGCTCTCGTCCTCCTGTTGCCTTTGCCTCTACTCTGGGATTGTCACATCCTCTCTAAACAGGCCTCCAGGCATGTCACCATTTGTTCCAAGGTGGCCTGGTCCTCTTCTGACAGTGCCATCACTGTTCGGGCGTCATTCTCTAAGGTGTCATACTCCAAGGAAACCTGATACATGCACACATCACTTTCAACTGTCTTCTCCTACTCAGCTAGAAGAATATTGGAGCCATTAACCTTGGGCACCAGGGTCAAGGCCAATTTTAGCTGTGCGATGATGGTTATTGCTCCTCCTCCACCCACACCCACTGCAAGGAGGGACATATTCTGCCAACTGCTGCCAAATGTGGGGAATTGCAATGTAGTACAGTGGCAGTAAACACTCAAAGTCCAGTTGCATAGAACAGAATTTGTATTAATGTCAAAGATCAATATTTGGCAACACGGCCGGTAGGAAGATGCCTGACTGTGAACACTCACTGAATGTACTGTAACAGTAGTGTGTAGAAGAGCAGGTCTCAGATGTGCTGACACCACTGTCCCTAACAGATGGGCGACATGTCCCCACACTATCCATAAGGGAAAAATGCACCAAGCCTGGGAGCCAGGGCCTTAAATATGCTCTGTCTGACCCCAAGTAAACTGCACCTGCCAACAAACAGAGGTTCACCTTTTTTACAAAGCTATGGGACAAATTCACAAAGTGAACAGGTTATTTGCCTTTAGTAAATCAACTCCTTTAGGTCTGATACTGATTTTAAGGGGGAATCCATACAAAAAAAAAAAAACAAGGACAAGGACCTACGAATGATTGGATGGCTGCATACTTGCAGAAAATGGCTTTATTGTAGAACAAAGTCCATAAGAAACAACCACAATTGATCAGGCAGGGGAGGGATAAGGTAGGTAGATGCATTTCACATGGAAGTTTGTGCTTTCTCAATACCACATAGAGTCATTATACTGTACCGTCAGTATATAGACGATTTGCTGTTTATCTGTTCAGGGGACATTAATAACTTAGATGAGGTTTTGGATTATTTCAATGATAATGAATTAAATTTGCGTTTCACTGGACAAATAAGCAGCGGAACAATCCCTTTCTTGGATGTTTCCCTCTCGAACAGAGAGAGCAGGGTAGTCTCTAGTCTGTATAGAAAACCCCTGTCAGGGAACACACTTCTCCATGCCGATTCTGAACATCCCCGTCATGTCATTTGTGGCATACCAAGGGGGCAGGTAATATGGCTTAGGAGAATATGCAGTGAGGATGTGGACTTTGGTAATGAAAAGATGGAGATGACTGAAAGGTTCCTTTCATGGGGTACATAAGAGACATTATCCATAGGGCTGTAGATGCTGTGGATACCATCCAAAGAAGTGTATTTCTACAAGATAAAAAGAAAAAAATGGCAGTTCATTGGGGTTCCAGTGTTCTCTACTCCCTACAGCCTTAAAGTTAAGCCTTAAAAAGATTAGGAGGATAATAGAATGGCCTATCCCCATACTGAATGACGATGAGACCTATGCCAAGATTTTGTCCAAAGGATTTAAAGCTGTGTCCTGCCAGGCACCTACTTTGGGTAACGCTTTATCACCAAGCTATTAAAGCTTGTGTAACCAAAAGAAAACATGGTTAGATTTTGTAGGCAATTATAAATGTGGGAAGACCAATTCCCCATGTTGTCATCGTATCATTAGAGGGGATAGTTTTCGATCCAATATTGGTGGTGGGTTTTACAGTGTGAAGACGTTTTTTAATTGCAACATAAAATGTATTATTTATTTAATAACGTGTAAAGAGTGCAGTATTCAATATGTTGGATGCACCACTAAACAGTTAAGAGATAGATTGCATGATCATGTTTATGAGAGAAACAGAGAAGAAACACACCACCAATGTTGCAAAACATTTCAATGAGGTTCATAAATAGGATACGTTTTTAATACAGATCCAAGCTATATAGAAGATTTTGAAACCCAGAAGGGGGGCGACCATTTCGGTGTTCTGTGCAAATGTGAAGTCTTTTGGATATTCACTTTGCAGACCAGAATTCCGGATGGCTTGAATTTTGAATGGTACTTGACACACTTTTATAGGATAAATCAGATTGGATCCTGGGTGGTTATATTTTGGTTTAATACTTTGGTCTTCTTGTCTTTCTCCCCCCCTGCTTTTGATAGCTTGATTTATTTGTGATTATGCAAGATAGTTTTGGGATCATTTGCGGATACTTTGTTCTCAGTCGCTCATGTATATATTTTTGTACATGGACCCCCACCATAAGTATGCATAATTGTTTTTATTTTTTTTTTCTTCATATTAATTTTTATTTCTTTCACTTGAGTTAATTACAAAACGATGAGTTCAACCTTGTGTGTACTAGACATGTGCATTCTTTTTCGTCCAAATGCATTTTCGTCCAAATTTCGGGTATTTTCGTTATCGTTTTAACAAACGATAACGAACGTGCAGAATCCGAAAAACGAAAGATCCGACATAAACAAATGCTTTATTTTCGTTTTCGTTGTGACAACCGTTTGATATAGATAGGAGATTCGACATGACGCTGACAATAGGGATCTGAGTCCATCGAACCTGTGGTCGAATGTGCCTAACCTTAGCTCTATTAGTCCAAGATTATTCTACATAGAGAAAAGATTTGACATAGAGAGAAAAGATTTGACATTATAGAGACAATAGCAAAAAAGGTCTACTGTGCCTAACCTAACTCTATTAGTCCAAGATTATTCGACATACAGAGAAAAGATTCGCCATAAAGATTCGACAAAGCAGTCAGCTCGAGCAGACATTTATGGTCAAATGCTCTGCCCATAGGCTATAGAAGAATTCTAATGTTGGTTGACTAGTAATAATAATTAATAAATATAATTATTACTAGTTTCATACAACATTAGAATTCTACAATAGCTTGTAGGCGGAACATTCAATCGGAAATGTGTGCACATGTCTACTACCTACATTTTCCCTCCCCTGCCTGATCAGTTGTGGTTGTTTTTTTATGGACTTTGTTCTACAATAAAGCCGATTTCTGCAAGTATTGAGTGTGCAGCCATCCAATCATTCATATACCTGAGAGTCTGCAGCAGTGGCAGGGTGTGCACCTCAATTCCTGTGCAGTCTGAGCATTATGGTCAGCAAACATCACCCGTGAGCAGTGGCTTCTTACTGTAAGTGTAGCACTACCCCCGTAAGAGCTGCTAATGAATGTTCAATTCTGCACCCTGCCTCTCAACCCCAAGAACAGTCTCGACCCCTCTGGCACATCTGTATGGTAATATGAGTGTGGGACCCAGCAGTAAAGAGAAACACAGTAATGATACACTAAACAGTATATTTACCGTAACCTTGGAACTCATCTCTTCACCAATTGTAATAATAGATAGAGACTCACACAGAATATTAATTAACCATTCAGAAAGTTTACTAAAATGGAAATCAAACACAAGGAACAGTGTGACAACTTAAAAGTAATACGTGACAACAGATAACAGTCAATGTATATGTGAAACCATAAATTCAATGCTCACTATAGGAAGTATATGCAGACAGGCGCACAGTGGGACAAGTGCCCAATATTGCCAAGCTTGTATTTAGCACCTTCCCACAGAAACCTCAAAGCACACACACCAGATCTGCAATATAATGTTATGAAAATGCAACAGTACAATACAATATATATCTGTGCTCAAGGGCTCCCCCTAGGTTGTAATGCAATGTTCCAAATGTAAAGTAAACTGCAATGCTTTGTAGAAGATGAATAAAGTTCCTTGTCTTCAGAATCTTCAGCTAGCTAATGTATTATATAAAGGAAAAAACTGCGCTGGACATAAACTAATTAGTGAAAGCAGCAACACCACATGTGATATACATAAACCAGAGATGAAAAGAAAATTACTGAAATATAAAATCAAAACAAATTGTAGTGAATCAAAATAAACTGGTATGATAAAATAGTTTGTCCTCCTACTATCCCACACCACCACTGCGCACAAAGAAAAATGAATTAAAACACCTATGTGTATAAAAATAAACTAAGCAGCTACTTAAATAGATAAATATTGTAAAGTGATTTTAAATGAATAAAACAGCAGCGCTAATAATCACAGTGTCTGTGAATAAACTAAATATTTAACCTGTGTAGACAATACTGAAATATAATCACCCTGTATAAACAGTGCTAAAAAACAACAACACAATTAATCACCTATATACATAAAGTGAAAAATTAAAGTGAAGCGTGATTGTATATTTCTTGCAGGTGTCCAAATAAGGAAAACAAATCCAAACAAAAGTCCATAAACTGTTACTTGTAGTGATAATGTTTCAAAAAGTGATAGAAAAGTGAATGAAAAATCTTGAAGCAAATAAAGTTTTGAAGTGTCTTTAAACAAAGTTCTTGAAGTGACTTAAAAAACTATCTTCCACCACACCACCTGTGTTCAGTGCTACCACACCCTAAGGAAACGCACTCACCAGCAGTATATGCCTTGCACTCTCTTGCTCGGCCAACTTGCTTAATAGCTCCACACGGGTCACAGATGTATCCAGACAGAATGTTAGATAGTTGCCCATGGGCATGGTTACATGGCAACTGTGAGGAGCATTTAACATTCAACGTTCCAGTTACTGGGTGTGCTGTGCCGTTTGAAGTGAAGTGAAAGAGAAAGGAGACAGCGTGGAGGGTGAGACATTTTGATATTAACGCCGGGTCCGCCGAGACCATAATATTTTGGGTCAGCACTGCTGGGTCCTTGTTTCCTGTTGAAAAGATTATGCTGAAGTGCCTTATTTTTATATGAAGGATGTGAGTACAACGGTTGAGGAATTTTGCGTGCTGTTGAAATAAATGGTTTACTCTACTTCACTATTGGAAGCATCTCTTTTTTCCTTATATGTGGAGTGCAACTATCTAACATTCTGTCTGGATCCATCTGTGACCCATGTGGAGCTATTAAGCGAGTTGGCCGAGCATGAGAGTGCAAGGCATATACTGCTGGTGAGTGCGTTTCCTTAGGGTGCGGTAGCACTGAACACAGGTGGTGTGGTGGATAGTTTTTTAAGTCACTTCAAGAACTTTGTTTAAAGACACTTCAAAGCTTTATTTGCTTCAAGATTTTTCATTCACTTTTCTGTCACTTTTTGAAACATTATCACTACAAGTAACAGTTTATGGACTTTTGTTTGGATTTGTTTTCCTTATTTGAACACCTGCAAGAAATATACAATCACGCTTACTTTTAATTTTTCACTTTATGTATATAGGTGATTAATTGTGTTGTTTTTTTTAGCACTCTTTATACAGGGTGATTATTTTTCAGTATTGTCTACACAGGTTAAATATTTAGTTTATTCACAGACACTGTGATTATTAGCGCTGCTGTTTTATTCATTTAAAATCACTTAACAAATTGTAGTGAATGGCTGTGAAACATATATGACCAATGCTGGCTCTAAAAATATGTCAAAAGTAAAAGTCAAAGACTAAATGAAAAAGTCCCCATAAGTGCTGTGCAGGATCGCTGGTCATAATAACTTGGTATCCATATAAAAGTGACTTCATGTGAGTAATCCCACCACCGTCCAGATTTTGTGCTTACTAGCTATCAAAGAGATTGCACCTGTGGCTATAACCCAGCCGAGGCCTTTTCCTCCCTACTTCCTCCACGTTAGGCAGATCGTTCTGTCTGTGTCGGCTTCAAAAGATGGTCAGCTACCCAGAGCCACCAGGAGCCTTTTGCCTCACCAGGCAATGTGCATTCCAGAAACCAAAAAGTAAAAGAGGCAGACCATGGGTGGGATCTGAAAAATGTATTAAAATAACGCCAACGGCGTATACACTCCAATACAAAAAATATACTAAAAAGTTTGTGGCCGGCCTGGCTGCAGTAACACATGCCTGTGCTTGTCGGCAGGACTTAGCGTGCGGTGACGTCAGCACGTCGCTCCTCCCTACGCATTCCGTCACAGAAATTACGTAATCATGGGGCTCCATGATTACGTCATTTCTGTGATGAAATGCATAGGGAGGAGCGACGTGCTGACGTCACCGCACGCTACGTCCCGCCAACAAGCATGTGCGAGGCCCCACTCCTCTCTCCTATTAGCCCAGCGGCCGAGGGAGGAGGGAGCCCCGCGGTGATGTCACGGCCGCGTTGCGGCCATGGCCGGACTTCTGGAAGTGGAAAAGGATACCTGTCAAAGACAGGTATCCTGTCCCCCCTCCCCCCGAAAGGTGCCAATTGTGACACCGGAAGGGGGGAGGAATCCGATGAGCGGAAGTTCCACTTTAGGGTGGAGCTCTGCTTTAAGCTCACAGACCAAAACCAATTGTTACTTCATTCAGGTATTCACCCTCATACAGTGTTCTGCTCTATCCCTTGGAGTCAGATGGCTAGAGTGGGCAAGATAGTGAGTGATCCTGCACTGAGAGAAGAATGTTTCATAGAGATAGTACAGAAATTGAGTGATAGGGGTTACCCTTTGATTAAGTTAGAAAAAGAGAAAACTTAAATTTCAAATACTAGTAGAACAGTATAGTATTACTATAAGGTAAACAAAAATACATTAGGGTGCCGCATGCATTCCTTTTTCCCAATACCAGTTTTCTGATAAAGTATATAACATTATTAAAAGATAACTTTGGAAACAGTTAAGGATGGGCCCGGTGCTCGATGCGAACCCACGTTCGCATCGAGCACCGGGCGTTCGCTCGCTCGGCGAGCCCAGAACTATTTTGGCCGCTCGCATCACGTTCGTGTGATGCGAGCGGCCCCGCAATGCATTGCGGCCGGCGCGGCCGACGCAGTGCATTGCTGGCTGATGATTGGCCAAGCATGCACTGTGACCCCGCATGCTTGGCCAATCACAGCCCCGGAAACTCGAAGAGCCATAATTGGCTACAGGCAGGACGCCTGTAGCCAATTACAGCTCAGGGGCTGTAGTACACGCCCCCCCCTATAAAACGCCGCCACGCCGTCTGCGCCGGTCACATGCTGTTCCGGCGCAGATTGAGCAGGCTGTTTCTGTGACACTCTGCTGCATTTAGATAGATAGAGAGATTCACTTGCAGAGATTGAGTTAGATAGATTCAGTTACAAAGATTGATTGACAAAGAGGGGCTTGTAGTGTGCTCGTGGCAGGCAGGCAGAGCTCCTATATTTTGTTACCAGAAGCACCTATAGGACTTGTAGTGTGTTCGTGGCAGGCAGGCAGAGCTCCTATATTTTTGTTACCAGAAGCACCTATAGGACTTGTAGTGTGTTCGTGGCAGGCAGGCAGAGCTCCTATATTTTGTTACCAGAAGCACCTATAGGACTTGTAGTGTGTTCGTGGCAGGCAGGCAGAGCTCCTATATTTTGTTACCAGAAGCACCTATAGGACTTGTAGTGTGTTAGTGGCAGGCAGGCAGAGCTCCTATATTTTGTTACCAGAAGCACCTATAGGACTTGTAGTGTGTTCGTGGCAGGCAGGCAGAGCTCCTATATTTTGTTACCAGAAGCACCTATAGGACTTGTAGTGTGTTAGTGGCAGGCAGGCAGAGCTCCTATATTTTGTTACCAGAAGCACCTATAGGACTTGTAGTGTGTTAGTGGCAGGCAGGCAGAGCTCCTATATTTTGTTCCCAGAGCACCTATAGGACTTGAAGTGTGTTAGTCCCATTACACACACAGAGCTATATTTTCTTCCCAGAAGCACCTATAGGACTTGAAGTGTGTTAGTCCCATTACACACACAGAGCTATATTTTCTTCCCAGAAGCACCTATAGGACTTGAAGTGTGTTAGTCCCATTACACACACAGAGCTATATTTTCTTCCCAGAAGCACCTATAGGACTTGAAGTGTGTTAGTCCCATCACACACACAGAGCTATATTTTGTTCCCAGAAGCACCTATAGGACTTGAAGTGTGTTAGTCCCATTACACACACAGAGCTATATTTTCTTCCCAGAAGCACCTATAGGACTTGAAGTGTGTTAGTCCCATCACACACACAGAGCTATATTTTGTTCCCAGAAGCACCTATAGGACTTGAAGTGTGTTAGTCCCATTACACACACAGAGCTATATTTTGTTCCCAGAAGCACCTATAGGACTTGAAGTGTGTTAGTCCCATTACACACACAGAGCTATATTTTCTTCCCAGAAGCACCTATAGGACTTGAAGTGTGTTAGTCCCATTACACACACAGAGCTATATTTTTGTTCCCAGAAGCACCTATAGGACTTGAAGTGTGTTAGTCCCATTACACACACAGAGCTATATTTTCTTCCCAGAAGCACCTATAGGACTTGAAGTGTGTTAGTCCCATCACACAGCCCTATATTTTGTTCCCAGAAGCACCTATAGGACTTGAAGTGTGTTAGTCCCATCACACACAGAGCTCCTATATTTTGTTCCCAGAAGCACCTATAGGACTTGAAGTGTGTTAGTCCCATTACACACACAGAGCTATATTTTGTTCCCAGAAGCACCTATAGGACTTGAAGTGTGTTAGTCCCATTACACACACAGAGCTATATTTTGTTCCCAGAAGCACCTATAGGACTTGAAGTGTGTTAGTCCCATTACACACACAGAGCTATATTTTGTTCCCAGAAGCACCTATAGGACTTGAAGTGTGTTAGTCCCATCACACACACAGAGCTATATTTTGTTCCCAGAAGCACCTATAGGACTTGAAGTGTGTTAGTCCCATTACACACACAGAGCTATATTTTGTTCCCAGAAGCACCTATAGGACTTGAAGTGTGTTAGTCCCATTACACACACAGAGCTATATTTTTTCCCAGAAGCACCTATAGGACTTGAAGTGTGTTAGTCCCATCACACACACAGAGCTATATTTTGTTCCCAGAAGCACCTATAGGACTGAAGTGTGTTAGTCCCATTACACACACAGAGCTATATTTTGTTCCCAGAAGCACCTATAGGACTTGAAGTGTGTTAGTCCCATTACACACACAGAGCTATATTTTCTTCCCAGAAGCACCTATAGGACTTGAAGTGTGTTAGTCCCATCACACACACAGAGCTATATTTTCTTCCCAGAAGCACCTATAGGACTTGAAGTGTGTTAGTCCCATTACACACACAGAGCTATATTTTGTTCCCAGAAGCACCTATAGGACTTGAAGTGTGTTAGTCCCATTACACACACAGAGCTATATTTTCTTCCCAGAAGCACCTATAGGACTTGAAGTGTGTTAGTCCCATCACACACACAGAGCTATATTTTCTTCCCAGAAGCACCTATAGGACTTGAAGTGTGTTAGTCCCATTACACACACAGAGCTATATTTTCTTCCCAGAAGCACCTATAGGACTTGAAGTGTGTTAGTCCCATCACACACACAGAGCTATATTTTGTTCCCAGAAGCACCTATAGGACTTGAAGTGTGTTAGTCCCATTACACACACAGAGCTATATTTTGTTCCCAGAAGCACCTATAGGACTTGAAGTGTGTTAGTCCCATCACACACACAGAGCTATATTTTCTTCCCAGAAGCACCTATAGGACTTGAAGTGTGTTAGTCCCATCACACACACAGAGCTATACTTTGTTCCCAGAAGCACCTATAGGACTTGAAGTGTGTTAGTCCCATCACACACACAGAGCTATATTTTGTTCCCAGAAGCACCTATAGGACTTGAAGTGTGTTAGTCCCATCACACACACAGAGCTATATTTTCTTCCCAGAAGCACCTATAGGACTTGAAGTGTGTTAGTCCCATCACACACACAGAGCTATATTTTGTTCCCAGAAGCACCTATAGGACTTGAAGTGTGTTAGTCCCATTACACACACAGAGCTATATTTTGTTCCCAGAAGCACCTATAGGACTTGAAGTGTGTTAGTCCCATCACACACACAGAGCTATATTTTGTTCCCAGAAGCACCTATAGGACTTGAAGTGTGTTAGTCCCATTACACACACAGAGCTATATTTTCTTCCCAGAAGCACCTATAGGACTTGAAGTGTGTTAGTCCCATCACACACACAGAGCTATATTTTTTTTCCCAGAAGCACCTATAGGACTTGAAGTGTGTTAGTCCCATCACACACAGAGCTATATTTTTCTTCCCAGAAGCACCTACAGGACTTGAAGTGTGTTAGTCCCATCACACACACAGAGCTATATATTTTGTTCCCAGAAGCACCTATAGGACTTGAAGTGTGTTAGTCCCATTACACACACAGAGCTCCTATTTTCTTCCCAGAAGCACCTATAGGACTTGAAGTGTGTTAGTCCCATTACACACACAGAGCTATATTTTCTTCCCAGAAGCACCTATAGGACTTGAAGTGTGTTAGTCCCATCACACACACAGAGCTCCTATTTTCTTTCCAGAAGCACCTATAGGACTTGAAGTGTGTTAGTGGCATCACACAGAGCTCCTCTATTTTCTTTGCAGAAGCACCCACAGGACTTCTAGTGTGTTAGTGGCATCACACAGAGCTCCTATATATTCTTCTCAGAAGCACCCACAGGACTTCTAGTGTGTTAGTGGCATCACACAGAGCTCCTCTATTTTCTTTGCAGAAGCACCCATAGGACTTCTAGTGTGTTAGTGGCATCACACAGAGCTCCTATATTTTCTTCTCAGCAGCACCACACAGGACTTCTAGTGTGTTAGTGGCATCACACAGAGCTCCTCTATTTTCTTTGCAGAAGCACCCACAGGACTTCTAGTGTGTTAGTGGCATCACACAGAGCTCCTATATTTTCTTCTCAGAAGCACCCACAGGACTTCTAGTGTGTTAGTGGCATCACACAGAGCTCCTCTATTTTCTTTGCATAAGCACCCACAGGACTTCTAGTGTGTTAGTGGCATCACACAGAGCTCCTCTATTTTCTTTGCAGAAGCACCCACAGGACTTCTAGTGTGTTAGTGGCATCACACAGAGCTCCTCTATTTTCTTTGCAGAAGCACCCACAGGACTTCTAGTGTGTTAGTGGCATCACACAGAGCTCCTCTATATTCTTTGCAGCAGCACCCACAGGACTTCTAGTGTGTTAGTGGCATCACACAGAGCTCCTATATTTTCTTTGCATAAGCACCCACAGGACTTCTAGTGTGTTAGTGGCATCACACAGAGCTCCTCTATTTTCTTTGCATAAGCACCCACAGGACTTCTAGTGTGTTAGTGGCATCACACAGAGCTCCTCTATTTTCTTTGCAGAAGCACCCACAGGACTTCTAGTGTGTTAGTGGCATCACACAGAGCTCCTCTATTTTCTTTTGCAGAAGCACCCATAGGACTTCTAGTGTGTTAGTGGCATCACACAGAGCTCCTATATATCTTCTCAGCAGCACCCCACAGGACTTCTAGTGTGTTAGTGGCATCACACAGAGCTCCTCTATTTTCTTTGCAGAAGCACCCACAGGACTTCTAGTGTGTTAGTGGCATCACACAGAGCTCCTCTATTTTCTTTGCAGAAGCACCCACAGGACTTCTAGTGTGTTAGTGGCATCACAAAGATCTCCTCTATTTTCTTTGCAGAAGCACCCACTGGACTTCTAGTGTGTTAGTGGCATACACAGAGCTCCTCTATTTTCTTTGCAGAAGCTCCCATTGGACTTCTAGTGTGTTCGTGGCATCACACAGAGCTCCTTTATTTCTTCTCAGCAGCACCCACAGGACTTCTAGTGTGTTAGTGGCATCACACAGAGCTCCTCTATTTTCTTTGCAGAAGCACCCATAGGACTTCTAGTGTGTTAGTGGCATCACACAGAGCTCCTATATATTCTTCTCAGCAGCACCCACAGGACTTCTAGTGTGTTAGTGGCATCACACAGAGCTCCTCTATTTTCTTTGCATAAGCACCCACAGGACTTCTAGTGTGTTAGTGGCATCACACAGAGCTCCTCTATTTTCTTTGCAGAAGCACCCACAGGACTTCTAGTGTGTTAGTGGCATCACACAGAGCTCCTCTATTTTCTTTGCAGAAGCACCCATAGGACTTCTAGTGTGTTAGTGGCATCACACAGAGCTCCTCTATTTTCTTTGCAGAAGCACCCATAGGACTTCTAGTGTGTTAGTGGCATCACACAGAGCTCCTATATTTTCTTCTCAGCAGCACCCACAGGACTACCGACTACAATGGCTGGAAGACCGCCAAGGGGGCAGAGCGTGCAGAGCCAAGAACACAGGGCAGGCAGGCTCTGTTTCTAGTGGACGTGGCCGTGGACGTGGACGTGGTCGTGCATCGTCATCAGCACGTGGCCATGGGACACGCGCGTCTTTGTTTTCGGCAGCTGGACATGTGGAGCCGCATCATGCTGAAGGCTTGGTAGAATGGATGACCAAGCCCTCCTCATCCTCCTCATCCTCTCTCACCCAGGCTCAGGGTACTGACAGAGCATCATCAGCCACCCCTTCCCTAGACCCACCATGTCCTCCTGAGGAGTCCCCCGAACTCTTTGAGCACAGTGTTGGGTACATGCTCCAGGAGGATGCCCAACGATTCGAAGGCTCGGATGACGATACCCAGCTTGAGGAATCTGGCAGTACAGTTCCACCAGCTGCAGCTTACTGCCAGGTTTGCTCTAGTGGTGAAGAGGGAGGGGATGATGAGGTCACTGACTCCACGTGGGTGCCTCAAGGGAGAGAGGATGAGGAGGAGGACGAGGAGGAGGAGGATGCGGCGTCACATGTCCAACGAGGCAGGATGCCCCCTGGAGGCCAGGTAGAGGCCAGCACAGCAACTGTACAACACCGCAGAGCTCCGCCTGTGCAGGGCGCTGCCTCTGCACGTTATCAGAAAAGTTCTTTGGTGTGGGCCTTTTTTGAGACGAGTGCAGCAGATCGCACCACTGCTATTTGCAATATTTGTCTCAAGCGTATCTCGCGTGGCCAAAACATCAGCCGCTTGGGCACGACAAGCATGACCAGACATATGGCGACCTGCCATGCAGCTCGTTGGCAGGCACACATAAAAGACCCACACCAAAGAACTAAGCGGACCTCTCCTTGCTCCTCCTCAGCTGGGATCTCCATCCCCACTACACCTTCAGTCCTCTCTGAAAGCTGCTCTGAGAGGACTGAAGGTGTAGAATTCGGTGTGTCACAACCAAGTACTTGCAGTACACCGACGTCCGAATGCAGCAGGCAAATTTCCCTGCCCCAGCTGCTGGACCGTAGAAAGAAGTACACTCCCAGCCATCCACATGCCCAGCGGTTGAATGCTAGCCTTGCTAAATTGCTAGCACTTCAACTGCTGCCTTTTCAGTTGGTAGACTCGGCCCCCTTCCGTGAGTTTGTTCAATGTGCGGTTCCTCAGTGGCAGGTTCCCAAACGCCACTTTTTCTCGCGGAAGGCGATTCCGTCTCTCTACCGGCATGTGGAGGGCAATGTCCATGCCTCGCTGGACAGGGCGGTCAGCGGTAAGGTGCATATTACCGCTGACTCATGGTCCAGCAGGCATGGACAGGGACGGTACCTTTCTTTCACGGCCCATTGGGTCACTCTATTGGCAGCTGGGAGGGATGCAGGACAAGGTGCAGTAGTGTTGGAGGTTGTTCCGCCACCACGCCTCCAAAACGCGACTACTGCTACTGGTTGTGACACACCTCTCTCCTCCACCCCCTCCTCTTCTTCTTCCTCCAGTGCTCTGTCCTTGGAACCAGCGGTGCTCCGTAGGCGTACAAGGGGCTACGCAAGTACGCAGGCAAAAAGATGCCATGCCGTGCTTGCGCTGGTGTGTTTGGGGGACAGGAGCCACACTGGGCCAGAGGTTCTGGCAGCTCTGCAGGGGCAGGCCGAGAGGTGGTTGACGCCACGTCAGCTTAAGCCAGGAATGGTCGTTTCTGACAATGGCACCAACCTCCTCTCCGCCCTGCGACAGGGGCAGCTCACCCATGTGCCCTGCATGGCTCACGTCCTCAACCTGGTGGTGCAGCGGTTCTTGGGCAGGTTCCCAGGCTTACAGGATGTCCTGAGGCAGGCCAGGAAAGTCTGTGTGCATTTCCGCCGATCTTATAATGCCAGTGCTCGGCTGACTGAGCTGCAAAAGGAGCTGAACCTGCCCAAGAACCGCCTAATATCTGACATGCCCACCAGGTGGAACTCAACGTTGGCCATGCTGCAGCGACTGCACACGCAGCAGAGGGCCATCAATGAGTACCTTTGCGACTACGGCACCAGGACAGGGTCAGGGGAGCTTGGTTTTTTTCCCCACGTCAGTGGAGCATGATCAGGGATGCATGCACTGTCCTCTCACCATTTGAGGAGGCCACGAGGATGGTGAGCAGTGACAGTGCATGCATCAGTGACACTGTCCCTCTTGTCCACCTGTTGGAGCATACGCTGCGTGGGATAATGGACAGGGCACTTGAGGCAGAACAGAGGCAGGAAGAGGAGGACTTCCTTGCCTCTCAAGGCCCCCTTTATCCGGACAGTGTTCCTTCTGTCCCACCCATCACACAGGAAGAGGATGAGGAGGAGGAGGAGGAGGAGGAGGAGGAGGATTGTGTGAGCATGGAGGTGGAGCCTGGCACTCAGCATCAGCAGCAGCAGTCTTTTAGGGATGATGTACAGTCCCAACAAGCCAGTGGACTTGTACGTGGCTGGGAGGAGGTGGCTGGCGATCATGTCATCCTCAGTGACCCAGAAGACTCCGGACCGAATGCCTCAGCTAACCTACGCTGCATGGCCTCCCTGATCCTGCAAAGCCTGCGGAAGGATCCTCGTGTTCTTCGGATCAAGGAGAGGGACCATTACTGGCTGGCCACTCTCCTTGATCCGCGGTACAAGGGTAAGGTTGCGGACCTTATCTTGCCGTCGCAGAGGGAGCAGAGGATGAGACATCTCAGGGAGGCCTTGCAGAAAGGTCTGTGCAACGCGTTCCCAGAAACTGGGAGGCTACAAACTCCTGGTCCTGGGCGACGAGTTGCTGAGGCTTCGGTCAGTGGCAGAAGGAGCGGTGGGGAAGGTGGACGTCTGACCGATGCGTTCAGACAATTTTTTAGTCCGCAGCCCCAAGGTATGATCGGTTCCAGCAACCATCGCCAGCGTCTGATATACATGGTGCAGGAATACCTTGGGGCAAGGTCAGACTTGGACACCTTTCCCACCGAAAATCCTCTGGCTTACTGGGTCCTGAGGATGGATCACTGGCCAGAGCTTGCACAGTATGCAATTGAGCTACTGGCCTGTCCTGCCTCCAGCGTTCTTTCCGAACGCACATTCAGTGCTGCTGGAGGATTTGTGACTGATCATAGGGTGCGCCTGTCCACCGCCTCGGTTGATCGACTGACATTCATCAAAATGAATCAGTCTTGGATCACCACCAGCTACCAGGCACCTGAGGCGGATATAACCGAATAATTTTTAATGTCACATCCCTTCAAGACTGCCTATGCTGATGCTGAGTGACTGTCCTCTTATGTTCACTGACTATCCTCTTCCTCCTCCTCAATGATCCATGCCACAGCACCAGTGCCTAAGGCACAATTTTTCAGCCCCTGTTTAACAGGGGCGTGTACTTACAATTTTTTAAAAAAATGCTTCGCAACACGTGTGACTGCTGTGCTCCAAGTACAGTCTCTGTGAGGGCCGTGTTGCAGTGTTGTGGCACCAGCACCAGTGCCTAAGGCACAATTTTTCAGCCCCTGTTTAACAGGGGCGTGTACTTACAATTTTTTAAAAAAATGCTTCGCAACACGTGTGACTGCTGTGCTCCAAGTACAGTCTCTGTGAGGGCCGTGTTGCAGTGTTGTGGCACCAGCACCAGTGCCTAAGGCACAATTTTTCAGCCCCTGTTTAACAGGGGCGTGTACTTACAATTTTTTAAAAAAAATGCTTCGCAACACGTGTGACTGCTGTGCTCCAAGTACAGTCTCTGTGAGGGCCGTGTTGCAGTGTTGTGGCACCAGCACCAGTGCCTAAGGCACAATTTTTCAGCCCCTGTTTAACAGGGGCGTGTACTTACAATTTTTTAAAAAAATGCTTCGCAACACGTGTGACTGCTGTGCTCCAAGTACAGTATCTGTGAGGGCCGGGTTGCAGTGTTGTGGCACCAGCACCAGTGCCTAAGGCACAATTTTTCAGCCCCTGTTTAACAGGGGCGTGTACTTACAATTTTTTAAAAAAATGCTTCGCAACACGTGTGACTGCTGTGCTCCAAGTACAGTCTCTGTGAGGGCCGTGTTGCAGTGTTGTGGCACCAGCACCAGTGCCTAAGGCACAATTTTTCAGCCCCTGTTTAACAGGGGCGTGTACTTACAATTTTTTAAAAAAAATGCTTCGCAACACGTGTGACTGCTGTGCTCCAAGTACAGTCTCTGTGAGGGCCGTGTTGCAGTGTTGTGGCACCAGCACCAGTGCCTAAGGCACAATTTTTCAGCCCCTGTTTAACAGGGGCGTGTACTTACAATTTTTTAAAAAAATGCTTCGCAACACGTGTGACTGCTGTGCTCCAAGTACAGTATCTGTGAGGGCCGGGTTGCAGTGTTGTGGCACCAGCACCAGTGCCTAAGGCACAATTTTTCAGCCCCTGTTTAACAGGGGCGTGTACTTACAATTTTTTAAAAAAATGCTTCGCAACACGTGTGACTGCTGTGCTCCAAGTACAGTCTCTGTGAGGGGTTGCAGTGTTGTGGCACCAGCACCAGTGCCTAAGGCACAATTTTTCAGCCCCTGTTTAACAGGGGCGGGTAATTACAAATCTTGATCTAATAGTTCACAGCAGGGCCCATTCCTGCGCCCACCAAGAGTAACTATGAGGGCCTGCAGTCTTGTGGCAACACCGTCCACCACCACCGCCAAAGGCCCAATTTTTCTGCCCTGTTCATCAGGTGCTTGCAATTACAAATCTTGATCTAATAACTCACAGCAGGGCCCATTCCTGCGCCCACCAAGAGTAACTATGAGGGCCTACAGTCTTGTGGCAACACCGTCCACCACCACCGCCAAAGGCCCAATTTTTCTGCCCTGTTCATCAGGTGCTTGCAATTACAAATCTTGATCTAATAACTCACAGCAGGGCCCATTCCTGCGCCCACCAAGAGTAACTGTGAGAGCTTACAGTCTTGTGGCAAAACCGTCCACCACCACCACCACCACCACCACCCCAATTTTTATGCCCTGTTCAACAGGTGCATGCAATTACAAATCTTGATCTATTAACTCACAGCAGGGCCCATTCCTGTGCCCACCAGTCTTGTGGCTACACCAACATCTAATAGGGCAAATTTCTGCAGAGTATATACGCCAGGCCCCTACTTTCAAACATCCAACTTACAAACGACTCCTACTTGCAAATGGAAAGAGAAAACAGGAAGTGAGAGGAAATCTACCCCTAGGAAGGGAAATTCTATCCTGTTAGATTTAATTTGGGAAAAAGGTATCTCCTCTCTACTGATACTTTATCACCAATCCTTGTTTCAATTAAAACCCCACTTTTCCAAAAACATTTGTCATTGGGACGGAAAGTGAGGTGACATGTTCTGAACAGATGTGCAAAGACAGCAAATGTTACAGGGGTGATAACCCCTCCCTATGTTCTCCAAAAAGCTTAAAAATAGATTTTTTTGGGATGGAGCTACACTTCATAATGTACCTGTTCAGATTCTACTTAAGATCAAACCTAAAGCCGCAAGTGGTTTTAAATGGCTTCTTTTTTTCCTTTACAAATGTCATTTTGTGCAAGGACAGTTCTAAACACGGGAAACACATGCCACTTCACAGGCATACTTTGGACACCCCCCAGGTACCATATTTAAAGGAAAATGTCACTTTTTTTTTTAGCAGAATTGGACATCATACAACTCAAAGGGTTAAACATCAATTTGGATTTGTTCCTATTTCTGTAAATTTTATTAGGATTTTCCATGTGATTTTTTTTTTTTTACAGGTTACACTATGGATGGAGAGGAAGGTGGATACTCTGAGGTACAATGTTCCCAATGTATTTTATCAGTGGCGGCTGGTGCTCAACATTTTTGGGGGGATGCAAACAAATTGAAAAATACTGAAACCCCCCCCATCAATTGCAACCTCACTGTGCCCATCAATTGCAGCCTCACTGTGCCCATCAATTGCAGCCACTGTGCCCATCATATGCAGCCATGTGTGTCGGTCAAATGCAGTCATTGTGCCCATCAAATGCAACCACTGTGCCCATTATATGCAGCCATTATGCCCATCATATGCAGCAACGTGTGCCCGTCAAACGCAGCCACTGTGCCCATCATATGCAGCCATTGTGCCCATCATATGCAGCCACGTGTGCCTATCAAATGCAGCCACATGTGCCCATCAAATGCAACCACTTGTGCCCATTAAATGCAGCCACTTGTGCCTATCATATGCAGCCACGTGTGCCCATCAATTGCAGCCACTGTGCCCATCATATGCAGCCATTGTGCCTATCACATGCAGCCATGTGTGCCCATCATATGCAGCCACTTGTGCCCATAAATTGCCGCCACTGTGCCCATCAATTGCCGCCACTGTGCCCATCAATTGCTCCCGCTGTGCCCCATCAAACACAGCCACTGTGCCATATCAAGTGTTGCCAGTGTGCCCCCTGCCGGCCCACTGTCTGCACTTACCTGTCTCGGTGTGACAGCTCCTTGATGTCTCCTCCCATCCTCTCTTCCCGTCCTCTGCTATAAATGGATGCCTGGCATCCAATCACAGCGCCTGTCATTTCAGCCAATCAGGTGGCGGGTAACAGATCCGAGCACCTGATTGGCAGAGAGGTGGTTTAGTGTTAGGAAAGTGAATATTCATTCGCTTTTCTAACACAGCATGGTGCTCGCAGGTTACCTTTTTTGACACCTATTAGGGTCTATGGTTCTTTTTTTTTTTTTTATTGTATTTTTATTAATTTTTTTCAAAGAAAAAGGATACAAACAGAAAACAGAGTAGATATCAAACATGTAGTACATCTTATAAGCATACTTATTGAAAAAGGTATGTATCATATGTTAAAACCATAGATATATTGTTACAATGCTACAAAATTCGCAAGAGTAAAATAATTCAACTGTATAGACCAGGAAGGGTGGAAAGGGGGGGAGGGGACCTAGGGGCATGCGGCAGAAACAAAAACAATAGGGGGGGGGAGAATAGGAAGAAAGGAAGGGGGCACCATGGAATCGCAAACAACACAAAATTTAGCTATGGTTCTAATCAGGTGCTTCAAAACCACCCCCCGCCGGTGTAATTCAGGTGCCCGGCACCCAAAAAGGGTCTGGGCGCCGGAATAGGGGGTGGCAGTGGCAGCCATAGATAGATAGATTCATGCAATGCATGAATCTATCTATTGGTGCTATAGGGGATGGCAGGAGAGAGAGGGTGGCACCGTGTGCCCTTAGGGATGTGCCGCCACTGTATTGTATTATTATTTAAACATTTTGTGTTAGTTTCATTCATGTTACACAGTGTGAGCAGCCCTTTCATACAAATTGGTAAAAAGATTTGTGCACAGTTGTTACATGTTACTGGTTGCAATTGACATTTAACCACTTGACCACCAGAAGGTTTTACCCCCTTTATCAGCAGGACATGTTTTAGTATTTAGCCCTGCGCTATTTTAACTGGTAATGGGGAGGTCATGCAACGCTGTACCCAAATTAAATTGATGTCGTTTTTTCACACAAATAAAAGTGTTCTTTTGGTGCTGTTTGATCACAACTGGGTTTTGTATTTTTTATTATGTAAATAAAAAAAGATGGAACTTTTTTAAAAAAAAATATATATATATATTTCTTACTTTCTGCTATAAAGCATATCCAATAATATATATAATGTTTTTATAAATTTAGGCCAACATATATTCTGCTACATGTTTTTGATAAAAAAAAATCCCAATAAGTGTATATTGATTGGTATATATACTGGAATTTAATTTTTATTTTGTACTAGTAATGGTAGTGATCAGCGACTTATAGTGGGACTGTGATAGTTCAGCAGACAATCTGACACTTATGCCCTGTATACACGATCGGATTTTCCCCAAAAAATGTTGGATGTGAGCTTGTTGGCTAAAAGTCCGACCATGTGTATGCTCCATTGAACATTTGCTGTCTGACTTTCCGCCAACAAATGTTTGATAGCAGGTTCTCAAATTTTACACCAACAAAACATTGTTGTCGGAATTTCCGATCGTGTGTACACAAGTCCGATGCACAAATGTTCACGCATGCTCGGAATCAAGCAGAAGGAACCGCACTGGCTATTGAACGCCACCACATTCCCAAGTTCTTAATTGTTGGCCAACATTTTTGTGACCTGGTGAATGCAAGACAAGTTGGAGCAAAAATCCTTCGAACAAAAATCCACGGTTTTGTTGTCGGAAAGTCCGTATGTACTGTACTTCATACTCCTCATGGTTCTCAACCTGTACAGGATGAGGACATGGCACCAAGGTGGTAAAGCGGTTGCAGACCAAAGGTTTTAATAAAGAGACATGAAATACATTCAAAATACGCATATTAGAAGAAAGGTCTAATGCGTAAGCCACTGGGTTAATCCTGCGAAGAATATGGAAAGGCCCAATAAACCGAGGTGCAAACTTCAGTGAGGGAACATGAAGTTGGAAAATGGGAGATGACAGCCACACCCTGTCCTCAACCTGGTAGGAAGTAGACATGGGAGCCGTCAAAAAATGTGTTTTGTTTCGTTCCGTTTCGTATAAAAAAAAAATCGTAATTCGTAATTTGTGTTTAATTTGAATTTGTACGAAATACGAATTTCATATGAATCGTTACAATTTGTTAATATCATTACGAATCGTTAATATCGTTACGAATCGTTACGAATATCAACACTCTACGAATAATAACGAATTATCCGAAAACGTATTAACGTTACATAACACAAGTCTATGGGGCGTGGCTTGGCCGAGCGAGGAGATGGCTGCCTGAAAGATCTGCTCCCGCCGTTGCCTCTCCTTAAACTACTTTAACGGAGACATTAACCTCCTCATACACCACATAATTATGGGGACAGCCTCACGCCATACCTCTGCCTCAAGATCCCGCTCTCCTAGAGAACAACCAGGTAATGGGAGCCAGAACATACCCGAAATGTTCCGCTCTCAGAGGGGCAATATGGCGCCGTCCCGCCACATCACCTCACAAACAACGGCACAGCCACTCATGGACCCGACGCTGAACCTTCATCCTATTCCTCAGGCTATAGACGGGGAGCGGAATTCGCCTCCCCAACAACACCTCAGCTTGCAGGATATGAAAATGATTGCGAACGACATCAAAGATACCTTATCAGCAGCCATTGCCGACCTGAGGCAAGACATTCGCGCCCTTTCTGACAGGGTCCTGGATGTAGAGAAGACTACCTCTCAACACGATGTGATCCTCCACAAGGCAACTAGGAAAATAGATGTCCATACCTTACAGCTGAGGGAGGCTCATCGGCACATCGAGGACCTCGAGAATAGGAGTCGCCGCCATAACCTCCGCATCAGAGGAATGCCGGAAAGCATCGACCCCAACCACCTTACCACTGAAGTCTCAGCGCTCTTTAACACCCTTCTTCGCAAGCCTCCGGAGACCCGTATTGATTTTGAACGAATTCACAGGGCCCTGCGCCCTAGGGGGAGAGAGACCGATCCCCCGAGGGATGTCATTTGTTGCATCGTGGACTTCCACCTGAAAGAAGAAGTCTTGCGACAGGCCAGAGACACTGCTCGGCTGCAGCATCAGGGTACCCCTATCCAAATATTTCAGGATCTTTCAGCCATTACCCTGCAACACCGCCGGAACCTAAAACCCCTACTGGAGACCCTCCGTACTCATGGCATACAGTACAGGTGGAAGTTTCCCTTCTGCCTGTCTGCCTCCCACCAAGGCCGGACGGCCCTCTTAAAAGTACCGGAGGATCTTCATCAATTTTGCCGTACCTTGGATATCCCTTTCGTGGCCGTCCCAGAATGGTATGCTGACTACCGCCCGCACCCTACCAGACGTCCGTCACCCGCGGAGGACCGGATGGACACTCAGGATTCCCCACACCAACGCCGCAGATCCCCATCGAGCTCAAGAGTACGCCCAGCTAGATACCCGGACCATGGCTATGGTACGGCCGACTCCTCAAGATCCCGGAGACCCCGCTGAGACCTGTGCTGATGCTACTTCACCGTTTCTTCCCAAGCAGAGGCCTCTGCTAAAACTCTTGGTGCTTCATTTTCTTTTTCTTTTTGGCCCTTCTCAGTTTATGTTCCGCCGTGACTGCCCCTCTCCTTCCTATCACCGGGTGATGCTAGTGATACTGACCCGCTAGACTAGCTTCCACCCTGTTTGCCTGCTGCCCCCACTACGTAGTTTGACTTTAGTGGACACAATCGGGCTGTTTCTAATAGCGCTGGTACATCAGCGTTCACGGTGTTGTTCAACTCACATTAACCCCTTTCCTCCTTAGGTATTGCCTATAAGCTGTTAATTTGTGCTAATCTCTATTCCTCCCACTAGGCTTTACACTCGCCAATTTATCGACAGAGGGTATTCGTTGCCCTACACGTCCGCTATGCATCACTGCGTTTGCCTACATCTTGATTGGGTAATGTATATGCCACTACAACACTACCTAAGGGGCAGATTGATTTGCTTCAACTATGCTTTAGACCTGTTTTTTTTTTTTTTTTTATTAAAAGATATGGGAGGCCGCACTAGACCAAACCTGAGAATAGAGATACCTGACAGTTAGGGACATCGATACAATCTGTACGTCTACCCTCCTTCTTAGCCTCCTCCATAACTGACCCCATAGTGGTACCCTCCCTCACCGTCACACGTTTACCATGAAACGACTGCTACTGACTAGTAGCATCCCCACTACAGCTCCAGGGAGATCTTTACCTATTGATGCATACTCGTCCGCCCTGTTTTACACCCCCTAGTGGACACATCATTAAATCTGTATGGTCTGCAAACTTGACCCAACACATTTCATAGTACAGTTAAGTTTATACTTTAACCTTATACCTTAACCCCTTACACCCGAGAGGCTTTGCCGCACCAAGACTGGGAAGACTTGTATTTGTTGCCTACGCTACTATCTATGGAGCTGTAGAAAGGCTCACTTCTCTTCTCACTGTATGTTAGTTGCTGTTATTAATTTTTCAGGTTACCAGACAGTATGCATTACTTTTCCCTCCTCCACATATTCTGTGTTTCATCATTGGGGTAATCACTCCTATGTAATATATATTGATTGACCATATGTATTTCTACTACCAACCCTCCCATACTATAGTCCCACTGCTTCCTGTTCGTACGAAATAGATATTGCTCATCTACCTATTGCACGTATATGATAAAACCCCCTGCTCTCTCTATATTCCTCTCCCCACCTCATCCGCTGCACATATACGAGACGGTCGCTATCCTCTTTTGGTCCTATACTGCTCCTTATTGATTATTAGTGCATAAAAATAATGCCTTTTCTGGATCTTACATTTTTAATATTATCCCTGATCATTGCTCCTATGTATAAACTTCTATGAGAGGCAACGGCGGTGCCACCATATAATATTTATATTCATTCACAACTGTATCGTTAGGATCTAGCCAACCCCCACACAGCGCAGTTGCTTGAGCTACATCATCTTCAAATACCTTCTATCCCGCTAACTGTCCGCTGTACCCTTCTGACCTACACCTCCTCAGATAGGTCTAGGTTAGTACTTGTCTGACCAATCTCTGAACAGGCCTACGGTCTACTATTACTAATTTCTCTTTTTCACTTGTTTATTATTTTCTATACCCAGACTTGCACATCATACGATAGCATGACGGATACACCTCCCTCTTCTGGGAGGCAAAGGACCTCCACGGCCACCTCACATTTCCCGCAGGTTAAAATTTGCTCAATTAATGTTCGTGGCCTTAATATCCCTGAGAAACGCTCACAGTTACTATATAGCTTACGAAAGGATGGAGCTCAAATTGCTTTTTTGCAAGAAACCCACTTTCGCTCGGATAATATCCCCAAGCTAGGTAACCACCATTTCCCTACTGTCTATCATGCCACTACAGAAGTCTCCAAATCAAAAGGAGTCTCCATACTACTATCCAAACATTGCCCTCTGAAAGTCTCTGATACTAAACACGATAGCAATGGTAGATACCTATTCATTAAGGGCACGCTACACAACAGGCCTATCACGCTCGCAAACATATATGCACCCAATGTCCGACAAGTCCCTTTCTTCCGGGAAACACTTAATTTACTTACAGAGTTCCAATCAGGCATTCTTATACTGGGTGGAGATTTCAACGTGACTCTAACACCTGCCCTAGATTCTTCCAACGGTTCCTCCACACTACCCTATAGAGCTTTAAGAGACATCAAACAAAGACTCCAAGAACTAACCCTTCATGACACCTGGCGTACTTTACATCCTAATGAGAGGGATTTTACATTCTTCTCCCCACCACACAATAAATATTCGAGACTTGACCACTTTTTCCTCTCCCAAGCTGATTTGACACTCCTGACAAAAGCGACAATTGAACCTATGGTATTATCAGATCACAACCCCATCTCCATGACACTTTCTGTACCATTAGCTCGATCTCCCAATCACATTTGGCGCCTTGACAATTCCTTACTGACTGATTCAAATAATACTCAAAAACTTCACACTCGACTCACCCAATTTTTTCAAGAGAACCCCTTAACTGATTGTTCCCCCTCGACCACTTGGGCCGCTCATAAGTGTGTGATCCGTGGTGAACTTATATCGATGACCGCCCACAGAAACAAATTAAGACGTCAACGCATCACCGATCTGACAGCTAAAATCAACTCACTAGAGAGATTGCACAAAGCTTCCCTTGCCAACCAAACACTCAAGGATCTCTTGCAAGCCAGGGAAGAACTTAAAGAAGAATTACATATAAGGCTAAAACGCAAATATCTTTTAACACAGAAACTGTTCTATGAGTTTGGCAATAAATCGGGTAAATTACTGGCTAGGGCTCTACAACGTAAAAAAGCTTTGACAACTATACATAAAATTATTGACCCTACTGGTATTTCTCATGTATCCCCGGAAAGCATTGCTACTCAATTTACCACTTACTTTTCTACACTTTATAACCTATCCAGAACTGACACACCGGACCGATCTTCCCAAAGACAGGATATGATCTCCACCTTTCTGACACAGTATGGTATTCCCCCGATTTCTACAACTGACTCGGAAACTCTCGATGCCCCCATCACAGTCGAGGAACTTAAGGCCACTTTACAACAGCTTAAGACGGGCAAGAGTCCTGGCCCCGATGGGTTAACTGTGAGTTACTACAAAACATTCCTCAACATACTCGCACCTGCTCTTACTACCACATTTAATTCCTTTGCTTCCCCTGACCCACTTCCCAGAGATCTTTTAGAGGCACATATCACTCTAATTCCCAAACCAGGCAAGGACGACACAATTGTATCCAACTACAGGCCTATATCCCTCCTAAACGTGGATATTAAATTATATGCCAAAATACTCGCCAATCGCATTCTTCCACTTCTACCGAACTTAATCTCCCTGGATCAGGTGGGCTTTATCCCTGGGAGAGAGGCCAGGGATAATACCATTAAAGCCCTCAACATTCACCACTGGCTTTCACACAAATCTGCTCAATCAGGTTTTTTCCTGTCGCTCGATGCGGAGAAGGCGTTCGACAGGGTGTCCTGGGACTACATGACCGCTACGCTTAAGGCCTTGGGATTCCCACCTAGATTTCTAGAAATGATTCTAACATTATACTCACACCCCACAGCTCGATTACGGATCAATGGACGCCTGTCGGACGCCTTCTCCATCTCGAATGGCACACGCCAAGGCTGCCCGCTATCTCCCATCATCTTCATCCTCACCCTAGAACCCCTCCTACGCAAACTCAAAGCGAACCCAGATATTTCAGGGATAGAGATTCTAGATAAACAGTATAAACTGGCGGCCTACGCGGACGACATACTCCTCTTCCTTTCAAATCCACTCACTTCATTGCCCAATCTTCTGAAAGACTTTGCCCTTTTTAAACAATTGTCTAATCTGCAAATTAACTTCTCAAAATCAAAAGCTCTCAACATATCCCTCCCTCCACAGACTGTGTCCCAATGTAAGCTGAATTTCCCTTTTTCTTGGGAAACTGAAGCCCTCACATACCTGGGTATCCAAATACCTACAGACCTGAACGACCTCTATAGATTGAACTACCTCCCGATCTTACGGAACATACAAACTGACCTTCTTAAATGGTCGTCGGGGCAATTTTCATGGTTTGGCCGCATAGCTATTTTAAAAATGAATATTCTGCCCCGCATACTATACATTTTGCAAGCTATACCAATTAAACTCCCTCCCTCCTTCTTCTCTTCGTACAAACGGCTGTGCCGAAACTTCATTTGGGCAGCGAAATCACCTCGGATTAGCTGGAACACTCTTATTCTCCCAAAATCCAAAGGAGGCCTGAGCCTCCCTGATGTTCAGAATTATTACTTTGCGTGTCATCTTACGAGAATAATTGATTGGCACGTTCACGCTACGGCTAAAGACTGGGTTTCCATCGAAAGCTCCTTTGACGTCATTCCACTTGCCCACCTACCATGGATCCCAATTTCCAAACTCCCGGAGGCCTTTTCCTCGCACCCGCTTACTGGAGCTACTATGTGCACCTTTAAAACCATATCACGGTTACTGGACTGGACACCTTCTCCAGGCCCGCTGACCCCATTACAAGGAAACCCCGACTTCTCTCCAGGGATACCCTATATCGTTCCCTCCACCGCCCAAGATCGCAATACTATCAGAGCTTCACACTTTTTTCACGACGACGCCCTGCTTTCCTTTCCTGAAGTCTTATCACACTTTCCCGACCATCCTATACAATTTTACAATTATTTACAAGTCAGACATTTCCTTTCCTCAGTCCGCCCGATAGATCATTGGATCAGAGACCTCACGCCTTTTGAAACTCTGTGTACCAACGACTCCCCCCAAAGACACCTCATTTCCACCACGTATGCACTCTTATATGAGAACCTTACCCCCAAACACAACACAATAGTTAAGGTATGGGAAAGAGATCTTAACCTAGACCTCACGGATAGGGATTGGGAACTCGTCTACCACCGTATTCATAAAAGCACGGTTAATGTCTCAGCCCAAGAGAATTCTTACAAAATTTATGCTAGATGGTACAGAACGCCTGACATTATTCACAAATACCACTCAGAGGTTTCACCTCTATGCTGGAGATGCGGCCTAGAATTGGGCACCCCGCTCCACATATGGTGGAACTGTATCCTACTCAAACCTTTCTGGGAAAACATACACACATTCTCCTCACTCATCTCGACATATACTGTGGACTTTTCACCATCTCAACTTTTACTACAACATCTTTCACTTCCCCAGTCAGTCTATAAAAAATCCATCCTTCCACACTTACTTAATGCAGCTAGACAATGTATACCAACTCTATGGAGGACTACGACTCCTCCAACAGTACTAGACTGGTTTCGACGCATAGATAAAATATCTGAAATGGAAAATATTATTCATCAAGCCAAAGACAATCCGACCACTTATACTACTATCTGGTCTTGCTGGCTCCATTTCAAGACCTCTCAGTCTTATCGGGATCTCATCCACACTTCATAATTGCCTGACCATATACCTATATCCGAACCTCACGTTACACCTCACAAGAGGCCTAGTATCCGTCATGCTATCATGCTATCTGAATGTATTTTTTTTTTTTTTTTTTTTTATTATACTTCTATCCTGGAATCTTTGCGTCTCCTACCAGTTTCTATCCAACTATCTCATCGTTCACTCAGTTATCTACTCCAATTGTCCCTCTTACTGACGATTATTCTATGGTACAACTTCATTGCCGCTTGTGTCTTCGATGTTTATTGCAACAACTGAATCTGTGTCTTTCCCCCTATTACCTACGGTTGATCACACCTTCCTTATAGGTCCGACACTCTCTTTTTTCACCCTCAAATTCCCCCTATCTCAGCACAGTGTGCTCCCATGAGGGGTGCTGAGGTTAGGAGGGAATCCACCCGGATCTATTTAAAGGCACTTATTTCTTTACATATGTCAGATCCCTGTAATGGACCCAAACTCTGGACACTCGCTTCCATTTACAATTACTAACCTATCTATACCTAAACCTTGGCCCATACCTCCTACAAGTTCACCTTTACTCTAATCTATTGTGGCATCTCTGTACCCTATACATATTAGGATGACCGAGGGTTATTTTCACTATGCTCCTAATATGTAAACCTATATATATGATCTATATCAGTTGTCATGCTTTCTGTTGAAGTTCTGAACATTTATTTACTGTATATGTAGAATGTATTACATTTGACACATGTTTTGTGTCCATTTTGTTACCTTGTATTTCTCAATAAAAGCTTTATTGGAAAAAAAAAAAAAAAAAAAAAACACAAGTCTATTGTCTATTGTTCACCAATCACTCAGAGGAAGTACGAAATACAAAATTTAGTTTACGAATACGAAATTTCATACTTCGTACTTCCTCTGAGTGATTGGTGAACAATAGACAATAGACAATTGTGTTATGTAACGTTAATACATTTTTGGATAATTCGTTATTATTCGTAGATTGTCGATATTCGTTATACTGAATCTCAAATTCATTCGAATCATTCGTTATATCCGCTATAATTTCTTTTTTTTTGGATCCGAAATTCATAAACGAAATTTCGTATTTTGTACAGAATTCGTATTCGTGCGAATTTACGAATTTAGAAAAATTTGTACGAATTTCCGATTCGTACGAAACTAATCACACATGTCTAGTAGGAAGGTGCAGGCAGGCATCTGCGATCAGCATGGAGTCTGTACCTATCATTAGCATGACGCGAAGCCTCCTGGACTTGTACCCAAGTGGAGTGAAGACCATGGAGATACTCCTCTAATGCAGGAATACTCTGCGGAACAAACGAGTCAGGCAACATGGAAGGTTGGAAACCATAATTCGCCATAAATGGGGACAATTGGAAAGCAGAATTCAAGGCACTGTTGTGAGCAAACTCTGCTCACGGTAATAGGTCTGACCAGTTGTTATGATGGTCAGAAATATAGCAATGTAGGAATTGCTCCAAGGACTGACTGGCTTGTTCTGCGGCCCCATTAGACTGCGGGTGATATTCAGAAGAAAAAGCAAGCTGAATTCCCAACTATGCACAAAAGGCTTGCCAGAACCGGGACACAAACTGACTGACCCCTGTCCGAGACAATCACCTTGGGTAGCCCATGTAAACGAAAGATCTCCTGAGCAAAAATGAAAGCCAGTTCCTTAGAAGTGGGCAACTTCTTAAGTGGAATACAATGACACATCTTTGAGAATCGGTCAACCACCATAAGGATAACTGTGTTGCCCTGGGAGTTGGGTAACTCCACAATGAAATCCATAGACAGGTGGGTCCAGGGCCTCTCTCCATTGGGTATGGGTTGTAGGAGGCCCATTGGAAGGTGTCGTGGAGTCTTACTCTGAGCACACACGGAACAGGCAGCTTTGAAGGCAGTTACATCAGCACGTAGACTAGGCCACCAGAATTGTTGGGAAATGGCCCAAATGAGTTGATTCTTTTCATGGTGGCCAGCAGCCTTGGGAGAATAGTAAGTCTAGAGAATGGCAGTACAGAGACTCTCTGGGAAAAATCAGCGGTCACAAGGTTTTGCAGGAGGAGCATGGACCTGAGCAGCAAGAATTTTGTCACCCAAAGGAGAAGCAAGACTGGTGCGAACTGTAGCCAGAATACAATCAGGAGGAATCACAGGAACCGGAACCGACTCCAACTTGGAAGTGGAGGAAAATTGTTGTGACAAGGCATCAGCCCTTACATTCTTAGTACCAGGTAAGAATGAGACAATGTATTTGAAACTTGACAAGAAAAGAGCCAATCGGGCCCTTCTGGGAGAGAGGCGTTTAGCCTCAGACAAGAATGTGAGATTATTATGGTCAGTAATAATGAGAATCGGCACAGTGGTACCTTCGAGGAGATATATCCATTCTTTCAGGGCTAAAATGATTGCCAACAGCTCTCTGTCACCAATCTTGTAATTGCACTCTGCAGGTGACAATTTCTTGGAAAAGTAGCCACAAGGATACATATCGCTCTCAGAGGTAGGACGTTGAGTCAGAAGGGCGTCAACACCAGTCTCAGAAGCTTCAACCTCAAGGATAAACGGTAACGTAGGATCAGGATGTGCCAACACAGGAGCAGAAACAAAGGCAGCCTTGAGACTCTCAAAGGCCTTAATGGACTCCGGAGACCAACTCTGTGGGTTACCATCCTTTCTGGTCATATCAGTCAGGGGCTTGACCAGAGATGAGAAGTTACAAATAAACTTCTGATAATAGTTGGCAAAGCCCAGGAAACGCTGCAGAGGACATAAACCTACAGGTCGGGGCCTCTGTAGGACTGCCGAAAGTTTCTCTACGATGGAACTCGCACTTCTCCAGTTTACAATAGAGATTGTTCTCTCTTAGTTTCTGAAGCACATGACAGACATCTGTGTGGTGGCTCCACATGGACTTGGAGAATATGAGGATATCATCGAGATAGACCACCACACATACCTGCAACAAATCTCAGAGGACATCGTTAATAAATTCCGGAAAAACTGCCAGGGCATTATAAAGGCCAAAAGGCATTACAAGGTACTCATAATGGCCTGTTCTGGTATTAAACGCAGTTTTCCACTCGTCGCCCTCCTTAATCCTCACGAGATTGTATGCCCCTCTCAAATCAAGCTTTGTGAAAACTGTTGCTCCCTTGAGGCGGTCAAATAACTCCGTAATCAACGGAATTGGATAGGCATTCTTAATTGTGAAATGATTGAGACCCCTATAATCGATACAAGGTCTCAGTTCACCACTCTTCTTCACAAAGAAGAAACCAGAACCAGCAGGAGACGAGGATTCGAGGATAAAACCTTGAGAAAGTGCGTATGCAACATACTCCTCCATGGCCTTATCCTCCAAGACTGACAAAGGGTAAACCTGGCCATGAGGGGGTATGGCACCAGGTTGAAGGTCGATTGCACAATCATACGGCCGGTGTGGAGGCAAACTACCAGCTTGACCTTTGTCAAAGACATCGCTAAAATCACGGTACTCCTCCGGTAGGGAGGAGAGTGAAGAGGTGCACAGGATCTTGGCTACCTTTTGGATAACTGGGGATGAAACAACGCCACCGTAGGTCTGTCCATGACAGGACCTCAAGGTTTGGGCATTCCCTGGACGGGTAAGACAAGACTTCAAAAAGTGACCTGCCTGGCCACAATAAAGGCACAATCTCTCCCTCCTCCTAAAGGCTCTCTCATCTGCAGAGAGACGCGTGAAACCCAAGTGCATGTGTTCACCTTCACTGCCCGACTCAGTACCAGGAGGCATGGGAGGTGAGGGAGGCACGGGTGGGACTGCAAAGCTCGGAGACAAACATACAAGAGGCCCCTCCTTAGCAACCAGCTATATACAGTGTAAAATAAAAACGCAAATCACAGCAAAATCACTGTAAAATCACGGTAATAACGTGTGCAGAAATGCTCAAAACCAACATTCATAGATGTGAATCGAGCTTAAGTGAAAATGTCCAAAAAAATTCTCCTGCCGAAAACCATCTGCCATCTGCCATCTGACAGTTCTTTTATAGGGAAGGGTGAGGCCACCTGGCAACATCACTGGTGGCACTGTTGCCTTGTGATGTCACTGACACAGCATGCACCTATCCATGATGTCGCAAGGGGGTGCGATGCCACCAGGTGACGTTGATAGGTGGACATCTGAGTTGATGATGGATGTACATCAGGGGGCATTGTTTTTAAATGTTTTTAATAAAGGAATTGTCAAAGACTGTCTCCTGTCTTGTACTATGTACCCTATACTCATTCACATAAAGAGGGGCTGGGATCTGTGGGTCCCCTTGTTAAAGGGGGCTTCCAGATTCTGATAAGCCCCCTGCCCACAGACCCCCACAACCACAGCCGGGGTTGTTAGGAAGAGCCCCCCCCCACTCAAAAGCACCCCCCATGTTAAGGGCATGGGGCCTGGTATGGTTCAGGAGGAGGGCCTGGTATGGACTGAGGGGGGACCCACATGCTGTTATGTATTTTTTTTTAACAGTTTTGAATTGCCGGTAATGGTATTGTATTTCTGGAAATTTATATGTCATTTTTTTTTCTTTATAAATGGCAGTTTTGTTGTGGCAGGTGCTATACATGGTATATATGTGCCACTTTAAAGGCAAACTAAGGGGACCCCCCCAGGCACTATATTTAAAGGAATTTTTAATTTTTATTGTTTCATTTTAGGCACCAAAATCACTTAAAATCACTGCTCCTGTAAAAACAAACAACTGGGGATTTTGTTCATTTATACTAGACCAATATCCTAGATGTGGGACACCACCACAAAAAAAAATTGTGTGAGGTCCCTCCAAGTTCCATACTAGACCCATTATGTCTTGTATGTATTTAAGAGGGAATCCCATGAAGAAATGAAAAATGCATAGGGCCCCCCAAAAATCCATACATGACCCTTATCCAAGCATGTAGGTCAGAAAAATGGGCAGTAAGCATGCTCTCCTTCCATGTTCTCCTTCCTAAATCCTATCAAGCTACATCAACATGGGGGATACTCTGCCAGCAAAGTGCCTTGTTTCCATGTTGATATGTTGATAAGGACAAGGGTCTGTGCGTGTGTTGGGGGGGGGCTTATCAGACTCTGGAAACACATTTAACAATAAGGGGGTCCCCAGATACTACCCCTCCCCATGTGAATGAGTTAGGGTTCATAATGAGTAAGATAAACCTGTCATAAAATCATAGACTAGCTAACATGCATGAACATTGTCAACATCCTACCTTTCCTTTAGTAAGTGTTTTGTTGATTCAGGTATGTTGAGCACATTTTCTTCAAATAAAATAATATCCTCTGCTCTTTTCATCCATGTAGCACTTTGAACATTGCACAACTACCAACTGTGTCTTTGAAAACAAATACAGTACACCAGCTAAATGAATTTAAAATCATGGCTCACAACTACATAGCTGGTAGATCTTCAAAAGCCTCAGGAACAGTCTGCACTGCTGTCTTAAATCTGAAGTTCCTGCATTGAACAGCTCTGTTGGATTTGCAACAGACAAATACTGTTTCCAGGTATGTTTACTTTGCGTTTCATGGAGGTTGCAAAGTGTCAGCTTAGATGTGACAGTAGTAAATCAGCATCAATGTGTATATTAGAACTCACAGACAACTGTCGCTATTTCTAAACTCAACCTATGTAATGTAATTAAAAGTGACTATTCTTTAATTTGTACCAATGATTTAACACAAATGTTGAGGCTCTATCAGGATTGTCAATACATAATTTTTAAAAAGATATTTTGTTTTACTCTCCTGTACTACTTAGGCTTAAAGCGTTATTGTTATTAGAAGAGTCAGTACATTTTAGAATCAAGAGGACACAATTAATTGTTGTTGTTTAAAAAATTATGAGTGCTTTCTGGTGAAGACCTTTCTGTATTACCTTGTAAGTTATACATAGAAAAATATGTTAGTAAGTGGAAAATCAACACTGTGTCCTCACTACAGCATAATTTTTCTGTATTCATGCAGATACTATTTCAAACATAATATTGTTGGGAATGTATAATAAAAAAAAACAGGGGCAGTTGAGCATGTGAGGGTATGTATATTCTAAGACAAGAGCTTTTGCACTTTTATGAATGATGCTTACTGTGAGTTTTCTTAAAGCTTGACAGGCCATGAACACATATAGATCATTCATGATCCATTAAATATCTGGAAACCGGTCAATGTATATTGACATTATGGTTGCTACATTGATCAATAAACTTTATTTTTAACGCTGGGCAGTCTGATATGGCCACATCTCACAATATATATATTATGCAAAAAAAAAAAAAAGATATTAGATGAATAGGCCACTATTAAGCATCTATTATTATCTAGCTTGGTTAGAATTTCTTTATGTGACCCTCTTTTTCTCCACTAGGAGATGTTCTAAAGCTATGGAACTTATTTCCATGCAAACATCAATGTATATACTGTTCTACAAACAATAATATACTGTAGATGTAATTAAAAATCTACTCTGCAGCTGTACAACTGCTTGAGATAAATTGCAGACTGGCCATAATCTATAATGCAACAGTCTAGTTACAATGTATTTATGTATTTCTATCTTTGCAGCGTATTTAGAAAATACGGATCTTTAAGCAGATATCAAATACACAAATGAATGCAGTTTTGTATTCAATAATAAAAAAATAAATGTATGTATAATGGAGCCATTGTGAGTACTTGAATTTGACTTGGTATCACCTTTTTGCAGCTTCCTGTACCACCACACTCAGGCTGAGAGAGGGAACCTTAGCACTGGGAGCTAATCAGATGCTCTGCATTCAAATATGCGGACAAGAAACATACTGATAGGAAAAGATTACTCTTTCACGGTACAATCAGCAGGCTGGAAGTGGAGAGAGGACAGCATCGTTTTCTTTAAAACAAAGCTTACACTGAAACATAAGGTCTGCTAATGTATTTCATCCATGCTAAGAATGCAATAAATTTAAAAAGTAGGGCAGAAGATATTACAGTATATTCACCTTATTCCTGACTCTCAGCCATGGTGCCTAGACCAGAGTGACATCACACTCTTTCTGGTAAAGTCTCAAGGAAATTTGAATACCTCAAATCTCACAGGACGATGTTCCTTTGCTGTTCTAAAGCATTATCTCATGAGAATTAAAGGATAAGTTCACCTTTTCAGGCAGAATTTCAGTTTTCACAATAAACAGAAGCATTTTCAAATGCCATTTCTGGCCCAGCTATCCCAATGTGCTTTCCTCTCACTTACCTCATCCACAAGAGGTTTAAAATCTTGTTAGTATGTTTGAATTTTTAAAATTATTTTCATATTCCATCACTTCCTTTAGATCATCTCTCAGCATTCACTTCCTGTAGGTCATCTCCTTCACTTTCTTATTGCATCACAGTAGAGGGTGTGATATGGCGTGTTCACCACTCTGGACCACACCTCCCTCTTTATAATACCATCTTCCATCCACTTTCTATAAAATCTAATTGTACAATCTCCTTTAGAGCTCTCATCAGCTATATAGTACATGGGCCTGTCTGATTTGATACAAATTGAATGAATTGGTCAGTTGGGTCCTCCTGATACATAGTTTTGATAAATCTAAAGGAAATTGTACAGAGATAGTACAATCAGATTGCATATTGTATGGCCATCTTTATACACATACATAGCAGGGGAGTGGACAGAGACACTCAGTTATCATGCCCTGTTCACATCGGCACGTAGCGAAAACTCAAATTGTTCACTGGTCATGGATAGGGCAGCCCACTCACTATGCATGACAGTCGCCCCAGAGAAGCTCCAGATTTTTTTTTTACAGTGGAGTATGGTGCGTTTGCTGCCTTTGGGGTGCCTTTAACATGTAATGACAACACAAACATGATACACATTTGCAGTGTTTCTTAAACACATAGCAAAGCATGCATTTTCTGTGCAGTTTGCATGCACCTAGAAACACACAGTTGTGAATGGATCCTCATTGTTTTGTACATGCACAAATTTCACTTCCAGGCCCTATTTACACCTAGAGTAGTATTGGTGTTCATTTTTCCAGGGACACACATAGGGCAGCCTGTTGATTTCAATGGGTTGCTCTACATGGAGCAAAGTAGCTCATGGGACATTTTGACGTGGTGCAAGTTGCAAAATTTTTACTGTGCGTTTTGCTGCATTTGTCACCCGGATGTTCATGTGGCAAAATCTGTGTTTGCTTCTGTGTTTGGTGTACCGTTACCAATTAATGACACTGAAAGCGCAACTAGGTAATTTTAGGTATATAAATGTGGCCATACACTATACAATCTGATTGTACAATATCTGTACAATCTCCTTTTGATTTACCAAAACTATATAACAGGAAGACAAGGGAAGTCAGGCAAATGCAAATGTGAAGGAATTGCCGGGGATGCTGTGCAAGTATAGTTGATGGTTGCAGGGTGTGTGCTAATAAGATCAGCTAGTAATCTCCTTCTTGTGGCCTACTGGTTTCTCTGTCCCAAATCTAAATACCCACAAGTGTTGAAGCTTTCTAAAAGAATACAGCAAGGGCTGAGGCAAGACCTTGTTCTAAAGATCAAAGAAAGCTTAAATCTTTCTGCAACCGAGGTACATTAATGGTATACTGGCACATTTCTCTGGCACTCAGTGACCCCACATATAATAGGCTCCACAAAATTAATTTTTTCCCAAATATTGGTTTGAGTTTGGTGTGGGGTTTGGCAAACTTCAAAGAAGTTTGGATGCTAAACCCAAAAACCACTGAAATCAATGGAAGTCAAGTTTGTCAAACCCCAAAAAATTATTGGGAAAATAGGCAACAAAATGCGGGGATGAGCACTGCTCTGGGAGCATCTACCAATACAAAAAAAATAAATAAAATAAAACTTTCACTCCTCCAGGAGCAGGGATTTTTTTAAATGCTTAAAGTGAAACACTAAAAATGGCTCAATCATCTGGATGTAATTAATGTTCTCCAAACGTCTACTAAGGTCAGAGAGCTCAGTAGCACTTTAAGTCTTTTAAGTATATTGTATTTGATACTTGAGTGACCATTTGAGGTGTCCATAGAGGGATTCAGATGTATATTAAAGTCACCTCCTAGGACAAGGGTGCCCAACCTTTTGAAGAGCGTGGGCCACTTAAGCGACTTGGTAACCGGTTGCGGGCCACAATGAGCGGAGCGGGTGGATGGCATGTCCATGTCCACTCTGCATTTAGAGAGCGGACGTGGACGCAGCCCAAGATACTTTTTAGTGGATCGTAGGAGGAGATGTATGGCAACCCATGGAGTATAAACTGGTAAACTTGTAAGAAATATATACTGTAGGTTTCAACCCATGACCTTTCATTGAAGTCTAAATTGAAAAATAATTGAATATAGATCTCCCTCATAGTGGTATGAAGAGGGGGCAGGGCTATCTTTGAGATCAACCTTTACTCAATGAAGTTACATAATAATTGCAAATATTTCCCATAAGAGTAACATATTCAGTAAGTTAATGAAAGGTGAATTGTAAAGGATGAGAATAAAATGCTAAATTCCGGTGAATATGTTGTCTCTTAAATTATAGGGTAGGATACTGTGAAGTAGGGATGAGCTTTGAGTTCGAGCCAAACTCATGTTCGACTCGAACATTGCCTGTTTGCCTGTTCACCGAACAGAGAACAATTTGGGGTGTTCGTGACAAATTTGAAAAGCCGCGAGCACCCTGTAAAAGTCTATGGGAGAAATCTAAAGTGCTGATTTTAAAAGTTAGCAAGTTATTGTCATAAAAAGTGTTTGGGGACCCGGGTTCTGCCCCAGAGGACATGTATCAATGCAAAAAAAAGTTTTAAAAACTGCAGTTTTTTCAGGAGCAGTGATTTTAATAATGCTTAAAGTGAAACAATAAAAGTGTAATATTCCCGGGGGCGTGGCTAGCCGCGGAGCAGAATGGCAGCTTAATCCACAGGCTCCGCTCCAGAGCAGGGGAAAAACCGCAAATACACAGCGACAGCCTTCTCCCCTCTCACCCGACAGTGAGGGGAGATCAGCGGGACACGAACGGGCATGTCAGGGAGGCGAAACCCACCGCCACATCCACGCCGCCTGACAGAATACTTCAGCCGTATGGAGCAGAGGGAAAGCCAAGATGGCGCCGGCCGCGCTCCGGCGGGAGAACAAGCTGATAGACTGTGGAGCCCTCGGTCGCAATCACAATGCACTGCTGAGAGACAAGAAGGCAGGGAAGCCGAAAGCATGGACAGCCTCCCTCCTCCTGAAAATGAGCTTAATGACAGCCACCAGGACAGAGGTAAGAGGCTTGCCTCATCCCCCTGCAACTCTCCTCACAAGTCACACCAGGCCAAAAAGCATCACGGCATTACCTCAGACACACTCCCTCAAAGCACTGCTCACTTGTCTTCCCTAGCAACTATGCCTGTCACTGACAACCCAGTCTCAGAGAGCATGCAAAATCAATGCTACTTACGCTACAGAAAGATCTACATAGAGAATTACAGCTGTCCCTCTCACAAGTACATGACAGGCTTGACTGCCTAGAAGACAAAGTAGATACAGCAGAGGAACACATATCTGAAATGAGCAGTGCACACAATGAGCTTTTGGATGCCCATGATCACCATTCTGATGAAATTCAAAAAATTAAACTAAAAATGGCTGACCTCGAGGACAGAAGCAGACGAAACAATATCAAATTCAGAGGAATTCCTGAGGCAATACCACCCAATGAGCTTAAAAAATACTTACAACAGCTTTTTACCACAATGATCCCCAAATTATCTCCACATGACTTAATCATTGACCGCGCACACAGAATCGCTAAACCTGATCACCTTCCAGCAGACATACCCAGGGATGTGTTGGCAAGAATTCATTTTTTCCACATAAAGGATCAAATCCTATATACGGCCAGGAATCTAAAACCGTTACCAGCGCCCTATTCCAAGATAGCGCTATTCGCTGATTTATCCCCAGCCACAATGGAACTACGCAGAGCATTTGTGCCGGTTACATCTGTTCTCCAGGAGAATAAAATTACATATCGATGGGGCTTTCCCACCAAACCAAAAAAATTGTCCCAATACTGTCTCCTAAAGACGGATACAAGAAGCTCACTAACTGGGGCCTATTACCTATCCATGTGGCCCACAAATCAAATACTCAGAATGCATCTTCAGCTCCGCCATCTCAACTCCGCAAGAACAGAGCGGATAAATCCTAACTTTCACCTCAAAAATATTTGTTCCGAGCATTGATCTCCCCTGCTCGGGCGTTATGTTTGATTTTCACCCCCCCTGATTCATAGTGTGCCAAGCACATTCGGTCTCAAAGTTCTGTACCTGCTCAATAAGTTATCTGTGAAACTTAATTTCTGATCTATATATTACTGTTTCAACCCTAGTTAATCGTTAATCTTTGCGATATCAGTACTTGATTTGTAACAACTGTTATATAGATTTTTATTTTTCTTTTCTCCTAATTACCAAGAACCGTATCAATTCTTGTTCTAGTCTTCTAATTTAACAGCTCAAAGTTAGTTGCTCGATACAACAGACAGCTGTATACATTATTTGTATGACCCTAGTCTCGCTCAACTCCTGCATCCTACTCACAAATACATAAAAACATGCCAATCAATATCACATCCATTAATGCTAAGGGACTTAACTCTCCCTTCAAGAGAAACCTGCTATGGAAAGAAGCAGGCTCCTCTCATGCAGATATCCTATGCGTCCAAGAGACGCATTTTTCCAAAACCAAACCACCAAATTGTACGCATAAAAAATATGCACATTACTTCTTTTCACATAACAATAAAAAAAAAGGTGGGGTAATGATTGCGATAAGTGCCATAATCCCACTTACCCTTCATCATGTAGAAACAGACGATGAAGGAAGATTCATAATCCTATCCGCCACCATTGATAATCATCCCATGACGCTGGTAAATGTGTATGTACCTAATACCAACCAAAAATCCTTTTACAAAAAGCTCCAATCCAAACTGGAACCTTACAGAAGTGGAACCCTAATCATATGTGGTGATTTTAATGACACGCCAGATCCTTCTTTGGACTCTACTAACCCAAGCAGAAGGAGAGCATCTGCTCTTTCTTCAATTATAAACAATGAAGGTCTCTACGACCCTTGGAGGTGTATGCATGATGTTGAGCGCGACTATACATTTTATTCCCACATTGGAGGCTCTTACTCTCGGATTGACTTCTTCCTCACCAACAAGCGGACTTTATTGATGATCACAGAAACGCGAATTGGTCTCATCACTTGGTCGGACCATGCCCCAATAACACTAAAACTATTCCCACAATCTGGCCCACCTAAACACTCCCCATGGAGATTGAACTCATCCCTCCTAACTAACCCAAAATATGAAGGGAGAATCAGATCCGAGATTGAGAGTTTCTTTGAGACCAACAAAGGTTCTACTAGTGATCAATCTATGATTTGGTTAGCTCATAAGGCTTTCCTACGGGGTCTCCTCATCAAATTTGGGGCCCAAGAACGAAAGAGGCGAACAGCGGAATTAGACTCAATGTTGCAACAACTTAAAACTTTAGAAAATACAAACAAAATCTCACCTAGTCAAGCTTCACTCATAGCGATTAGCAATCACAGACGCAAACTAAGCGAACTCCTACTACACAAATTTGAACATTATATCAAACGCTTAAAACTACGAACCTACTCCTTTAGCAATAAATCTAGTGCCTTCCTAGCTAAACAAGTCAAACGACAACAGGTCCGTGCAAAAATCCCTTTCCTAGTTAACACACAAGGGGTGAGGATGTCTAACCCACTAGACATAGCCAATACATTTGCGACCTTTTACACCAAATTATATAACCTGCATGAATCAGAAAACACCACTCCACCAAACCCAAATGACATAGCAGCCTTTCTTGACTCCATACAACTCCCCAGTCTAACCCCGACTCAAGTAGCTGACCTATCGGCCCCCTTCACCACAGACGAAATTGACAGAGTAATACAAGCCCTCCCACTGCACAAAGCCCCAGGACCAGACGGATTCTCTAACGAATATTATAAACATTTCAAAAACATACTGTCACCTCACTTATGCAATACATTTACCCAATTTGCCACCACAGGAAAAATACCCAAAGAATGTCTTGAAGCATTAATAGTTACCCTCCCCAAACCAGGCAAACCCCATGATGTCCCAGAGAACTATAGACCCATTTCCCTATTGAATACGGATACAAAATTATATTCAAAACTAATTGCCCTTCGTCTCTCTACAGTTATGAACCAATTGATACATATAGACCAAGTCGGCTTCATACCAAGTAGACAAACGTCAGATGGGACCCGTCGGTTCATAGACATCATTCAATGGGCGGAAAATAATCGAATGCCTTCTCTGCTCCTCTCTTTGGATGCAGAGAAGGCATTCGACAGAGTGCAATGGACATATCTAGAAGCGGTCATGCGTAAATTTGGCTTATCAGACATGCTTCTGAACGCCATACTTAGCCTATACACGACCCCGAGCGCAAAGGTATGGACTTCGGGAGTAACATCTGACCCGTTCAATATCACCAATGGTACAAGACAGGGCTGCCCGCTATCACCCTTAATATTCGCCATGATCATGGAACCCTTAGATCGACGCCTCAAATTGAAGGATTAACCGTAGGGACCACTGAACACAAGATAGGACTTTACGCGGACGATGTAATCATCTCCATTACCAATCCAAAACAATCCATCTCAAAGGTTCAACATATTCTTGACCAATTTAGTGCAGTATCCCTATATAAAATAAACCATAGTAAGTCAGTTATGCTAGCGATCGGCCTAGATAAACCGACCATACAACATATTTCTGAACACTCCTTATTTTCGTGGTCAAAAAACTCATCCCTTACCTATCTAGGTATCCGCCTGACCTCACCCAGTAAGAATATTTTGCGCACCAACTTGGCAGACCTCATGGAAAAGCTCAAAAAAATATCCGCTGATTTGCTTCACCCCTTTGTGTCTTGGGCCGGTAGAATAGCATTAACAAAAATGTTTCTATTACCACACATTCTATATTTATTTCGCACGATTCCAGTACCATTTCTCTCAACACATCTACGATCTCTTCAAGCTATGATCAATTGCTTCATATGGCAGCAAAAACGACCCAGAATAAATAAACATAATCTAATGACTCCTACGAGATTGGGGGGAATGGGAACACCCAACATCAGTCTGTATTATAAAGCGGTCATATTAGACCAAATCAAGCATTGGTGGAACACGGACACCCCTTGTAACTGGTCGCAAATAGAGGCTACAGCATTGGCTAAAGATCTAAAATTGTACCTTTGTGCTTCACTGCTTGCTCCTATGCCCAAACTCTCCTGGATGGACTCAATAACTGCTTCCCTAAGAGTATGGTCATCCCTCCCTCAGATATCAAACGGGCTACCCCACGCCATATTACAACGTATACCAATACAATCTGTCTCACTCATAATCCCAGATCTCCAATTGAACTCATGGACTGTTGCAGGCATTCAAACCATCGGTAACCTCTTCAATACATCCGGCCTAATGTCATTTGATCAATTGAGAACCAAATTCAGTCTCTCTCCAAAAACTTTCTACATATACCTCAGGATCAGATCTCTACTCAACAAAATAACATGGTCCAAACATGACAGAACGCTGTCACAGGCTCTGAACTACTTTGTTGTTCGGAATAACTCCTCCAAAGGTATCTCATACTTTTATAATCTATTTTCACAAGAAACAGAGAAACACACACAATCTCAGATTTTGCACTGGGCTAAGCACGCCCCAGATACTCCACCACATACGCAGTGGCACAAAGCGCTATTATTGCCCTCAAAACTCTCCCACTGCACGTCACACTGGGAATCTCTACAAAAGCTATTCCAACGGTGGTACTATACCCCAAACAGAATTGCCAAAATTTATTCCAATGCATCTAATCTCTGCTGGAGAAATTGTGGCTTACCAGGATCTCTCCTCCACATTTGGTGGGAATGCCCTGCTCTCACTGAATTTTGGAACCAAATTGTAAAACTTCTTCAAGCATGCGTCCCTATGGCAAGCAACCTATCTGCTGTGGATCTCCTCCTAGGCCTGATGATCCCCACATGGCCCAAAACCTTCCAAACTGTGGCTACCCACATCCTCATTGCCGCAAGACTGGCACTAACGAGAAAATGGAGAAATCCCCCCTCCTAACATTCAAGAAGTAATTGCAATACTAAATAGCAATTTCAAAATGGAATATAGCTTCGCCAAAGCCCATCTGACTACAAATACATTTTACAAGAACTGGGACTCATGGATCAAAGATCCCAGAAGTATACAGCTGGACTGAATCCACATTCACACGATGCTCGAGTTTCCCTACATTCTACTGTAATCCTTCAAACCTCCCTGCAACAGTAGGGAACCGACACACACATCCCAAAGTAAAGGATATAGACGCTTTAAGCAACGGATTAAGCAATTTATGTTATGATCTAACGATTCTACACCCAGCAGTCATTGCAATGTTTTTTTTTTTTTTTTTCTCTCTTCTTTTATGTTTTATGTTCCTACGATTCCGACCTACCCTACCCTCTACGCCGCAGGGAAGGGAGGGCTGTCTACCTCCCCCAGACACAGTAAGCACCCAGTTGGGGTGTCTGGGGTTGTCAGTCAGCACTCTTAACCCTGTCCGAAGCACCCATAATGAACTTCACTGTTGAACCTGTTTACAATTGTTTGTATTTTACTACATCATACATGTCTGCATAACGAAATTTGCCGTTCTAAATATAGATGTATGACAATGTTTATTTCCTATTGTTGTATTCTGCAAAATTTACAATAAAAATTATATATTAAAAGTGTAATATTCCTTTAAATTTTGTACCTGGGGGGTGTGTATAGTATGCATGTAAAGGGGCGCATGTTTCCCGTGCTTAGAACAAAGTGTAATTTTTGCAGGAAGAAAAGCTATTTAAAACCACTCGCGGCTATAATGAATTGTCGGCTCCCGTAAAACAGAGAACAGTCATTGAAAGTCATTGATAAAAAAAAAAAAGCGTGGGGTTCCCCCGAAATTCACCTACCAGGCCCTTCAGGTCTGGTATGGATATTAAGGGGAACCCCGGGTCAAATAAAAAAAATGACGTGGGGTTCCCCCTAAATATCCATACCATACCAGACCCTACACTTTGTGCAGGGACAGTTCTAAGCACGGGAAACATGCGCCCCTTTACATGCATACTATACACACCCCAGGTACGAAATTTAAAGGAATATTACACTTTTATTGTTTCACTTTAAGCATTATTAAAATCACTGCTCCTGAAAAAACTGCTGTTTTTAAAACTTTTTTTTGCATTGACACATGTCCCCTGGGGCAGGGCCCAGGTCCCCAAACACTTTTTATGACAATAACTTGCATATTAGCCTTTAAAATTAGCATTTTTTGATTTTGAACGTTCGAGTCCCATAGACTTTAATAGGGTTCTAAAGTTCACACAAGCTTTAGGCCTGTTCGCAGGTTCTGGTGAGAACCGAACAGGGGGGTGTTTGGCTCATCCCTACTTTGAAGGCATCTAAGGGCTAGCCCCATCTCAGAAATTGAAGTAGTTAATTCCAAATGGAGTTTAGGATGGTGGCTGTAACTGCTGTAGGTAAATGTTCACACGAGACTGCAAGAGGAGGGGTCTTAAGAGATTGTTCGATGTGGGCATCCATGGAGTCATGGTTTTCCTTCAAGGTCCCAGGAAAGGTCATCTGTAAAAATTGAATTTATAGACCTTGTCCAGATCCTTATCTCTAGACCTAGAAGATGGGTGAGTCTATGATACTAGGTGATCTTGACCATTAATTAAGGTTCAATGATAGGCCAAGCAAGATCAATGTAAGTAGTAGCATTGTTAAAATTTTAACATGTCAGAAGATGTCCCTTGGTCACCTGTGAGAATAAAATTTATAGAACTTGTCCAGATCCTTATCTCTAGCCTTAAAAGATTGACGAGTCTATGATTCTAGGTGATCTTGACCATGTGTTAGGTCAAGCAAGAGCAGTGTAAGTAGTAGCATTCCTAAAGTTTTACCATGTCAGATGTCCCTTGTTCCTGGTGTCCTGGGAGACTTGGATTGGTATGATACCCAACCTGGGGTTCCATTCTGGTATTTTTGTGTCTTGGATATTTTGTTAGGCTACTTGGAAGATGAGAAGGGTGGTGGTGGTTGAGGACTTTAGGCAATTATGGGTTTCTGAATTCAATATACCATTCTGGTTCATCAATATGTGGCATTTGTATAGCAGCACAGAAAGATGATAGGTCCTCCGAGGTGCTGAGCAAATGGGATTTGCCATTGTAGATAACACTAAGAGCGAAAAAATTTCCATCTGTATGTGTGACCCTTGATTTTTATGGTGTCCAGCAGGGGGCGCAGTGCCCTTCTGTCTCTAATGCCCCATACACACCGTCGGAAATTCCGACCACAAAATCCGTCAGATTTTTTCAGACGGATTTTGTCCGACACTGGTGTTGCATACACACGGTCGGACAAAGTTGTCGGAAAATCCGATCATTCTGAACGTGGTGACATTCGTTGCGTATGACGGAACTACGTAGAGGCTAGTAGCCAATAGCTTTGGTCTTGTAATTTGATCTGAGCATGCGTGGCACTTTGTCAGTCGGAATTCGCTACACACGATCAGAAAAAGTCCGATCGGACTTTGTTGTCGGAAAACTTGAGAGCAGGATCTCAAATTTTTTCCGACGCAAAAAGTCTGATGGCGCCCACACACGGTCGGATTTTCCGACAACATGGTCCGATAGGACATTTTCCGTCGGAAATTCCGACCGTGTGTACGGGGCATAAGAGTGATAGGGGAGAGGTCTTGGTAAAGAATAACGGAGTCATCATTAAATACAATTTTAAAGTCTGGCTTTAGCCAGAATGTCTTCTTTCATAGTAAAGATTTGTAAGCAACATATTATGTCTCTTGGAGGAGAGGTGTCCGGGCCCTTGGGTCTTAGAGCTGTATGAGCTCTAACAAATTTGATGAAGGAATCCTCTGGTCTTTCTAACAGGCTGTTAAAGAGGGCTTGTTTAATCTGGTCTGGACAGACTCCGGGATTCCTCTAACCCTGATGTCATTGCGTATGCCACGGTTATCTAAGTCCTCTTCTTGCCTATTCATCTCAATTAGATGGGTAGTGTAGGAGACTGTAGTATGCACAAAGTGCTGTATATTTTTATCCCTGTACTTTCCAGCTTTTTCTGCTGTGGCTAGTTTCTCAGTCAGCACTTGGCATGAGCTTGATGTTCGCCCGTTCACAGAACAGTGAACACTATGGGGCATTCGCAGGAAATTTGAGCACAACAGAATGCCCCATATTGCATTGGTTAGGTTTGCAGCAGAATATGCGAACAAGCAAAAAATTAGTTTGAGCATGCGAACACCATTAAAGTTTATGGGACACGAACATGAGTAATCAAAAGTGCTCATTTTAAAGGCTTACTGTATATGCAAGTTATTGTCATAAAAATTGTTTGGGAACCTGGGTCCTGCCCCAGGGGACATGTATCAATGCAAAAAAAGTTTTAAAAACAGCCGCTTTTTCGGGAGCAGTGATTTTAATAATGCTTAAAGTGAAATAAAAAAAAGTGAAATATTCCTTTAAATTTCATACCTGGGGGGTGTCTATAATATGCCTGTAAAGTGGCACATGTTTCCCATGTTTAGGACAGTCCCTGCACAAAATGACATTTCTAAAGGAAAAAAAGTATATTAAAACTACTTGCGGCTATAATGAATTGTCGGTCCCCGCAATACAGATAAAATACGTCATTGAAAAAAACGGCATGGGATCCCCCAGTCCATTACTAGTCCCTTTGGGTCACCCTCAAAATCCATACCAGACCCTTCCCCAGTGGTTGTGGAGTCTGCGGGTGGGGGCTTATTGGAATCGGGAAGCCCCCTTTAACAAGGGGACCCCCAGATCCTCGCCCCCTCCTGTGTGAAATGGTAACGGATACAAATGTACCCCTACCATTTCACAAAAAAAGTGTAAAATTTGTAAAAATGACAAGTCCTTTATTAAAAAAAAAATAGAAAATGTCCCACAAAGTCTTTTTCTTCCTCTCTTGCTCTGCCGACAGACCGAAAAAAAAAACGCGACCGACCTGCCACTGTGGGAGGCTCCCGCTGTATGACGTGTCTTCGCTTTGACAGTTCTTTTATAACTGAGGGCGGGGCCACACCATAATGTTCCCGGGTGACTCCACCCCCTCTGACGCACGGGAACTTCCCTATGTCTTTCCTGGGGTTTTTATGTAACCGGGTGCCCCCGCCCCCCTCTGACGCCCCGGGAAAGCCATAGGGAAGTCCCCATGCATCAGAGGGGGCTGGGTCACCCAGGAACTTACATTTTACTCGAACATTGGTCTCATCCCTAATGCATTGCAATGTATAAACACACAGTCAGTCTAATATATATATATATATATATATATATATATATATATATATATATATATATATATATATATATAGTATTACAGTATATCACAAAAGTGAGTACTCCCCTCACATTTTTGTAAATATTTTATTATATCTTTTCATGTGACAACACTGAAGAAATTACATTTTGCTACAATGTAAAGTAGTGAGTGTACAGCTAGCAGTATAACAGTGTCAATTTGCTGTCCCCTCAAAAATCAACACACGCCATTTTTCCTCCCCGGTGTCATGTGATACAAGGTCTCAGGTGTGAATGGGGGAAGGTGTGTTAAATTTGGTGTTATCACTCTCACTTTCTCATACTGGTCACTGGAAGTTGCCAAGACCCTGAAACTGAGCTGCGGCACGGTGGCCAAGACACACAGCAGTTTAACAGGACTGGTTCCAAGCAGAACAGGTCTCTCCATGGTCCACCAAAGAAGTTGATTGCAAGTGCTCAGCATCATATACAGAGGTTGACTTTGGGAAATAGACGTATGAGTGCTGCCAGCATTGCTGCAGAGGTTGAAGGGGTGGGGGGGTCAGCCTGTCAGTGCTCAGACTATACTCCACACCAATTGGTCTGCATGGCTGTTGTCCCAGAAGGAAGTAACTTCTAAATATGATGCACAAGAAATCCCACAAATAGGGATGAGCTTTATGTTCGAGTCAAACTCATGTTCGACTCAAACATTGGCTGTTCGCCAGTTCACCGAACAGCGAACAATTTTGGGTGTTAACGGCAAAATCGAAAGCTGTCGAACACCCTTTAAAAGTCTATGGGAGAAATCAAAAGTGCTAATTTTAAAGGCTTATATGCATGGTATTGTCATAAAAAGTGTTTGGGGACCTGGCTCCTGCCCCAGGGGACATGTATCAATGCAAAAAAAAGTTTTAAAAACTAACGTTTTTTTCGGGAGCAGTGATTTTAATAATGCTTAAAGTGAAACAATAAAAGTGTAATATTCCTTTAAATTTTGTACCTGGGGGGTGTCTATAGTATGCATGTAAATTAGCACATTTCCCGTGTTTAGAACAGTCTGACAGCAAAATGACATTTCTAAAAGGAAAAAAAAAACATATTTAAAACTACTGGCGGCTACAATGAATTGTCAAGTCCGACAATACACATAACAGTTCATTGATAAAAACGGCATGGGGATTTCCACACAGGGGAACGCCGCACCAAAATTTAAAAAAAAAAAAATGGCGTGGGGGTCCCACTCAAAATCCATACCAGACCCTCAGTCCGTACGCGTTGCCCAGAGTGGAGTGAGCAGCAAATTGGATGTAGAGAGGTTACGAGTAATCGAGACATGGCAGCAGCATCAATGTAGCTGTTACAATCCGTACGTTATGGCCTGGATTTAAGCACCTACCAGCGGCTCTCCTCCCTCAACTCATTAGACAGTATTCGGTGTGACTGAGTGAATCACAGGCAGACCCCACGGACATACCGGAGTATTCAGGACATTGAGTGGAGCGGTAATGTATTGATTGACATCCTAATACCTACTGAATACCACCTGAATTACCTTTCTCCTGTAAGTGACAGCCCTAAATCATGATCCTCTTAATATATCTTTGAGTGACTTGGGTTTTTTTGCTTGGTCCGTCTAAACTGACAACCCGGAAATTAGTTGTGATCTACTGATATACACTGAGCCAGCTGGCGGTATCGGAAGGTGCTGTGGACTTATGGAATAATCTTCTTCGGAAATGAGTGAGTAAAAGTCTGCTAGATTATTAGGTGCAGCCTAGATGGGACTTTTCTGTGCTGGCACTTTACCAAACAATATTATAACCACTTTTTTCCAGTGCCAAAGGATGAATATATACTTTTTCTTATGCTGACCTTTACTGCCATTTCTTTAGTTAACGAACATGTTAAATGGAATTAGTGTATACTAATTTAATACCTATTATCTACCTCATTCCCGTTCCTTTACCCCCTCTTCTTTTGACTTAGTCTATTGATTAACCACCTAGCAATTGGCTGGATTAGGGAATATATTTGATCCCTTAATATTGCATTTATTTAATACCTTAGTGGTTTCAATGGACTAAAACAACCTGTCTGGATTTGAATGGTGTTTTGTGTATCGTTTTATGTATGTCCTGTCTGTCCAACTTGTTTGTAGCAATCTAATTAAATGTCTGATTATCTATGATCAGTTTTATGAACTGCACTTTTGTAAAATATAAATTGTGATAACTAATAAAATTGATTAGTTAATTTAACTCGAATCAATTAGTTTGATCTATTAATTGTTGCTAGTAGTAACCCCTTATTAGCCTGGTTCTATCGGGCTAGTCCCCTTTTTTTCTTTTTCATATGCTTTACAGTTACGACAATAATGCCCTAAAGGGTGAATGATCTATCATTGGTCATATTATGTATATGACTGTGTACTAGTGGGCAACTTGCTTCCCCATCTCCTTTTTCCCTAACATTTTTTAGAGTGTACAGTGTGATGAATTTTCTCCGCCTACCTCTCCTGCTGCTAAGACTGTGCAAGCTCTGATCCAACCAGGCAAACCCAGGAGGATCGTCCATATCCTGTATGGGCACTGGTATGGCTGAAGCTACAGAAAGGAGGCACTCAGTGTGCACAGTGTACACAACCTCAGCTCAGGTTATTTCTCCTGCACTAAATGAATATAGGGCAGCTCGCAAATCCAGCCCCACCCCCCCCCTCTTTCCAGCTCTGTTGTCGGCTTTCTGAGAAGGCTAGGAGGCAGTAGAGATCATGAGCTGTTCTCTGTGTGAGGGGGATGTTACAGCCGGAACAGCTGGAACCTGCATGGCTTTACCCGCTGACCAGGGACATTCCCCTCTCACACACATTCAGCAAAGTAGGCAGGTCGTGCGAGGCCCCTGTGACTGCGAGGCCTTAGGTCACCACCTAATTTGCCTAATTAGAGAGCCGCCTCTGCCCACAAACACCGGGCAAGAGTTGTGGGGATGAGGCCCTTGCCCCCATAAACATGGGAACAAGGTGCTTTGTGGCCTGGTACGGTTCAGGAGGGGGGTTCTCTCATCCTCCCCCTTTTCCTGTAGCCTGCCAGGTTGCATGCTCAGATAAGGGTCTACTATGGATTTTGGGGGGACCCTGTCATGGTCCTGGCCTCCCCGTGCGGCCCAGATTGCCTACACACAGACCTACGGCCATTCCCGATCCTCCCAGGCAATAGCGCGGGCGTTGGCGCGCGCCGCGGGCGCGTGCAGGTGCGCGCCCGGTCCGCGGGCGCGTGCAGGCGCGCGCCCGGTCCGCGGGCGCACTCCCGTGCACTAATTGCGAGGGCGCGCGCCTGTGCGCGTGCACGTGCGCGGCTAGCGCTGTTTGGCGCCAGTGTCCCTTTTTAAGGATCAGAGCTGCAGAGCTGCAGCCCAGCAGTGCTGTTCGTCTGCAGCTCTGACCTGAGTTCCCCTGTTAACCTGCCTGTATCTGCCTGAATCCCTTGGAACCCGACCCGGCCTGTTTGACCCTGCTGTTCTCTCTGCTAATTGACCCCGGCTTGCCTGACCCTGTTTCTGCACTTGTTACCTGTTGCTGAACCTCTGCCTGCCATTGACCATCCTTCTGCCTGCCGTTTATGCCTGTCTGCCTTACACTGTGACCCGGCCTGTCTGACTACCTCTGCCGTCCGAGTGTGCCTCTCTCCCGCACAGGACCTGCTACTGCTGCTGCTGCTCCAGAGTCTGCCTCTCTCTCTGGTCATCCGATCCAGCCTGATGTACCATCTCCTGCAGTTCCTGCTACCTGAGGACCAGCATCAGCATCCATCCTGCACCAGCAGACCCACTGGACGGACACTCCTACTCCGCTGTGCTCACAGGACCACTGTCTCCATTCCAGTGGACCCTGAACCAGAGCCGTAAGAGAGGTCTCCTTCCGTCAATCCAGGCTCGCCACCAGGTACCTAACAGTACGAACAGCCCAGATGACCGAGCCTGCGGAAGGAACCTCTGCCATGCAGGAGATCTGCACCCACCTTGCAGCTCTCACCCAAGCAGTAAAGTCTCTGCAGGAAGGCTACGCCAAGTTGGAAGGACAGGTACAGCATCTTTCCAGTCCTATGGCCGCTGCACCTCCTGCGCCAGCGGTACAACCCACCTCTCAGCCTACAGTGGTGATGCTTCCTCCAGAGCCAAGAGTGCCCGTTCCGGAGAGATTCTCAGGGGATCGGTCTAAGTTCCCGGTCTTCCAAGATGCCTGCCAGCTTTATTTTGCTCTCCAGCCCAGGACTTTTTCTTTGGAAGCCACCAAGGTGGGATTCGTGGTGTCTCTGCTGCAAGGAGAGCCTCAGTCTTGGGCTCACCGCCTTCTGGGAGCCAATAGTCCACAGACCCAGAACCTTGCTACCTTTTTCCAGGCAATGGCGCAGCTCTATGATGATCCCCAAAGAACCGCCACAGCCGAGACTGCTTTGTCCACACTCCAACAAGGCCGTAGAATGGCCGAGGACTACATCTCTGACTTTAGGCGTTGGAGCGCGGACACTCGATGGAACAATGCAGCCCTCAGGCATCAGTTCCGCACAGGCCTGTCTGAGAGCCTGAAAGATGAACTGGCTCGAGTGGGGATCCCCGAGTCCCTGGAGGATCTGATTACCCTTACTATCCAGCTGGACCGCCGACTCCGGGAACGCCGAGCTGAACGCTCCTCCCAACCAAACCGCCCGGCCTGGATGGTGGCAAGGGCTCCAACCCCCGCTTCCCGCTACCTACCTACACCTGCTACAGTTCCAGCCAGCCCTGCTTTTGACAGTCCTGAACCTATGCAGATCGGACTTATGCGCTCCACCTTGTCTCCTGAAGAGCGTGCCAGGCGCCGGCAGTTGAATCTATGCCTCTATTGTGGTGGTTCTGGACATTATGTAAACAACTGCCCAAGACAAGACACGTAAGTGCCTTTCTTCTGTCTCTTCTAATCCTGCACCTTGCCCAACCAACACCACTCACCTGGCTCTTCCCCTCTCGTTGCAGCTCCAAGGAAGGACAATCCGCACCAACGCTATTATTGATTCCGGAGCATGCAGTTGTTTTATCAACGCCACCTTTGCCAGTTTACAAGCTCTGCCCCTACGGGAGAAGACCCGTGGACTTTCTGTCTTTTTGGCCGATGGATCTCGCATCAAATCAGGTCAAGTGACCCAAGAGACCTTTCCCCTGCCTGCCACCATTTTGTCACAGCACCAAGAACTGTTGACGCTGGATGTGATCTCTTCTCCTCTATTTCCAGTGATTTTGGGCATACCATGGCTCCAGGCCCATAACCCCTGTATTAACTGGTCCACGGGACAAGTGAAGTTGCAGTCTCCTTATTGCCTTGAATACTGCCTACCTGAGCCCTTTGGGGCACCCACTACTCTGTTTTGCCTAAACTCTGACCAGGACTTATGCCGGGCCATACCCAAAACTTACCATGAGTTTCTTGACGTGTTTAGTAAACGAGGGGCAGACTCCCTGCCGCCCCATCGTCCATATGACTGCCCCATCGAGATTCTCCCAGGAGCCTAAATCCCATTCGGACGCATCTTCCCCTTATCCGAAAAGGAGCAGGAGGCCTTGAAGGTGTACATCGTGTAAAACCTCGAAAAAGGGTTTATCCGCCACTCCACCTCCCCAGCAGGCGTGGGGATATTCTTCGTTACTAAGAAGGATCAAACACTCAGGCCTTGTGTGGACTACCGCAAGCTGAATAAGGTTACAGTTAAAAACCGATACCCCTTGCCGTTGATACCGGAACTCTTCCAAAAGTTACGAACTGCAACTATCTTCACCAAGTTGGACCTAAGGGGGGCCTACAACCTGGTCCGTATCAGGTCCGGGGATGAGTGGAAAACTGCCTTCCGGACCCGTTTTGGCCATTATGAGTATTTGGTCATGCCGTTCGGCCTCTGCAATGCTCCTGCCACCTTTCAGCATCTGATTAATGATGTCTTTAGGGACTTTTTGGACATTTTTGTGATCGTATACCTAGATGACATTCTAATCTTTTCCCACTCCCTTGAACAACACCAGGGGCACGTGGGCAGGGTGCTACTCGAGATTTCCCCAGCAGGGATCAGGATGGACCCCCAGAAGGTAACCGCTGTACTGGACTGGCCGGCACCGGCAGACAAGAAGGGCATTCAGCGCTTTATAGGGTTCGCACATTTCTATAGGAAATTCATTAAGGGATTTTCTACTATTGTCAACCCCATTATCCAACTGACGAAGCAGGGCACATGCTTCCAGTGGGGCCCCGAGGCCCAGGAAGCTTTTGAGAGACTTAAAAAACTATTTACCTCTGCTCCCATCCTCAGACATCCCGATCCGGCTCTCCCATACATTCTGGAGGTCGACGCTTCCGAAGTAGCGCTAGGAACGGTGGTGTCCCAACGGCAAGGCAGCAAGGACTTGATGCACCCGGTGGGGTTTTTCTCTCGGAAACTTTCCCCCGCAGAGAGGAACTACGACGTCGGGGACCGGGAACTCCTGGCTATCAAGGCAGCCCTGGAGGAATGGAGGTACCTGTTGGAGGGCGCAAGTCACCCGGTATTGGTGTATACCGACCATAAAAACCTTGAGTACTTGCGGACAGCCAAGCGACTGAAGCCCCGGCAGGCCCGTTGGGCCTTGTTCTTTTCTAGATTTTGTTTTCACATTACCTATCGCCCAGGGTCCAAAAACGTGAAACCAGATGCGCTCTCGCGCATGTTTGACAATCCAAAAGATACAGCAGTTCCGGACACCATCCTGTCATCTGGCAACTTCCTACTTGTGCAACTGGATTTGCTCTCACAGATCAGGGAAGCATCTGCAAATGGCCCAGCAACTCCAGGAGCCCCCTTGATACCCAGAGACGGTCTCTTTTGGAAAGGAAGCCAAGTCTTTGTCCCAGAGTCTGTCCGAATCAAGGTCCTGAATCTCTGTCATGATCACCCTCTGGCAGGGCATTTTGGAGTCCGCAAGACCATTGACCTGGTGCAACGCACCTTCTGGTGGCCGGGTCTAAGGGAATACTGCAAGGGATATGTCAACGCCTGCCCCGTTTGTACCCGGAGCAAGACCACAAGAAGCCGAGCTTGGGGCCTCCTGAAGCCCCTTCCCACACCCGACCGGCCATGGCGGATGATCACCATGGACTTTATAGTTGAACTTCCATGCTCAGAAGGATGCACAGCCATTTTTGTGGTCGTAGACCGGCTGTCTAAAATGGCCCACTTCTTGCCCTTAAGGGGAACCCCGTCCGCTTCTGAAACAGCCCGCATCTTTATCAGGGAGATAATTAGGTTGCACGGGGTCCCTGTCAGCATAGTCTCCGATAGAGGGGTCCAATTTACGTCCCGTTTCTGGAGGGCTTTGTGCGAATCCTTAAAAATTGAGTTGGCTCTGTCTCCGGCCTATCACCCCCAAACGAATGGACAGAAGGAACGCACAAATCAGACTTTGGAACAGTACATTAGGTGCTTCACGTCCTTTGTGCAGGACGATTGGGTGTCCCTGTTGCCCTTAGCTGAGTTTTCATATAATAACGCCAGCCACTCAGCCACAGGCCGGTCCCCTTTTTTCTCTAACTATGGCTTCCACTTATCCTTTCTCCCTGACTTTCTTCCAGAGTCTCCGGTTCCAGCGGTGCAGGATACAGTGACCTTCCTCAGCCACAACAACCAGATCCTACAGGAGGCGATAACCAAGGCCCAGGCAGACTGCAAAAAGATCTTTGACCAGAAAAGAAGGGGAGAACTGGACCTCCAGATAGGAGATCAGGTATGGCTGTCTACTACTAATTTGAAGTTAGCTTGCCCTTCTAAAAAACTTGCTCCCAAGTTTCTGGGGCCCTTCCCTGTGAAGAGGAGGATCAACCAGGTGTCCTATGAACTGTCGTTGCCCGACTCAATGAGGATACACCCGGTCTTTCATGTGGCCCTGTTGAAGCCCGCTGTACCTGACCCCTTTCCTGATAGGGGAACTGGACCCCCTGGACCCGTTCTTGTCGAAGGCAGTGAGGAATACGAGGTGGAGGCCATTATTGACTGCAGGAAGCGGCAAGGGCAGACACAGTTCCTAGTTAAGTGGAAGGGGTACGGGGATGAGAACAATTCCTGGGAACCCGATAGCAACCTCCATGCTAGAAGACTGATCCGTGCCTTCCTTGCCTCCCACCCAGAAAAGAGAAGCCTATTGGGCACCTGGAGGTTGCCCCTTGTGGGGGGGCAATGTCAGGGGCCTGGCCGCCCTGTGCGGCCCAGATTGCCTACACACAGACCTACGGCCATTCCCGATCCTCCCAGGCATCAGCGGGGCGTTGGCGGATGCGCTCCCGTGCACTAATTGCGGGGGCGCGCGCCCGTGCGCGTGCACATGCGCGGCTAGCGCTGTTTGGCGCCAGTGTCCCTTTTTAAGGATCAGAGCTACAGCCCAGCAGTGCTGTTCGTCTGCAGCTCTGACCTGAGTTCCCCTGTTAACCTGCCTGTATCTGCCTGAATCCCTTGGAACCCGACCCGGCCTGTTTGACCCTGCTGTCCTCTCTGCTCCTTGACTCCGGCTTGCCTGACCCTGTTTCTGGACTTGTTACCTGTTGCTGAACCTCTGCCTGCCATTGACCATCCTGCTGCCTGCCGTTTATGCCTGTCTGCCTTACACTGTGACCCGGCCTGTCTGACTACCCCTGCCGTCCGAGTGTGCCTCTCTCCCGCACAGGACCTGCTGCTGCTGCTGCTGCTCCAGAGTTTGCCTCTCTCTCTGGTCATCCGATCCAGCCTGCTGTACCATCTCCTACAGTTCCTGCTACCTGAGGACCAGCATCAGCATCCATCCTGCACCAGCGGACCCACTGGACGGACACTCCTACTCCGCTGTGCTCACGGGACCACTGTCTCCATTCCAGTGGACCCGGAACCAGAGCCGTAAGAGAGGTCTCCTTCCGTCAAGCCAGGCTCGCCACCAGGTACCTAACAGACCCCCACACCATTTTTTTTATTTTGCCATGGGGTTCCCCTTAAAATCTATACCAGACCTGAAGGGCCTGGTATGGATTTTGGGGGGGGGGCACAACATTATTTTTTACATTTTGGCGTGGAGTTCCCCTTAGCATCCATACCAGACCCAAAGGGCCTGGTATTAACTGGGGGGGGGGGGGCAGCTTGTATATCAGTGTAAATTTGCTATCCCCTCAAAATAACTTAATGCACAGCCATTAATGTCTATACCGCTGGCAATAAAAGTCAGTAAACCCCTAAGTGAAAATGTCCAAATTGGGTCCAAAGTTTCAATATTTTGTGTGGCCACCAATATTTTCCAGCACTGCCTTAACCTTCTTGGGTATGGAGTTCACCAGAGCTTCACATGTTGTCACTGGAGTCCTCTTCCACTCCTCCATGCCGACATCACGGAGCTGGTGGATGTTTGAGACCTTGCGCTCCTCCACCTTCCATTTTAGAATGCCCCACAGATGCTCAATAGGGTTTAGGTCTGGAGACGTGCTTGGTCAGTCCATCACCTTTACCCTCAGCTTCCTTAGCAAGGTAGGGGTCATCTTGGAAGTGTGTTTAGGGTCGTTATCATGTTGGAATACTGCCCTGCGGCCCAGACTCTAAAGGGAGGGGATCATGCTCTGCTTCAGTATGTTACAGTACATGTTGGCATTCATGGTTCCCTCAATGAACTGTCGCTTCCAAGTGCTGGCAGCACTCATGCAGGCCCAGACCAAGACACTCCCACCACCATGCTTGACTGTAGGGAAGACACACTTGTCTTTGTACTCCTCACCTGGTTGCCGCCACAAACACTAGACACCATCTGAACCAAATAAGTTTATCTTGGACTCATCAGACCACAGGACATGGTTCCAGTAATCCATTTCCTTAGTTTGCGTGTCTTCAGCAAACTGTTTGTGGGCTTTCTTGTGCATCATCTTTAGAAGAGGCTTCCTTCTGGGACGACAGCCATGCAGACTAATTTGATGCAGTATGCGGCATATGGTCTGAGCACTGACATGCTGACCCCCCACCCCTTCAAACTCTGCAGCAATGCTAGCAGCACTCATACGTCTATTTTCCAAAGACAACCTCTGAATATGACGCTGAGCACTCAACTTCTTTGGTCGACCATGGCAAGGCCTGTTCTGAGTGGAACATGTCCTGTTAAACCAATTTATGGTCTTGGCCACCGTGCTGCAGGGTCATGGAAATCTTCTTATAGCCTAGGCCATCAAACAATTCTTTTTTTAGATCCTCAGAGAGTTCTTTGCCATGAGGTGCCATGTTGAACTTCCAGTGACCAGTATGAGAGAGTGAGAGAGCGATAACACCAAATTAAACACACCTGCGCCCCATTCACACCTGAGACCTTGTAACACTAATGAGTCACATGACACCGGGGAGGGAAAATGGCTAATTGGGCACAATTTGGACATTTTCACTTAGGGGTGTACTCACTTTTGTTGCCAGCGGTTTAGACATTAATGACTGTGTGTTGAGTTATTTTGAGGGGACAGCAAGTTTACACTGTTATACAAGCTGTACACTAACTACTTTACATTGTAGCAAAGTGTAATTTCTTCAGTGTTGTCACATGAAAATATATAATAAAACATTTACAAAACTGTGAGGGATCCGGCAATACATTACAGCCTCAATCAATTTTAAATGACATTTCTCCTTTATAAATGTAATTTTTCTGTGGTACTGTGTTACTTTACAGGCAGACTAAGGGAACCCCCAGGCACAATATTTAAAGGAATATTTCATTTTTATTGCTTCACTTTAAGCATTATTAAAATCACTGGTCCTAAAAATACAAAAATTGCATTGTTAGATGTCCCCTGGGGCAGTACCCGATCCCCAAACATTTTCTATGGCAATAACCTGCATATATGACTTTTCACGTTCGTGTCCCATAGACTCTAAAGCCCCATACACACGGTCGGACAATCCGCGGACCAGGTCGGTCGGATCCTGTCCGTCATACTTTGTCTGATGTTGGTTTTGCGTACACACGGTCGGACAAAGTTGTCGGAAAATCCGATCATTCTGAACGTGGTGACGTTTGTTGCCTACGACGGGACTACGTAGAGGCTAGTAGCCAATAGCTTTGGTCTTGTAATGTGATGTGAGCATGCGTAGCACTTTGTCCGGTCGGACAACCGTACACACGATCGGATTTGGTGTGATCGGAACGTGTTGTCGGCAAATCTTTCCAGCAGGAGATAAGACTTTGTCCGTCGGACAATCCGACGTACACTGTCCGATGGTGCATACACACGGTCTGATTTTTCAACAACATTGTCCGATCGGACAGAATCCATGAAAAAGTCCGACCGTGTGTATGGGGCTTTATGGTGTTCGCACACATTTTTTGTCTGTTTGCATGTTCTGGTGCGAACCGAACATCCACGCCACACCAATCCTCAGACCTTTTATTGGTCAAATCATTTCTGTCCACAAATTTCTCAGTGACCAGAAAAGAGAGACTGATCAGCAGTCTGGAGCTCTCCTTTATCATCAAACAAGGAACATCAGACAAGATCTATGAGAACCACAGATCCATCTTGCTCAGTGGCTTGACTTGTTTTTCCATTGCATTATTGTCTATTTTTCTTTAATAATATGATTTTTATATAAATATTTTATTTGCACCATGTCATTTTTCTATTAATAAAGTGGTATTATTGTCTGCAATGCAGTTAGTGTAAATGTTTGATGTTTTACGATTAAAAATATTTGGTGGTGATTGATTTGGGGTATAAAGGGTTAACTGTGCAGTTAATGAAATCCAGTGATGATCACTATGTTTGCTGGCACTTGGATTGTGGTCCCACAAGCTGGGACATCGTTATGAAGGGTGAGGCTGCAGATTTCGTTGTCATGTATCAGTGACAGAGCAGAGTCTGAACAGCCATTTGTGACACGTTGGTGAAGGTGGCCGGGTATGACACTACATTTGTCAAACTGAACATCACTGAAAAAGATATTGGCATGTGCTGGATTGGTGTGTAGATTAATATGAGTCAATTCAAGAAAGGGTTCAAATTCTGAAACATTAATAGGCTCTACTAAAATAATCTGCCATAAAAGGAACAATAACACTGTACTGGTGTGTCTGGCAATCAGGTTACTGATTCTGAGTTACACTGGTACAAAGTGACACTATACTGGCCTAGCTGGGGATCAGGTCACTAGTTCTTAGTAATACTGGTACTTGATGACGCTGTACTTGTGTGGTTAGTAACCAGGTCGAGCACTGGTACTAGATGACACTGTACTGGTGTGGCTGATGATCAGGTTAAACACTAGTACCAAAAGATGCTGTAATCAGGCTGGCAATCAGGACAAATGCTGGTACTAGATAACACTATATTGGTGTGGCTAGTGTCCTGTGCTTGCATCTGTGTTTTGACCTGGCTTTGTCTTGACTCCTAAAATTCTGTTATCAGTCCTGGCTTGTCTTCTGTCTCCTGATTTGGTACCTCATCTGATACTGACCTTGGCCTGGCCCCTGACTTTGCCTCTGCTTCTGGATTCTGCCGCCCAGTTCGTGCTGACTCCTGCTTGCCTGACTACACTTTAAGTTCCTGCTTATGAAAATGATCCAACTTCTGTGCTCTCTGCATTGCTGTTCTACCCAGAACATCTTCTGGCCAAAATCTTTTATGGGAACCCATGCCACTCTGTGCCCTTTTATACCCTGTCATCATCAACCCAGGTATGTGACAGTAAGAATGGGTAAGAATGGTACTATATGACCATGTACTGGTGTGGATAGTAATCAGGTCATGCACTGGTACTAAAAGACATTTTATCGGTGTGGCTAGCAAACAGGTCACATACTGCTACCAGAATAATACTGTACTGATGCATTTATTTTGTCACTGGTGCTGACTTACACTGTGGGAACACTCATATTTTAGTGTCAGGAACACAGATATAAGGGTGCCGTAACGAGGCTCTGTGGCTTACGCATGCGTTTGTAAATGCGTGGGGACTAAACCCCTGTTTTTAACGCACTGCTAGACAGGTTCATTTGGTCGTCTGCGAGCTGGTGGTAAGTAGGCTTGGGTTTTTTCCTGGGCATTCCCCAGGCTTTGTTGTTATCTGTTCCAGCCTTCCAATGCTACTTACTGCGATAGCCAGCTATAGATGAGGGTGGTGGCGAGTTTTTTTGGTTATCACGTTGGCTTACACTGGTACATGGAAACACTGGTACACGTACTGCTGGTGATCTGGATGAATCACATCCTAATCAGAGTGAGAGGTAAGAGAAAGCTGGCTGTATACTACAGCCATTGTTTACACATACAATGGAGGCATACAGTCTGGGTGGGCAGGAAAAGAAGGGGAACTTGAGGCAACATACCTTTTTATATTGGGAGTAGCTTGCAAGGGGGTGCAGCAATGCCTCCATCCTTCAGAAGGATGTGGGGGTTTAAGAGGTGCCTTATAATTATTATAAAGTATCCCCCTCCCCCCAAGGGGGATGAGTACAGGGTTACATTAGTACATTAAGTCCTTAGATATAATCACATTATCAATCTTGTAGTTTACTTATGTATATTAAATATGGCCCACCATCCATTAATAATTCCTTGCCATCACAATAACTTGCCAATTGATTAAGTTATTCCACTGTACTACTGCAGCTAAATACCTGATCTCAGCTGCTGTATGAACACAAACAGAGAGGAATCCTGAGTAACATCATTCACTGAATATGATCATCATCATAATCAGTCACTAATATCTCCTGGGATTCCTCACTGTTTGTTTACATAAAACATATAGGGATTTAGGCAAGCGAGCTGGTAGGTTTTATATGTTAATAAAATATTTAGGTTTAAATACCAACTGTAGTTTGAATTGTAAATACATATCAATAATCCACATTAAATTCTAAAGGTAGATTTGAGCAATGGTAGATCTATTTATACATTGTGGTAATTGTATTGATACCTGCTTATTTGGAAATGGATGCAATAAATTAAAGATGTGGTGCAAGGTTCAACTATCTACAACAGTGGTAAAATATTGGGGATGAATAATATTACCAACTGATCATAAACCATTCATGGTGCACAATGTAAAAAGCATACAGGAATATTATAACGATAACCACATGCAGAATCTAAAGGCATCTAGGAGCAGAGAGCATGGAAGTCATTGAAAAAATATATGCAGAGACACAAAAAAAGAAAGAATGTATGTGGGACAGCTCTTGTGTCATACATCAGTATGAACATAAATCAATGAAATGTCTTATGAAGGAAGATTACTTCTAGGAAGAATTGTTGGGTACTTGGCATTAATAGATCCTGAGAGAGATATGATACAACCACCTGGAATACAAATCTGAAACATCATCTGTTAGCCAACAATAACTTGTTTACTAATGTAGGGTTCCTTGTACACTATGTTATATTTCTGTTATGTTTGTAGCTGTGTAAAGGTCTCTGAAGGTAATGATGCACATAAGTTAGGAGGTAGGATCATAGTAAAAAAAAGCATATTTATTAGTGAGCTACACAGATTCAATAATTTTCTTGTTTAACCACTTGACCACTGGGCACTTAAACACCCTTAATAACCAGACCAATTTTCAGCTTTCGGTGCTCTCACACTTTGAATGACAATTACTCATTCATACAACACTGTACCCATATGAAATTTTTGTCCTTTTTTTTCACACAAATAGAGCTTTCTTTTGGTGGTATTTAATCACCTCTAGGTTTTTTATTTTTTGCGCTATAAAAGAAAAATGACTGAAAATTCAGTAAAAAAAAAAAATGAATTTTTCTTCGTTTTTGTTATAAAATTTAGCAAATTTGTAATTTTTCTTGATAAATTTTGGCCAAAATTTATACTGCTACATATCTTTGGTAAAAATAAGTACAAATTGGGGTATATTATTTGGTCTTTGTGAAAGTTATAGAGTCCACAAGCTATGGTGCCAATATCTGAAAATTGATCACACCTGAAGTACTGACGGCCTATCTCATTTCTTGAGACCCTAACATGCCATAAAAGTACAAATACCCCCCAAATGACCCCTTTTTGGAAAGAAGACATTCCAAGGTATTTGGAAAGAGGCATGGTGAGTTTTTTGAAGTTGTCATTTTTTCCCACAATTCTTTGCAATATCAAGATTTTTTTGAATTTTTTTTTTTTTTCACAAAATTGTCATATTAGCAGGTTATTTCTCACACACAGCATATGCATACCACAAATTACACCCCAAAACACATTCTGCTATTACTCCTGAGTACGGCGATACCACATGTGTGAGACTTTTACACAGCGTGGCCACATACAGAGGCCCAACATGCAGGGAGCACCTGCAGGCGTTCTGGAGCACCCAGGACAATTCTGACATTTCTCTCCTACATGTAAAAATCATCATTTATTTGCTAGAAAATTACATAGAACCCCAAAATATTATATATGTTTTTTTAGCAAAGACCCTAGAGAATACAATGGCGGTCGTTGCAACTTTTTATCTAGCACGGTACTTGCGCAGCAATTTTTCGAACGTGTTTTATTTGGAAAAAAAATGTTTTGTGCTTTACAAAAAACAAAACTGTAAATTTAGCCCAATTTTTTGCATAATGTGAAAGATGAAGTTACGCCGAGTAAATAGATACCCAACATGTCACGCTTCAAAATTGCACACACTCGTGAAATGGCGCCAAGCTTCGCTACTTAAAAATCCCCATAGGCTTTAATTTTGTTTACTGGTTACATGTTTTGAGTTACAGAGGAGGTCTAGAACCAAAATTATTGTTCTCGCTCTAACGTTCGCAGCGATACCTCACATGTGTGGTTTGAACACCGTTTTCATATGTGGGCGGGACTTACGTATGCGTTCGCTTCTGCGTGCGAGCACACGGGGACAGGGACGCTTTAAAAAAATATATATATATTTTATTGTTCATTTTACTTTATTTATTTTAGTTTGACCCTTTTTTTCCCCCCAAAAATTTTTTTGATCACTTTTATTCCTATTACAAGGAATGTAAACATCCCTTGTAATAGGAATATGGCATTACATGTCCTCTTTACAGTGAGATATGGGGTCAATAAGACCCCACATCTCACCTCTAGGCTGGAAAGCCTGAAATAAAATAAAAAAACGATCCTGGCTTTGATCGTAGCGAGTATCGCAGGGTATTGTTGGGTATTGCAGGGTATGGCAGAGTATCGCAGGGTATTGCAGAGTATCGCCGGGTATTGCAGAGTATCGCAGGGTATGGTAGAGTATTGCAGAGTATCGCAGGGTATGGTAGAGTATCGCAGGGTATGGTAGAGTATCGCAGGGTATCGCAGGGTATCGCAGGGTATTGCAGGGTATGGCAGGGTATGGCAGGGTATGGCATCGCAGAGTATCGCAGGGTATGGCAGAGTATCGCAGGGTATGGCAGAGTATCGCAGGGTATGGCAGAGTATCGCAGGGTATGGCAGAGCATTGCAGGGTATGGCAGAGAATCGCAGGGTATGGCAGGGCATCGCAGGGTATGGCAGGGCATCGCAGGGTATGGCAGAGTATATCGCAGGGTATGGCAGAGTATCGCAGGGTATTGCGGGGTATGGCAGAGTATTGCGGGGTATGGCAGAGTATTGCGGGGTATGGCAGAGTATTGCGGGGTATGGCAGAGTATTGCGGGGTATGGCAGAGTATTGGGGGGTATGGCACAGTATTGGGGGTATGGCACAGTATTGGGGGGTATGGCACAGTATAGGGGGGTATGGCACAGTATTGGGGGGGATGGCAGAGAATCCATCCATCCATGCTCAGCCATCCCTCCATACCCTGCAATACCCAGCAATACACTGCAGGGTATTGCTGGGTATTGCAGGGTATGGAGGGATGGCTGAGCATGGATGGATGGATGGATCGTTGGTGGCAGAGCAGGCTGTGGGCACTACAGATCCCGCCCACAGCACTGCTGCCACCGATCCCTCCCCCTCTCCTCTCATACTGTACCGATCGGTACAGAGAGAGGAGGAGAGAGGAACCGGCGTCATCAAATGACGCCGGTTTGCTTACATGTGATCACTCCGTCATTTGACGGAGCGATCACGTGGTAAACGGCCGCGATGAGCGGCCGTTTACCGTGATCCATGATCCGCCGGGTCCTCTGGACCCGGCGATCATGGATGCTCTCGAGTGCGCACACCAGGGGGCGCGCAAGAGCAGAATTCTGTGAGGCCGTTAATTAACGGCCTCCCAGAGTTAAGCAACCGCCCTGTAGCCGTTTTTCGGCTATGGGCCGGTTGTTAACTGGTTAATATTTATATCTATTTCTATATTTTTTTTTTTTATTGTTTATTTAAAGAGTTTTGCAGGGTATTACAAAATCACATGGATATTACAAATACTCATACAGTAGAAAAGAAGTAAAAACAACAGTAACAATAAAGTTGCAGGTTGGCTAGACATAGGGCTTTTATAGACATAAGATTCCATATCCACATATGAGTTGCACTATGTCTGCGAGAAGGTCAACAAAGAAAACCAATGCAGAAAGTCCGTAGACAACTGTTAGACTAAAATACATCTATGGGAAGGATATTGTGGGAGATGTTGCAGCAATCAAACACTGATTAGCTGGGACTGTGTACAACAGGATCATATTCAAAGTCATCCCAAATCTGCCAGATTTTGGAAAATTTCTGTACTGAATCATCAATCACAGCAGTTAGGTGTTCCATTCTACGGATGTCAGCTATGATAGAGAGGGTTTGTGGGATTGTAGGGGGTGAGGTAGAGAGCCATAGCCTTGGAATAGCTAATTTGGCAGCTAGTAGTATAAAGGACATACATCTCTGCTTAGTTTTGGAGATACCTAGGAGAGGAAGCCCTAATATATAATGCATGGGTTTCAAGGGGATGGGAGACTCAAATAGTTTTTCCAAAAGTGATTGGATCTGGATCCAAAACTGATTAACTCAAGGGCATTCCCAGAAAATATGAAAAATGTGAACCCACTGCATTATTACATCTCCAGCATTGTTTAGAAATCGTCGGAATACAGGCGTGTAAAAAATCTGGTGTTCTGTACCAGAACAGCAAAACTTTTTAGGCGGTTTCCTTATGATTTACAATATCTATTTCTATTTTTCCATTGTTATGATGATGGTTAAAAAGCTAAAACAGCTGTATGCAGTTTGGAATAAATGACTCTTTAATATCAGGCTATATTTGCACTATACACAATATTTTTGGAATAAGTGATGGAATGAGGCATATATAGAAGGCAACCTTCTACACAATGTACCATGTACTGATTAGAGTTGAGGGGCTTTTTGATTCCTTTAGTCCCTGTTTTCCATAACCTGTTATAATGTTTCATTATGTCCCAATCCCGACTCTGCAGAATCTCAGGTTTACATACACTGTGCTGGTGATTGCCAAAAGACTGAATAAATGATTGTATAATATTGCTATATTTGCACTATATACCAGCAGTTGCATTTGACTGTTTTGGCTTGGTTTGCACGGCTCTATCAACTTTCCTGAACAACAAAAGATTTGATCAGTAATATCAATAACTTACTTTATAGTTAACATTGGTCACATCCTCAGATTCTGCATATCTTTTTTTTTGGCATGTGATAGAATGAGACATGTGAATACTTTATGTTTTAACAATGCTTTACTGCACTAGCCCTCATTATAATGAACGAAAATGATTGATGGATACTCTGTTAGTTTACTATAGTTGATGGGTTCATTAATTATACAGGATTTCTTCTTACGATAATCCAATCCACAGTATATACTTGAATAATTTTGATAACTGATATATTTTTTATTGATCTAATACAATAATGAAATTCTTGAAGATTATTAATGCGGTTTTGTACTTTTTTTAAGCTAAACAAAAAGTACATTTTCTTGCTTTGAACTCTTCTTTGACTGTATGTAGAATCTGATGAAGTGACCATTGTAACAATGAAATACAGTATGTTATTTAGCAATTACTGATCGTGTTTTTTTTTTTTTTTTTTTTTTTTTAGGTACTCGTACAGTCTCCTTCATTAATAAATCTACTTGAGCACCTTGCTACCTGGCTCATTTTTTATTACTTCGGTCTGCATCCCTGTTGGAGGTTACCAGGTTTCTCTAAAATGCTATCAAACACTGTACTTTTGAGTCTCTGTTAATATATGGCACACAGATTTCTCACAGGATATCAAGGTTCATGCTACTGCAATGCACTTATGTTTCTTCAATCAATCATTATCATTAGATTGTCTAGGTTTCCTACTAAGGATGTTGTCGTGCCTGTGTAGGAAAATTTTTCCTACACAGTATTTATGAATGAGTAATTTTTAAACAATAATATTTTTAAGATACAGAATCAATCAATATGAACACAGACTAAAAATAGGAGATTTATTCACCAGATATATATTCATACAAAAATAGTGATATATAATGGTTGACAGAAACAAATGTTACATAAAATTAAGAATGTTAATTGAAACACCCACTAATGGGAGTGTTGTACTTTTTAAATGACACAGAAATTATAAAACTTCCCTGCACAATCAATAACCAAGTATATATGACGATTAGACAGAATGTCTGTATTTCACAAATTCAAACTACAAAAATTATAATGACACCCTTAGAGAAAAATCTACAAGGTGGTTATCAACTTGAGAGAAATTAGTTATCCAACTGTATATAATAATCAATAAATAAATATTTAAAATAACACAGATGGATATAAGGTAAAAATCAATGCAATATAATTATCCTATCCAAAATGGCTGTGGTCTAAAATGGTGGTTACCAGAGTTCTAAGATGGCTGCTGGGGTTTCCAAAATGGCTTCTTGCTTAAAGAGGAATTACGTCTTGCAACCTCAGAGTTTCAAAGTATAAGGTGTCAAGGAATCTTTATCTTTATTCAGATTTATCCAATCTGAATGTGGAGTTATGAGTTGATGAATGAAGTGTGTGTGTCTGTATGTCTGAGTGTCCCCATGGCTTTCTATCTTGATCCTATATACCATTTTGGACAATGGGCTTCTAAAAATTATAATAATCCTAGCCCAGAATGTGTAACTTCATTTCCATTGGTTGAAAGATCTATTGATTACCTTTTTGTAGATTTAGGTAATACCACTTTCAACCATTAAGTGTGTCCAAGGGTAGCAATACTTGTTCTGAAATATCTTGTAATATGAAATATGCAGTAATATGGTCAAGTAATAATGTGTATCTGCTTGTATAGAGTTGCTGGTGTGTGTGTGTGTATATATATATATTAATATATTGTGGAGATGCAACCCCATCTCACAGGTGCATATAAGCAGTACATGCCTGATTTTGTCAGGTATACTAATTACACACCTGTGGACTGGGTTCAAAAACATCCCAGGAAGAGAAGTCTGTGCTCAGACTTGGAGACGGCTCCGCCCAGCAGACAGGAAGTCTGGCCAGGAGAGTTCCAGGAGAAATTAAGTCTTGGAGCCTAAGATTGCAGGTGGCAGTCTGTGCGTACGTTTGAAGCAGGCAGGTGTAGCCTGTGACTAAAGCGGCACGAAGCTGACAGTGAATAATCCAGGAAGCTATTGTTTTGGAATACAGTGATGGTGGAACCCCCTGCGAGGGAAGATTTCTGTTGGTTTGAACTTTTTCATTTCCTTTAAATAAAAGTGGGCTGCCATGCCCTAAAAACACACGTTTGGAGTGGCTCATTTCTGAAAAATCGCATGCACCACTTGTACCTAATCACCCCGGATCGTCACAATATATATATATATATTTAGGAATTATGGTAACCAGTACAATATGAGTGTAACATTTTACTCATCATTATCACATACAATTATTGATTATGGATAAATGTGTTACTCTTGTAGATACTATGAGTACTTATTCATCTAGGTAAAAAACATGCTATATGGATATATATTTATGTAGACATGGTCACAATATATATATGGCATTCACAACAATGATTGGTATACTTTTTAAAATATTTCTAAGTAAAAAAAAAACTGATATTTCTTTGAGTTGCTTAAAATGGACTTTGGCCAGTCTGACTGACAGTATTCAACTGGATAAACGACTCTTATAGTCTTCACAATAGTCTCTGTTCACAGACAGGTATTTCTGGAGAACAATCAGTCAAGTATTTGTATTGTCAACTTATCTCAGGTCCTTTAATCCAACAAACCAGAAAATGTAAATATCGTTGGTTCTTTGGTTTCCAGCTTTGCAAATCGTTCGTTTAATATTGTGTAAGGATAGGTGATTCATTAAAAGTTTGGAAACAGTCCTTGTGACCCTTTTTTCACCTTTCTCTCATGGGGCTCATTAAATATAAAAATTAAAAGATATTATTATTTCTTCTCAAAAAGTCCAACAATGTTTAGGGAGGTGATATTATCAGTAGAAAACAACTGCATTATAAACCTCACCTTAATGTGTCAAGAAACCCAAACCAGAAACAAAAAATATAATATGTAATGCTTTCATATGTGGTCATCTGCACACCTGGCAATAGCAATGTATGTTAAAAAATATATGGAGAAAATTATGTGAAAACTATTCTGGCCTCACATGAATTCTGAAGGGGACTAAGCACTAAGTACATGGTCCCAGTGCATGTGGTATGTAGCTGTCCATCTCAGTGTGTTCCCAAGGTGAACTGTAGTCCTATGTGCCAAAGCATCCAGCAGTAGCACATTACTGCTCTTTTTAATGTGAATTAAGCCCATTTATAACATCTCCAAACATATAGCACTGCAAACAGATTACTTGAGAAACAGTAGAACCAGGAAAAAAGCCTGCTTTCAAAGTATCACTTGTGGTAGGTACCAGAATTGCAAATATACTTTGGTAGCCTATGTAGATCAGTGCACTTGACTGTAATAATGCACTGCACATACCTCAAAAGTGTAAGTTCCGGAAAAGGGCTTCTGTGGATAGATAAAAAATCAAGATGTTGAAAAAAGGTAAGTAAACATTCTTGATTAAAATTGTGAAGTATTACTTTTGTATGATGCCCATCAGAATTGTTATTTTAACTCTAGGGTTTAGAGACACTTTGATATCAATAGACTTGCTGGTTAGAAGCTGAACTGTGAAAACCTTGAGTGGAGAGTGTGAACAAGTTTTGTTTTTGACTGCTGGTGATTGCTGTGTTGCATTTTTAGTTTTTGTTGGGGAGGTTTTCCTTGAGGATCTTTTAACACCCTCTCTGTCACTTTTTAAACAGCCTTTTTTTTTCTTTCCTTCCTTCCACCTACTAATTAAGGGGAGTAGTTAATTGGTCATAGGGTGCTTGAGGCCTATATAACATTCCTTAGAACTCATTTTGAGCCTGCTTATCTTTGAGCTTGCTGGAACTTAGACCAAATGGAACTGGATTAAGTGGTGAGTTAAAAACCAGAGTTGAAAACAGGCGTTATAACAGGGTTCAAAGTACCTGTGTAGTGTGAGTACCTGAGTGTTGTCTGAGTAGTGTGTGGATCGTCAGTACCTGTGTATTGTGTATATTTGTGTATGGTGTGTACATGTGTATTGCGAGTGCACGTGGATCTGCGAGTGCACATGGGTCTGTGAGTGCACGTAGGCTGCGAGTGCAAGTGGTGTATGAGTACACATCGATCTCGTGGATCTGGGAGCGCACATGGGTCTGCGAGTGCACGTAGGCTGCGAGTCCACGTGGGTCTGCGAGTGCACGTAGGCTGCTAGTGCAAGTGGTCTGCGAGTGCATGTGGTTCTGCGAGTGCACGTAGGCTATAAGTGCAAGTGGGTCTGCGAGTGTACATAGGTCTGCAAGTACCTGTGTATTGTCTTGTTGTAGTGTTGAGTAGTAGTGTCAAAAAGCTAGTTGTAGGTAATTTGGACAGGGTATAATCCCAATCCTCATTAAATTGGTAGGTACGATGCTCGGCGGGTGTGAAGATGCGACTCGGTGTACATCTTGTGGCATCCGATCGAGGACGAATACTGCTGTGCAAAATGTAAGCATATTGTTTCCCTGGAAGCCCAGGTTCTGAATCTAGGGAAGCAACTTTCAGCACTGAGAAGACCCTCCATTCTAAAGGAGAGCTGGGAACGTACCCAGCAGAAGCTAGCAGGAGCTGGCAGGGGCCAGCACAGAGGCGGGTAAAGACAGAGGTGCAGGCACCAGAAAAGAGTAGATAGGTGACAGTCAGGAAGGATACAGGGGGAAGTGCCAGGGAGGCCAAACCTGGGCTTGAGCACCCCAATAAGTACGTTCCATTGAGTGACATTGGTGAAACCAGTCAGGGACCAGCACTGCTGGAGCTGAGGGACTCTCCTAGCTGCCAGGGGAAGAACTCCTCCAGTGAGAGTGGGGGGGGGGGGGGAAGTGAAGGGAAATGATAGACAGTTTCTCATGGTAGGGGACTAAATTATTAGAAGGACAGAGAGGACAATCTGTGACAAAGACCTTAAGCGCTGAACTGTATGCTGTCTACCAAGCTCACGGATTCGGCACATCATGGATCTGGTGGACAGATTACTGGGAAGGGCTGGGGAAGACCGGCTGTCATGGTGCAAGTTGGCACCAAGGAAAAAGTCAGAGGCAGATGGGAGTGTCCTAAAGAATGATTTTAGACTTGAAAGGCTAAATTGAGGAAAAGGACCTCCAAGGTAGTATTCTCAGGAATACAACCGGTACATCGAGCCACACCAGAAAGGCTGAGGGAGATTAGGGAAGTAAACAAGTGGCTGAGGAGCTGGTGTAGTAAGGAGGGCTTTGGGTTCCTTGAGGACTGGGCCGACTTCTCAGTCGGTCACCAGTACTATAGAAGGGATGGACTGCACCTAAATGAGGAGGGTGCAGATGTGCTGAGAGTAAAGATGGCCAAAAAGTTAGAGGGGTTTTTAAACTAGGCGATGGGGGGAGGGCCCAGAGGTAGAGATAGTCAGCGCGAAACATAGTCCAGAGGGTAGTATTGGGGGCATTAGTGGTAGGTTGACTAAAGCACATAAACCCAAGGTAAGTATAGTAACAAGTCCTAGTTGCAATCTCAGAACACCCAATAAGAGGATACTATGCAACCGGTCTAAACTAACATGTGCATGTTCTCCAATGCCAGGAGCCTGGCGGACAAGATGGGTGAAGTAGAGATACTGTTGTACGAGGAGGATTTGGACTTTGTGGGAATTTCAGAGACTTGGTTCAACAGCTCCCATGATTGGCTGGCAACCATTCAAGGGTATACCCTTTATCGCAGGGATAGAGAGGGTAATAAAGGGGGAGGGGTATGCCTGAATATCAAGAATAATGTACAAGTGAATGTGAGAGATGACATCACTAAGGGAGCTAGGGAGGAGGTGGAATCCTTATGGGTAGAGCTCCAAGGGGATGAATCTAAGGGCAAAATAATACTGGGAGTATGCTTTTTGGGGATTTTAATTATCCAGACATAGACTGGGCGGAGGGAACCACACATTTGTCTAAGGGTCACCAGTTCCTAAATGTCTTGCAGGACAATTTCATGGGTCAGATGGTAGACACACCAACTAGAAATAAAGCATTACTAGATCTACTGATTACCAACAATACAGACCTGATCACAGATGGGAGAATTATGGGGAAATTTAGGAAACAGTGATCACAGGTCAATTGGCTTCAGCATAAATCACACAAATAGGAAACAGAAGGGAAATACAAAGACACTGAACTTCAAAAGAGCCAACTTCCCTAAACTACGACCCTTGCTAGAAGATATAAATTGGGATAAAATCGTAGGAACAAAGAACACGGAGGAGAGATGGGTTCAGCTTAAGAGCATATTAAATAAAGGCATTAGCCAGTGCATCCCATTGGGTAGTAAATTTAAAAGAGCGAACAAAAGTCCTGGATGGCTTAACGCCAATGTAAAAATGCATATAAAAGCAAAAGAGAAGGCCTTCAAAAAATACAAGGTTGAGGGTATAATCATCAGCATTCAAACTTTATAAAGAATGCAACAAGAAACGTAAGGGCAATTAGGGCTGCTATGATAGAACATGAAAGACACATAGTGGAGGAGAGCAAAAAAAGTATGTAAACAGTAAAAAAGGAGGACAGACCATATTGGCCCCATAAAGAATGAGGAAGGACATCTGGTTACAAAGGATGGGGAGATGGCGAAGTTATTGAATAAATTCTTCTCCTCAGTCTTCACGAGGGAATCGGGGGGCTTCAGTAACCAAAACTGCAGTATTTATCCTCGTGACACATCACAGGAAGCATCCTCATGGCTAACAGAGGACATAATTAGACTTGGGAAACTTAACATTATTAATTCACCGGGACCGGATGGCTTGCACCCGAGCGTACTTAGGGAACTAAGTCAAGTAATTGCCAGACCATTGTTCCTAATTTTTACTGACAGTCTACTGACTGGAATGGTACCAGCGGATTGGAGAAAAGCCAATGTAGCACCAATATTTAAAAAAAGGCCAAAATACATCCCTGGGAATTACAGACCAGTTAGCCTAACATCAATAGTATGCAAGCTCTTGGAGGGTATGATAAGGGACTATATGCAACATTTTAGTCATGCAAATGGTATCATTAGCAGTAATCAGCATGGATTTATGAAGAATCATTTTTGCCAAACCCATATGAGGAGGTGAGTTGCCATCTAGATAAAGGAAGGCCGTAGACTCTGGATTTTGCAAAAGCATTTGACACAGTTCCCCATAAACATTTACTGTACAAAATAAGGTCTGTTGGCATGGACCATAAGAATGAGTACATGGATTGAAAACTGGCTACAAGGGCGAGTTTAAAGTGTGGTGATAAATGGGGAATACTCAGAATGGTCAGGGGTGGGTAGTGGGGTCCCACAAGGTTCTGTGCTGGGACCAATCCTATTTAATTTGTTCATAAGTGACCTGGAGGATGGGGTAAACAGTTCAATCTCTGTATTACTCTGTATCTCTGATGATACTAAGCTAAGCAGGGCAATAACCTCTCTGCAAGATGTGGAAACCTTGCAAGAAGATCTGAACAAATTATTGGGGTGGGCAACTACATAGCAAATGAGGTTTAATGTAGAAAATCTTGAAATAATGCATTTGGGTGGAAAAAATATGAATGCAATCTATACACTAGGGGGAGAACCTCTGGGGGAATCTAGGATGGAACCTAGGGGATCCAAGTAGATGATAGGCTCAGCAATGGCATGCAATGCCAAGCTGCTGCTAACAAAGCAAACAGAATATTGGCATGCATTAAAAAAGGGATTAACTCCAGGGATAAAGCGATAATTCTCCCACTCTATAAGACTCTGGTCCGGCCGCACCTGGAGTATGCTGTCCAGTTCTGGGCGCCAGTCCTCAGGAAGGATATACTGGAAATGGAGCGAGTACAAAGAAGGGCAACAAAGCTAATAAAGGGTCTGGAGGATATTAGTTATGAAGAAAGGTTGCGAGTACTGAACTTGTTCTCTCTGGAGAAGAGATGCTTGAGAGGGGATATGATTTCAATTTACAAATATCATACTGGTGACCCCACAAAGGGATAAAGGGAGTTTAACAAGACACATGGCCACTCATTAAAATTATAAGAAAAGAGGTTTGACCTTAATCTGTGTAGAGGGTTCTTTACTGTAAGAGTGGCAAGGATGTGGAATTTACTTCCACAGGCGGTGGTCTCAGAGGTGGGCATTGATTTAAAAAAAATGATTAGATAAGCAGTAAGCACCTGAATGACCGCAACATACAGGGATATACAATGTAATACTGACATATAATCACACACAGGTTGGACTTGATGACTTGTGTCTTTTTTCAACCTCACCTACTATGTAACTATGTAATAGATGTGTTCATATTAATACTAGCAGGACAAACGCCAGCTTTATGGACTTAAAAAAAATGTGTCATACAAGCTATAGGAGTACATCTGGGTCAATGATAAAGAAAAAGCTAGGAGCTCTGCCAGATCATAGACGTAATAGCCGCATGCAATGCCAATCTGCTACTTCAAGAGAAAGCAAGATCATTTTTTTGCTCAAAAAATGTACATAATCAGGAGGGAGAAAAATAATCTTGCCCCTGTACAGTAGAAGGTATTATTAAGTCCTTAAAATCTAGTTCTGTTTAGGGCACCAGTTCACAAAAAGGTTGTTGCAGAACTGCCATGTGCAGAGAAGAGTATCCAAATGAATAAGTGACATGTCAGACCTCAGCAATGAGAAAAGATTAACTGAAATAAGTGTAGTCTTTCTTGAAAAAGAGTAATTCATTATGATCTCCTTTAAACGTACATACATGGTCTATATCAGGGCTAAAAATGTCAAGTCCTGAGCTACTAGCCAGGCCTTTAGGGTTACTCGCCGCCAGTTGCCCCACCCAACCCCTACTACGCTCGCCCCTAAACACACCCTCCTAAATCATTTCATGAAATTACACTTAAATGTTTTATGCAGAATTAAGTTACAAAAACAAATATTAACAACAACTTTATTAGTGCCCATTATAGCAGCCTCACCAGAGCCCATCAGTGCCCATCAGTGCCCATCAGCACAGCCTCACCAGTGCCCATCAATGCAGCCTCATCAGTGCTCATCAGTGCAGCCTATCAGTGCCCATCAGCACAGCCTCACCAGTGCCCATCAATGCAGCCTTGCCAGTGCCCATCAATGCAACCTAGCCTGTGCCCATCAATACAGCCTCACCTGTGCCCATCAATGCACCCTGACCTGTGTCCATCAATGCAGCGTAACCAGTGCCCATCAGTGCAGCCTGACCAGCGCCCATCAATGCAGCCTTACCTGCACCCATCAATGCCGCCTGACCTGTGCCCATCAATGCAGCATAACCACTGACCATCAATGCAGCATGACATGTGCCCATCAATTCATCCTGACCTGTGCCCGTCAATGCAGCGTAACCAGTGCCCATCGATGCAACCTGACCTGTGCCCATCAATGCAACCTGACTTGTGCCCATCAATGCAGCCTGACCTGTGCCCATCAATGCAGAATAACTAGTGCCCATCAATGCAGCATAACCAGTGCCCATCAATGCAGCATAACCAGTGCCCATCAGTGCAGCGTGACCTGTGCTCATTAATGCACTGTAACCAGTGCCCATCAATGCAGCATAACCAGTGCTCATCAATGCAGCATAACCAGTGCCCATCAATGCAGCATGACCAGTTCCCATCAATGCAGCATAACCAGTGCCAATCAATGCAGCGTGACTTGTGTCCATCAATGCAGCATAACCAGTGCCCATCAATGCAGCATAACCTATGCCCATTAATGCAGCGTGACCAGAGTTCATCTATGCAGCATACCCAGTGCCCATCAATGCAGCATAACCAGTGCCCATCAATGCAGCCTCATCTGTGCAGTGGAATAGGTGAGATGGCCGGATCATCATAGAGCGAGGATTTCCCACTATAATAGCTTTCATTTGAATTGCCCAGTGTTCGTGGAGCTCACTGTCACTTAGCCCCGCCACCTGACCTGGCGCTTTTGATGATGTCACAAGTCCTGCATTGGACTGGTGTTCTGTCTATCAAAGACTCCGGGCCAGGAGGCGGTACTATGTGACGATGATCTCTGGGAACACCCAACAGTTCTAATAATAGCTTTTATAGCGGCCAATTCCCCGCTCTCTGATGATCTGGCCGGCTGGCTTGCTTTTTCTTCCCCTCTTTCTTCCTCTCGGTGATGGCAGGGAGAATGGCTCCCAATCAACACTGCCTGCTGGCCCCCCTCTGAGGCAGCCCACGCTCACCAGCAATCATTTCCCACTCGCATTTTGCGAGTAGGCAAGTGGAAAATGTGAGGGCTGGTCTATATACTAAACTTGGGGCAATATTGTTCACTAGAAGGACATTGCAAATAAAAGGAACACATTTAGCATTTTAATAAAAATAGAAATATGGAAAGGCTTTTTCCTAGTAAGAGCTGGGAAAAAGTGGTATATACATTCATAGAAGCTTTAGTCATGTTTGTATATTGCTTCCGAAAGGCTGGATACTTTTCAATATACATAATATAACTGGTTGTTATTTTTATTACTAAGAAATAACACTGTAAATTGCTGATCCTGGGAATATGCCTCAGGAGATAAGGAAGGGGATATTTCCTTATTGGATGAAGCAGATAGATATACATCTTTAAAGGCACCATTTCGCTCATTGTGCTTCTTCAGGATGAACTTCCATATACAAAAATGATATGGCTATATCAATATAATCAGAAGCATAAACATAATAGGAAATTATAATAATACATAATTACATACATTAATACATAAGCATCAAAATCACAGAGGGAAAACAGAGCAAAGAGAAAAAGAAATGGATGGGTGGGGGGGATACTCACAAAACCCCACCACCAAATTCTCTCTTCCTCCCAGAAGACCCAAAGCGCTACCCAAAAGCAGATGAGGGGAGGATCACAAGGGCACAATACAAGCAGTTTACCTCCATTAAAGTATGATGCTAAACCAGGCAAGGTAGAAGGAAGTGAAAGACCACAAAGTTCCATAACAAATCACAAATGTCTAAAAAAACATCAGATGCAAATATACAATCAACAAATCTACTTCCAGCAAATTAAGCACCAATAAAATAATTCCAAACACGGACATACCTAAATGTCCTGTTCCCAGAGCCAGTATAAATAAAGCCCTTAAAGTGGAACTCCACTTTTGTAGGGGAAAAAATAGCAAATAAAGAAAAAATAATATAGCGTATACAGTTGTGACACAAGTCATATTGTAATTGAATGTTATTAAAAATTACCTTTCCTGTTCAAACTGTAGCCGTTCTAATTTTCTAAAAGTGCAACGGAATATGACTACCAGAAACATAATTTCCAGCTTGTGTGATTGGCTCACCAATTTTCCCAGGAGTCTGCCTAAGATACAAGTCAGATTTCAGGCATCTCCTGCAACAAAAAATTCATTTTGGTCAGATACTTCCAGTATTAACATGTCTAAGGGATGGAGGCCCAGCAGCTTTCCTCATTAGAGCTCTGCAGCTGCACAGCTGATGTTAATTATGAAACCACTCCCATTAGGCCCACTCAGAACAGCGGAACAAACAGTGATTTCTTCAGAATACCAAAAGGTAGGAATCTGCAACAAAGGTTGTTATAATCCTTGCAATGTACATAGATCACCCAGAGGGCAATGTTTTTGTCTCAACAAAAGTGGAGTTACACTTTAATGGATCGAAAATACTCAACAAGGGACTGGTGGTGAACCAGCTGACACAAAAATGGGTTAATATCTAAATAAAGAGAGAAGAAAAAAAGCACCAATATTATCCAAGTTATCAATGACTCTGGTTCCAGGATCTACCACCACAATACCCAGAATGGCCACCAGAAAGGATTCCCTTATCTTTTTTTATTTTTTCTCTGGAAGAGGACGTCATTATATCTCACATAAGGTGTAATATAAATACATAAACACAACAGGGGATTATGGGAACAGTGATGAGAGATGGATTGGGGGGGGGGGGGGGGGGTAACTACTTAGGGGAGAGGGAGGAGGGGGGGGGGGGGGAGGGAGGGGGGGGGGGAGAAGGGAGGGAAGAAAAAGGAAAAAAGAATACTAAATAAAATATTGTTCGAATAAAGTCAGAGGGGGTAATGAATTATATCAGGAAGAGGGGGAAGACGGGGGACTACTATTGGTTTCTTTGAAAAATATATTGAGATTGATCCATGTGTTTTGTTGATTGTGTTTTTTTTTTAGTTTTTTTTGTGTGTTTATTTATTTGTATTTATTTATGTACAAGTATTGTATATGTGTTTATATATAAGAATTTGTAATAATGTGAAATGTTCTTTGTATATGTGAAAAATGTATCAATAAAAATAATTAAAACAGAAAGGATTCCCACCTAATGTAAACAAATGTGAACCACTAAACATTAGCAGCACTTGTTGATGTATATTTGTATCTGATGTTTTTTAGACATTTGTGTGACTTGTGGAACTTTTGGTCTCTCATTTCCTTCTACCTTGTATCACAAGTATCAACCTTATGCAACTTTTTTTTCAAAACTCTTTATTCCAAATTTTTCCTTACATAATAATTTACATTATACATTTTTATATACTTTTACATTTCTTTATATAATACAAATTATAATTACATTTTCTCCTCTCTTTCATTCCTTCCTCTCTCACCCTCTATGGTCACTTTATACTATATTTTCAGATATTCCTCTATCCACTGTTAGCCATGTTCTATTCCATTTTGCCCATATATTTTCATACCTTCGCCCGTTTCCCCTTTGTTCGTACATTAATTTTTCATAGGGTAGGACATGGTTTACTGCTCTCACCCATTGGGTTACTGTCGGGGGATATGGCTGAATACATTTTTCTATTATTTGTTTTCTTGCCAGAAACAGTACCTCCCTTAAGAAGGTATTATTATCTCTATTATCTCTCTCTTCCCTCAATATCCCCAACAAACATAATTCCATCGTAGCTATAAAAGGTTTATTCAGGACTTTTCCTATTTTCCTAGCTACTTGTTGCCAATATTTTCCTATTTTGCCACAGTACCACATTACATGAAGGAAGTCTGCTCCCCCCTGCCCACATCTAGTACATCTTGGTTCAGTCATCCTCCCCATTTTGTGCAATCTATTTGGAGCCAAGTACGTCTGATGTATTATATTCATCTGTATTATCCTGTTATTCATTGCAGGGGATACCTTCCAGTGGGAATTGCAGGCTTCATCCCATTCACGATCGCTCATGTCTGGAATAGCCTCCTGCCACTTATCCCTTATTTTCAATGGTTTGCCTTCTATTTTCTTCTGTAACAGGTGTGTGTAAATCTTTGCTATCAATCCCTTAGGTCCCTGTGATCTCAGGATGCCTATAAGGGGATATTTAGATATTTTTAATTCCTCTCTTCTAAACTGTGTCTGTAGCACCTGCCTCAGCTGAAGGTATCTGTAGAACTGTTTACTCAATAAATTATATTGTTTACATAGGTTTTCATAGGTTAGTATCACATTTTTGTCATATAGCTGACCAAAAGTTATTATCTTATTCTGCTTCCAAAATTTACTATCCTCAAAGGCTTCCAGTTGTTCAAATTTTGGATTGTTCCAAAGCGCAGTTTCTGTTGGGATTCCAACAAATCCCGTCAGTTTCTTAGCCTCTCTCCATACTGTCCTTGCCACTTTCAAAAGGGGAATTTTTACTCCCACTCTCCTCAGATCTTTTAATTTTAATCCCGTCATTAAATTATCTATTTGCATTTTACTAAGGAGATATTCCTCTATCCTTGTTATTTTTTCCTGTCCTACCCATGATCTTAGATGTTTCAGTTGCCCTGCCAAATAATATAAATATAAATCCGGGAGGGCCAGTCCAGCTTCTGTCTTTGGTCTTTGTAGTTTATTAAATTTTAATTTACATCTTCCATATGCCCAAATGAACCGAGTCATCTGCGAGTTTAATTTTTTAAATATCTGTTTTGGTATTTTTACTGGGGAGTGTGCAAATACATATAAACACTTGGGTAATATAATAGATTTTATCAGGTGAATTCTGCCTGCCATTGATATTGGTAGCTTTATCCATATTTCCAATTTTCTCTTCACATGTTCTACTAGTGGGAGTATATTAGCTTCCATCTCGTCTTCATGTTTCAACGTAATATTTACTCCTAAATATTTAAAAACTTCAACTATTTTTAATGGGGTCTGAGCTCTCCTTTCATTACCTGTTCCCAAAGGCATCAGTGCGGATTTTTGCCAATTTATTTTTAACCCTGAGAACCTCCCGTATGTTTCTATTATTCTCATTGCTTCCGTCAGAGATGCTTGCGCATCTCCCATATATAATATAATATCGTCCGCGTATAAGCCTATGTGTTCGTTTTTTTTTTTTTCCTACTTTAATCCCTTTATATTTATCTGATTGTCTGAATCTATTTGCCAGTGCCTCAATTGCCAGAGCAAATAATTGCGGTGACATTGGGCAGCCCTGTCTTGTTCCTCTATATAGTTTTATTGTAGGGGATAATATACCGTTTATTAGCAAATTGGAGCATGGTTGTTTATAGATTATTCTCACCCATTTTCTAAATTTTTCCCCAAATCCATTCCTTTCCAGGACTGTCTGCAGAAATTCCCATTCTATAGAATCAAATGCCTTGGCTGTATCCAGCGATGCCAAGGCACTTGTTTCCGGGATAAACTCTCTCATTTGTGTCATAAATTGCGTCCTTCTAATATTAATTGAGGTGGATTTCCCTGGCATAAATCCAGTTTGATCCTCCGCTATTATAGACAAGATTACCTGATTGAGCCTTTTGGCAAGCACTTTTGCCAGTACTTTGTAATCTATATTTAATAATGATATTGGCCTATACGACCCACACTCAGTTCTGTCTTTGTCTGGTTTTGGTATCAATATGACTGTAGCATCATACATGGAAACAGGCATTTCTCCCCTTTGGAACGCCTCTCCATACATTTTGGTCATAACTGGTACCATAATCTCTGCATATTGCTGGTACATTTCCAGTGGTATGCCATCTGGTCCTGGGGACTTACCCTTTCCCAGAGAGAAGATGGCTTCTCGTACTTCCTCTTCCTCTATGTCCCTCTCTAACTCCTCTTTTTGTTCCTCTGTTAATTTAAGGAAGTCCAAATCCTTCAGGTATTCCTCTATCTCTTCTCGTGTACAGGTCAGTGTTGAGGTATACATGTTAATATAGTATTTTTGGAATGTCTCAAGTATCTCATCTAATGTGTTTACCATCTCCCTTTTTTCATTTTTCACCTCCGATATTGCTAGTGATGGGGTTTGTCGTTTTATCATAAAGTTCAGCATCTTATTAGATTATTGTCCTTGTTCAAAGTTTTTTTGTGCATATTGGAGTTTCTTACGCTTAGCGTTAATTATTAATTGGTTCTTATATTGCCGTGATGAGGCTGCCCATCTTATTTGGTTTATGTTTGAGGGGTCCCCTATAAACCTATTTTCTGCCTGTGCACATAATTGTTCCATTTCCTCCTCTTCCTGTCTATTAGTACGTTTAATGTATGATATTGTTGATCTTGTTATCCCCCTCAAGCATGCCTTAAATGTGTCCCAGAGTACTCCATCTATTTTTCTATTGCCATGTGCTTCCAGGAACATTCCCATTTGCTCTGGAATTCTATCGTTTAATCCTATCTGGGTTAACCATTGAGCCTGTATCCTATAACCCGGTCGTATTCTTTTTGGGCCTATTTTTAGCTCAAAGGTTAATCCAGAATGGTCAGACACCCCTCTTGTCATGTACGCCACAGACCAAACCATTGGCAGGATCTTTTCGTTCCCCATTACCATATCTATTCTAGACATGCGCCCTCTCCCTGGTGCATGCCATGAATAAGCCCGGATCCCAGGGTTTCTGATCCTCCACAAGTCAGCCCATCCTACTTCATTCATAAATTTCTCCAACACCTTCGGCCCTTCCCCTCCTTTATGCTTACTTCTTCCGAACCTGTCTAGTTTTGGGTCTAAACACATATTGAAATCTCCCATACATATGACATGTGCCTCTGGGTATTCTGACAGAAATATCACTGCCTCTTTCAGGACTCGCATTGTAGCTGGGGGAGGGTTATAAATCCCCATGATTACAACAGGCATTGCATGCACCAACGCAAAGACAAAAACATATCTTCCATCGGGATCTCTTTTTTCTCTAATACACTCCCATGTTACCCCTCGGTGGACCAAAAGAGAAACCCCTCTTGAGTATGTAGTATGACATGAGTGGCTTGACCATTGTATCCAAGGTTTTTCTAGATACTTCAATCTCTCTTTAGTCATATGTGTTTCTTGGATACAAATGATCTTTGCCTGCACTTTATTAATTTCTGAAAAAACCTGTGTTCGTTTTAATTGTCCCTTTTTCCTTTCCGTGACCATTCTCTTTTCTACCTCTCTCCTCTCATTTATCCATTCCATTCCATTCATCCATATCATTTTTTTTAGGGCATTACCAACATATTGCATTTTTGCTCTTATATAGGTAATTTATTTCGATCTCAGCCTGTCTGCTCCTACCCTTTTCCCGCCTAATCGGGAATATGAGGGGCGAGGGGGGAGCCGCCAAGGAGGGGGGAGGAGGAGACATCCCCCCTTTCACCCTCTCCCTCCCTTTTAAAAAAAAAAGGGAACACCGCACAGCAAAAAAAAAAAAAAAAAAAAAAGAAAAAAAAAAAAAATATATATATATATAAAAAAAATACTTTTCTTGTTCTCTCTTTTCTTCCACTTCCCTCCCTCTACCCTTCCCTTCCTCCTTCCTTGTGCACAACTCTATTGTCTCATCTACTCTCTCCCCATCCCTCCCCCTTCCCCCATTTATTTGTGATTATAGTGTTTATAATGTGTCTCTTTACCTTACCCTAGCCTTCCCTTATTATTGTGTTGTTGAAGAAAAAAAAAAAAAAAAAGAGAAAGATTTCCTCTCTCTCTTCCCTCTCTTCCCTTTATAACTAGTGCTTATTTCAATGTGTTTCGCTGTGATTTTAGCTCCATTTTCCTATTTATACACACCCCATCACCCTCCATTTACCCCCCCCCCCCCTCCTCCCCATCCCTCCTCCTCCCCTATCAAATAATCACACAAATAAACATTTACATTTTTCCCCATTTCTCCCCTCAAAAAAAAAAGGAAGGGGGGAAAAAAAAGAAAAAAAAGGCAAAGTACAAGAAAAAAAAAGAAGAGAAAAAAAAGAAAAAAAAGCAAAACACTCCAAAAAAAAAAAAAAAAAGGAAAACCAAAACAATAAATTATTAAAACTTCTTCCTTTAACCTAAGGAAAGAAGAGAAAAAAAAGGGAACTAAAAAGACAAATATAAAGTAGGGAGAGTGTCCTTCTCATCCCCCCTCCTCCGCCCCCCCCCCCCAAAGTCCCGATCTTCTTGGTGTCTCTTATCCTTTCAGGGCTTCTCTGTTTCTCCTATCGAGGCATAGGCTTGATTATTCCCAGCCAGTCTTTAGCTTGTTCAGGTGTACTGAAAAACAAAGTCTTTCCCCCTTCCTCCACTCTCAATCCTGCTGGGTATGCCATAGAATATTCAATTCCTGCCTCTCTCATTTTTCGTTTTACTTCATAAAATGTTGCCCGTTGTTTTTGCCGCTCCAGAAAGAAGTCTGGAAATATTGATATTTTGCTATTTTCATAGCGAATCTCTCCTTTTTGTCTTGCTTTCCGCAGAATTGTGTCTCTGTCTCTGCAGTTTAATAGTCGTGCCAACAGGGGTCTAGGGGGAAACCCTGGTTTAGGTGTTACTGCCGGGACCCTATGCGCTCTCTCCACTGCGTATGCTGCTGATACCTCCATATCTGGGAATACATTTTTCAGCCATTTTTCTATAAAGTCACCAGGATTAAACCCTTCTGCCTTTTCTGGTAAACCGACTATTCTTAGGTTATTGCGGCGCATACGGTTCTCAAAATCATCAGATTTTTGATGCCACAGGGTAATCTGTTTTTCTATCGTAGCTATCTTTTTAGGCATAGGGGTAACAGTATCTTCCAATAAAGCAGTCCTATTTTCCACTTCCATCATTCTCTCTCTTATACTCTGCATATCATGCCTGATCAGTCCTATATCATTTATAATCTCATCCATTTTACCTGTTAAGGTTGTATTACTCGAGTGGATGGCCTCCATTATCTGGGAGTTCATCTGTTTCAGGGTCAGTTTGGGATATTTCTCCTGTCTTTCTGCTGCTTTCCCGGACTGCGGCTGGGGCGTGTTAAGCTTCTGGGTTTCCAGCGCTGATGGCCCACCGCTCCGTGTCTGTGGGGGGCTACGTCCGCCGTCTTGCTTATCCGTTCGAGCAAATTCTTTAAGACGATCGGCCGCCGACTGCTTACTATTGCTCATTGCACCAAGCGATCATTTTCACGGGTTTAAAGTCTCGGTAGCAAAAGCCGATCAGGGTTCCATAGGAGATTAGAGCACCACCAAGCGTTCGTTTTCGTGGGCTTAGGGTCTCGGTAGCAGGGACTATTCAGGATACTGCCGGAGACTCAGGCTGATCTCAAACCTCCCGCTGTTCACATCCGAACGCCGCGTCCGACCGTCACATCCGATCGTGTCGGCGGAAGCGGAAGTCAGGCCCAACCTTATGCAACTTTAATGCATATGTATTCTTATATTTAATAATTAGGGATGGGCCGAACACCCCCCTGTTCGGTTTGCACCAGAACATCTCGGACGGGGAAAAGTTCTAGCGAACATGCAAACTCTAATAAAGTCTATGGGACACGAATAAAAAGTCCTAATTTAAAAGGCTTATATGAAAGTTATTTCCAAAAAAAGGGACCTGGTTACTGTCCTGGGGGACATGAATCATGTTGGTGGTGCCCTAAACCAAAAATATTGTTGGAAGCTAGCATAATCAAGATTCAGGAATAGGATAGGCAGCATATGCAGTCTTCAACGGATCCCAGATCCCTAGCAAATTCAATCACTTACATCTGCATCAGGAGCTTGATAGCTGCTGTTGATCCAGGACTGATTAATTTTGATAAATGTCAGCCGGTCAACGGAGTCTGTGGACAGATACACTCTTTAATCCATCACAAACCTCCAGCAGTGCTGAATGTTCATTAAGAAAGCATGCTGAATGCAGGACAGGCCAGTATCTCAATTTCATATTGAGCAAGTTCTGGCCAGTGGTCCATCCTCAAGACTCATTAACCCAGTGGATGCTCAGTTGCAAAGGTCTTCAAGTCTGTTCTTGCCCCTAGATAATCCTGTAACATATGATGCATACGTTGCTCAAACTATACACGTACAGCTCCTGTGGTTTCTGGCGACTGTAAACTCTCCCTGGAAGACTGCTGTATGTTATCCTCTACATCAATGCTGACACAATCCTCCTCCTCCTTCACCCCTTCCTCCTGTGTGTTTGGAAGTCCTGCAGGAATGGTATTTGCATAAAGGGGGCCTTCAGATGAAAGGAAGTCCTCCTCTTCCTCCCGCTGTTCTGTCTCAAGTTCCCTGTCCATGATTCCACAAAGCGTGTGCTCCAGCAGGAAGACTAGAGGGATAGTGTTACTGATGCATGCATTGTCGCGGCTCACCATCCTTGTGGCCTCCTCAAATGGTGACAGGGCAGGTCATGCAGTATCAGCAGCCACTGGCATGGTGGAAAGAAGCTGCAGCAAAGGAATATGACATAATTGGTCATGATTAATAAAGCAACCAATTGTTTTGGTCCAAGAAATCCTCCTCCTCCTGTTCCTAGACTGGACTTGGGTCAAAGCAATAACTCCAAGGCCAATAATAAATAACACATTATCTCCTCTGATTCCACAACATGTCTGGTTGACGAACGGCCATTCATAAATGAACTGAAAAGCACAAAATCAAAAGCGCAAACTGAAAAGCGATAAATGAAAAGCGCCAAAAGAAAAGCGCAAATCAACACTCACCAAACTTCTACTAACACAAAATTAGTAGAAGGAACCCAAAGGGTGGCGCTAAAGAGCTGAAAAACCTCGTAGTACGTCACTACGTTCGTGTTAGTTGGCCGACAATTACTTGCCATTTGTATGCAAGACAAAATCCAGGCACACGCCTTCGGACAAAAGTCAGAGGTTTTGTCTGTGGAAAATTTGATCGTGTGTACGAGGCTTTAGAGTGGGTATTACAAAGCAGCCTGCATTTTACTGCCTATTCATAAAATGCAGGTCATGGTACAAAGCCTACAGTATATCATAGAGTTCTCTCTGCTTAATAGAGAGGAAGGACAGCGTAAAGACCAGGACCATAACTTTGATAGGCCACATGACCAAGATGTGTTTTTTTTTTTTTTTTAGATCTATCGATTTTACTAGCACTCTGCTGCCCTCAATCTCAATACTAAGAACATTTTTAAAGCACACCACTGTGCTTCAAAATGTGCACTTTTCTGTTTTGAAAAGCAGTGGTATGAATGTGGTAAGGCCATAGATCTGATGTATAAATTGAACTCTTATTATTTGAATCAACACAGTCTTACTTTCACATGTATAATGGTAGAATAAAAAGAACATGTACTGTATTACTTCTATGTTATATGCTCTTTTTCCAAGAAAAACAATAGTCCATGTGTTAAATCTTTCTTTGCACTCAAATTCTTCTGCAGCTTTTCCAAGATACACCATGCATAAGGTGATGCACGAAGCTTGAAAGAAAAAATACAGGGAAGCTTGTTTAACTGTTCTACATTGCACCCTTCCCTGTTCTTTTTCTCTTTTACTTTCTCACGTGTATAAAATATTACAAATCCATTAACAATAACATGTTTATTTCAGGAGTTATATCTGTATCACTTATAGTAAACAGAGGCTTGCCTAATCTGTAGCCATAGTGGTAAACATTTGAACATCCAAAGAATATTTCTGCTTTGTAAAAAGGTGGAATATAACATGCTTTTTCTGCACATTATTTGAAAATAAAATACTAAACAAAAAATACTACTGTGACATGTACAATTCTAAAGAATTGATTGCACAGCAATAAAGCTGTAGGTCAAAGAAGGTCAGTACACCATGCTACTGAAGCAAAAAAAAAAAAAAACATATACATGGGTATTTATCAATGGAAACATGCTCAGATGCAGCAATGTTTAAAAAATAAGCAATGGGCAGGAAAAACTGCCCAACAGTGTATAACCCCGAAGGGATAATTTTTAAGCCCACTGCAAAGTATTGTATAAAATGTATGAAAAATGTTACAACATCTCCTCAATCCCTGTCAACTGTGTTCTGAAGAGTGATCCACTGCAGAGTGCTCTTCAGAGGGCAAAATCTGTATAAATGTGCAGCACTGATCAGGCTGCAATGATGGACAAGGCTCTAATGATGGGCAAGGCTGCAGATGGACACTGATCATGCTGCAATGATGGGCAAGGCTGCAGATGAGTACTGATCATGCTGCAATGATGGGCAAGGCTGCATATGGGCACTGATCATGCTGCAATGATGGGCAAGGCTGCAGATGGCCACTGATCATTCTGAAATAATGGGCAAGGCTGTAGATGGGCACTGAGCAAGGCTGCAATGATGGGCACTGATCAGGCTGCAATGATGGGCACTGATGAGGCTGCATTGATGGGCACGTTATATGCCTGTGCATGTTATACGTCAATAAATACGGTATTTTACCTACTCTAACAATACTAGTAGATTGAACAAAAACTGAAGAATATGATTGATGTACTAGGAAGAATATAAATACCCGAAAAATTGAACAATTTTTGATATTTGCAGACAAATTTTATACACATTTGAAAAGCCACATTTTGAAGATGCACACAGTGTGTCAACATGTGCTATCTGCCATCAGGGGATTTCAATGTATGTGCTTTGTGGCTGCAACCCCTTCCTCAAAACTCAAGTAGGTGAGAGGAAGGGGTTGCACCCACAAAACACATCCATTGATTCCCCATGATGGGAGATAGACATGGGATCATGAGGGGAATCCCCAGTTTGACTCCCAATTTGTGTGCATCTTCAAAATTTGGCTTTTACAGGGGTGACTTCACCACATCTGATGAAGGCAATATCAACACATTTTGGACACTATAATGTCTGATATTGCCTTCAGTGTTTCAATATTGAATCTTGTAAGTTCCAGAGTTGTGTATGTTATGTTTTGAAACATGCCGGTTTATGTACCCAAAAAAAGTTTATAAAAAAATTATGAAACCAAGAATTTGGGTTTTTACCAAAAATATGTTTTACAATGCACATGTGCAAAAATAAAAGGTTTTTTACTCAACAATGTGTGGCTTCTTCTTTCAATGATCAATACCATTTTTTGTGTTAAGTTGGTATTTACAGTGACAATGGGTGTTATTAATAATAAAAAAAAAAACACTTGGCACTACAAGTGCACTAGGAGAACCTAGGGGACAGCAAAAATAAACCCAAGCAGTAAATGAAATACAAGATTTTATCTGATAAAAGAGAAAACGTATTCAAAATTGGCTGGCAAAGCAATGGCCCCCCTACCCGTAAAATATTGTACATATTTTTCTCGCACTTCACGGGCACGTTGGGGGGGGCAAGCCACGATAGCCAGCTTCCAGGGCCATCATTGGAATTTCTGAAAGTCCGGCCTCAGGTCCGACGGAGGCAACATAACTTGCATTATGTCTTTTTAAAAAATTGTGCACGATGCAGCAACATAAAATTATATGGTCTAGTTTATATTCCGCTATATTTATGGCGGTTTGAAACAGGCGGAACTGGCTGGCCAGGATCCCAAACATATTCTCCACGACTCTTCTGGCTCTGGTCAGTCGTTAAATAAAAACCCTCTTCTCTGGGGTGAGGGTCCTCTGGGGGAATGGCCTTATCACGTGATCACCCAGACCAAATGCCTCATCTGCGACAAAGACAAATGGCAGTCCTTCCACGCTCTCCTCCGGAGGTGGCAATCCCAAGCCCCCATTCTCGAAACATCGGTAGAATGCAGTCCGGGCAAATACTCCACCATCCGACATTCCTCCCCACCTAAACATACACAAACGCGTATGTCGCCGACACCACTGCCATCAACACGATGTAATTATAATAGTATGACCCCGAATAGGGTGGTGGGACGATGTGGACGTGCTTCCCATCAATTGCCCCTCTGCAGTTGGGAAAGTCCCAACAATGGGCAAATTGGGAAGCCACAGTCTGCCATTCCTGTGGCATTGAAGGAAACTGGAGTCAAACAAGTAAAAAAAAAAAATTGTAATTTTGCACATAAACATTGCAAGCAGATTAGACACAAACATTCTTGGCCAACATCAGTATAACATTTATTTTAAGAAATATTTAAAGGCAAAAATATAAGGTCCACTTATCAGATTCATCACCACCTCTGATGGCCCCTTGGAAATATTTTAGGGGGGTATGTTTTGGACAGGTAACCCTCTCCACTTCATTGAGAGCTGAATGCATAAATAATGTGTATTACTTTGGCCAGCCCCTCCTTACTTACATTAGTGGCAGCCCACTGGACAGGTAAGAAGTGTCATAATACAAAAATATGAATACATGCTGTACAAATGGAAGAACGTTTTTACATTCTGCAATTACCTATCAAGATAATAATAGGAGGAAAAAACTTTAAACAGTACCATTTGAAAGTACTCAGGCAGGCCCTTCGACTACATGCTTTGTTGAATTCATCCATAAATATGACCACAAAAGAGGTAGGTAAAGTGTGTGGGTTTGCAAAGTCAGCATATAGAGGATTGTTATCAGCTGACTCAGCCGTTGGGGGGAGGGAGGGTTCCAAATGAGGTTGCCCCCCCCCCCCCCCCAAAAAAAGCCTCTTGCACTCTGCATGAATTTAAGGACACAAATAACATTTCAACACATTTTAGGGGGTCTTTAGTGTAAAGCACTACTATGGAGCTGTGACTAGGCTAGGTGTATATGGGCCCAGGATAGCATGCTGGGGAGGTTAGTGAAGGCAAATATGCATGTAGGCCAAAAAAGGAGCATTACAAGCTTACAGCATGCATGTGGACAAAGGGGACATTCACAGCATATTACAATCATGGTAATTAGGGAATGATGAAGAAGATGAAGAAAAAAAATACATTAGCATACATTAAATACATAGAATGTGATGTTAAAGGAGATATCTTACCTTAATAATATAAGTCGTTCTGAAGGACCTGAATAATGGCAGAACAGGTCTCTGGGATAATGATCCCCAGAGCCTGGGGGAGGTGCCTGTTGAGAACTTGAGGTCCTGCAGGGTTCTCCCAGTCTCCAAGTACCACAACGTGGCGACTAGCCTCGGCTCCGGAGTGATGGCTTGCCTCATGCAGGTATCCTGCCTGCTGATATAAGGGGTCAGCAAAGCCAATAGACGGTGAAAAACAGATACAAACTGACTGCACACACTCAAAAACAGATACAAACCCACAAGCACAAACTGAACAGCAGTAAAACGATCTGAAAAAGCATGAGTCTGAAAAGCGCGAATCGTCTCTAACCAAACTTCTACTAACATGAGATAAACACGAGATTAGCAGAAGGAGCCCAAATGATGCACACTCATGGTACATACTGAAATACTCTTTGCATCCAGTATTTGGAAATGCTCTACTCCATTAAACTCTGGCATCCTTGGTTGGAATGGTACTCTGGGATCTCTGGTACTCGATAAAACTCCCTCCTCACAGTTGAGATACTCAATTAGTAAATTAATCTCCCTCTAGATCATAATGTTATATACCCTGACTGTATGTGTTTAGTGTTATCTACTTTTTTGTTCCTGCTCCTCCGCTAGAGGCATGAGCACTTTGTGCTTGGACCGAATTAAGGTTGCACACTAAATACTGTACCATGTACCTCATTGTTGGTTTTTCTGCTGAATGTCTTTTATCATTATGAATCTGTCTTGTATAATATAAAATGTAATACACATTAATTAAAAAGAAGTTAGCAATATACAGTATGTGACCATCTAACATTGATCCATCATATAACTAAATCATGGCAATAGGAACATAAACTTAAACCAGCAGCCCTGACCAGGCTGTAAAAATTAACAGCAGCAAATTAACGACATTCACTCTTACTTACATTCGTACTGACATTCAAGAAGTGCAATAAGGAGGGAAATGAGGAGAAAAGGATGGGAGGGAAGTAGGTAGTAGGTTTCCTGGTGGATTAGCTTAAGTCTGGCTCTAGAAATAGCTAAAAGCGGTGGTGGAGCGAGAACATAGAGTTCCACTAATACCACCTAAACCTGGAGCCCTTTCTTGTTACAACTAATGAATTCCCGTGATAGAGATAGGATCCTGGTGGCTCCTAGGGCTAAACCAGATATAACCTTTGAAAACATCAAGTTATTATTTTTTCTGGACTATTCTCAAGAAGTTCAGCAACACCGCAAGTCCTATACAGTGATCTGAGAAAAAAAAGTCCTTCCGCCGTCCCTGTCACTCCCCCCCCCACTTTTTTTTTTTTTTTATATAGGACAAGTAGAATAATAGTTGCCTATTTTGGTACATTTTGGGATAAGGCCTTCTCCACGCCTCCTTGTTTTTTGTTTTTTTTGGATGCCATTGGAGGAAGCCAGGGAGGGCTTATCAATGCCCATGGGGTGTGTTTTTGTTGTTTGTTGGTTACCGATACACATTGTATTTTTCTACTTATACAAAATTTATTTATTCAAATGTTTGTTGCTTTTAAAGCGGTTCTGCACACTTTTTTTTTTTTTTGGGCTATATGCCAAGGGCATATAGCTCAATTGGGGGACTTACCTGTTCCATGTTCCAACTCGATCGCCGCCGGTTTTCATCTTCATCTTCTTCTTGTCTTCTTCTTGTCTGCTGGGGTCCATCTTGCCTGTGGGCATGTGAAACCCCACAGGCACTGTTGATGGCCCAGCATGCACCGCCGTTACTCGCGCGTGCGCAGTAACGGCACATCTGCCGACATCTCACGAGATTTCGGCAGATGTGGCCGAAATCTCGGGAGATTTCGGAAGATGTGGCCGAAATCTCGCGAGATTTCGGAAGATGCCCGCACTGACTCCTGGGATCAATGACACCAGATCCCAGGAGACAGTGCGGCGTGACGACGATCGACGCAGAGACCCCGCCCGCCGCCGCAGAGAGAGAAGACCGGAAGTCTTCAATAACAAGGTAAGTAAAAAAAAAAAAAAAAAAAAAAAACATTTCATTTAGTACTCTTTGCCTGATTTGGAAGGCAAAGAGATTTACTAAATGAAATGGGTGCCGAACCGCTTTAAGGCTTAACCACTTCCCGACCGCCCCATGTACATATACGTCGGCAGAATGGCACGTACAGGCAGAACCACGTACCTGTACGTGCCATTCTTCAGGCGCGTGGGGGGGTCCGATCGGACCCCCCCCGGCCGGCGGGGACGGTCGGGATCGCTTCAGGAGCGATCCGGGATGAGGGGACGGCCAGTGGTTTCTGGCCACCCCCTCGCGATCGCTCCTGGCGAATCAGATGCTTCCTCTGTCTGTGTCAATCAAAACACAGGCAGAGGAAGTGATGTCACGCTCGGTGCGCCGGTCTATGTGACCGGAACGCCGAGCTGTGAACATCTAAAGGTTAGTGCACCAACAGTACACTGACACCAGTACACATAGGCACACAAAACACCCCCCCGTCACCCCCAGATCACCCCCCAGATCACCCCCTCCCCCCCCAGTCACAGTGTCACTAATTGCAGTGATCATTTTTTTACTGATCACTGCATTTAGTGTCAGTGTGACTGTAATAACTGTCAGTGCAGTTAGTTTTAGGTCCAAGGTAGCCCCCTACCCCCCCCCTAATAAAGGTTTAACCCCTTGATTGCCCCCCAGGTAACCCTTTCACCCCCTTTTGCCAGTGTCACTAAGCGATCGTTTTTCTGATCGCTGTATTAGTGTCACTGCTGTCGCTAGGTAACCATTTTTTTTTTTTTAGGTAACCGCCATGTTTATATAGGTTCATAAATAGGTTTATAGGTCAGGTACCCCCATATTACAACCTAAATAAAGGTTTTAACCCCTTGATTGCCCCTAGAGTTAACCCTTTCACCAGTGATCACTGTATAACTGTCACTGGTGACGCTGGTTAGCCAGTTAGTTATTTTGTTATTTAGGTTCCCCGTCAGGTTTTTATATAGCGTCAGGTACCCCCATATATTACCTAATAAAGGTTTTAACCCCCTGATTGCCCCTAGTTAACCCTTTCACCCCCTTTTGCCAGTGTCACTAAGCGATCGTTTTTCTGATCGCTGCATTAGTGTCGCTAGGTAACCATTTTTTTTTTTTAGGTAACCGCCATGTTTATATAGGTTCATAAATAGGTTTATAGGTCAGGTACCCCATATTACAACCTAAATAAAGGTTTTAACCCCCTGATTGCCCCTAGAGTTAACCCTTTCACCAGTGATCACTGTATAACTGTCACTGGTGACGCTGGTTAGCCAGTTAGTTATTTCGTTATTTAGGTTCCCCGTCAGGTTTTTATATAGCGTCAGGTACCCCCATATATTACCTAATAAAGGTTTTAACCCCCTGATTGCCCCTAGTTAACCCTTTCACCCCCTTTTGCCAGTGTCACTAAGCGATCGTTTTTCTGATCGCTGCATTAGTGTCGCTAGGTAACCAGTTTTTTTTTGTATTACTGTTACGGGTGACGCTGGTTAGTTAGCTTTATTTTTTATACTGTCAGGGCACCCGCCATTTATTACCCAATAACGGTTTAACCCCCTGATCGCCCGGCGGGTGATATCAATTAGGTTTTAGGGTCAAATAAGGTCTGCGTCGCCCCAGGTTAGTGCCAGTACCGCAAACACCCACGCGCAAAGCATACACCTCCCTTAGTGGTACAGTATCTGAACAGATCAATATCTGATCTGATCAGATCTATACTAGCGTCCCAGCAGTTTAGGGTTCCAAAAAAAAAACGCATTGTTAGCGGGATCAGCCCAGATACCTGCTAGCACCTGCGTTTTCCCCCCTCCGCCCAGCCCAGCCCACCCAAGTGCAGTATCGATCGATCACTGTCACTTACAAAACACTAAGCACACATAACTGCAGCGTTCGCAGAGTCAGGCCTGATCCCTGCGATCGCTAACAGTTTTTTTTTGTGGTAGCGTTTTGATTCAGTCGCTTCAGTCAGGAGCTTTTTTACCTGTGAATCTCAAAAAAAAAAAAAAAAATAGTTGTCGTTTTATTGTTCTCTCTCTCACTCTATTCTCTCTCTATTGTTGCTCTTTTTTTACTCCATTCTATTCTGCAATGTTTTATTATGTTTTATCATGCTTTATCATGCTTGCTTTTCAGGTATGTAATTTTGTTTACTGTGTTTTAGTGTTAAGCATTTTTTTGTTTTCAGGTGCGCCATTCAGTTGCAACGCGGATTTATTTATCTTGACAGCAACAGCGTTTGCTCCCACGATACATAAAGCCGCGACTCCAACGCTGTAGGAGGTGATTTCACCACCACAGTTAAAAAAAAGAGCATATATGCCGAAGCATGGGGGCAGCAGGGGGGGGGAGGAGCGATTGGCTCCTAATGCCACGTACATATGGTCGAAATTCCGACCGTGTGTACACGGCATAACTTTTGCGGGAGGATGCCCCCATGCATCGGCATATATAAATGGTGCATGTATGCCCATCATTAGAAGTGGGTGGATGAAGGGAGGTATTCTAATGGTGGGCATACCCACCAATCAATCTCTTTTTTTCGTTCAGCCAAGAGGCTGCATGAAAAAAAAAAGATTACAATATATGTCCAGTATGTTGCTGGACTTTGAATGGTTATACCAGAATGATGCCTGCAGGTTTAGGTATCATCTTGGTATCATTCTTTTCAGCCAGTGATCGGCTTTCATGTAAAAGCAATTCTAGCGGGTAATTAGCCTCTAGACTGCTTTTACAAGCAGTGGGAGGGAATGTCCCCCCTCCCGGATATAAACCGCGCCATTGGGAAATTGGGAAAGCATTTTATCACACCAATCTTGGTGTGGTCAGATGCTTTGAGGGCAGAGGAAAGATCTAGGGTCTAATAGACCCCAATTTTTTCAAAAAAAGAGTACCTGTCACTGCCTATTGCTATCATAGGGGATATTTACATTCCCTGAGATAACAATAAAAATCATAACAAAGAAAAAAAATGGAAGGAACAGTTTAAAAATAAAATAAAAAAGCTAAATAAATAAAAAAAAAACCAAAAAAAAAAAAAAAAAAAAAAAAGCACCCCTGCCCCCCCTTCTCTTGCGCAAAGGCGTACACAAGCGTTGGTCTGGCGTCATATGTAAACAGCAATTGCACCATGCATGTGAGGTATCACCGCGAAGGTCAGATCGAGGGCAGTAATTTTAGCAGTAGACCTCCTCCGTGAATCTAATGTGGTATCATGTAAAGGCTTTTAAAGGCTTTTAAAAATGTATGTAGTTTGTCGCCACTGCGTTTTTGTGCGCAATTTTAAAGCATGTCGTGTTTGGTATCCATGTACTCGGCCTAAGATCATATTTTTTATTTCATCAAAAATTTGAGCAATATAGTGTGTTTTAGTGCATTAAAATAAAAAAAAGTGTATTTTTTCCACAAAAAATGCGTTTGAAAAATCGCTGCGCAAATACTGTGTGGAAAAAAAAAATGCAACACCCACCATTTTAATCTGTAGGGCCTTTGCTTTAACATTATATATAGTGTTTGGGGGTTCAACGTAATTTTCTTGCAAAAAAAAAATATGTTTTCATGTAAACAAAAAGTGTCAGAAATGGCTTTGTCTACAAGTGGTTAGAAGAGTGGGTGACGTGTGACATAGGCTTCTAAATGTTGTGCATAAAATGCCAGGACAGTTCAAACCCCCCCCAAATGACCCCATTTTGGAAAGTAGACACCCCAAGCTATTTGATGAGAGCAATGTTGAGCCCATTAAATATTTTTTTTTTTTGTCCCAAGAGATTGAATAATGAAAAAAAAAAAATATATATATTTTTTTTACAAAAAGTTGTCACTAAATGATATATTGCTCAAACATGTCATGGGCATATGTGGAAATACACCCCAAAATACATTCTGTTGCTTCTCCTGAGTACGGGGATACCACATGTGTGGGACTTTTTGGGAGCCTAGCTGCGTACGGAACCCCAAAAACCAATCACCGCCTTCAGGCTTTCTAAGGGTGTAATTTTTTTTTTTCACTTCTCACTGCCAATCACAGTTTCGGAGGCCATGGAATGCCCAGATGGCATAAAACCCCCCAAAATGACCCCATTTTGGAAAGTAGACACCCCAAGCTATTTGCTGAGAGGTATGGTGAGTATTTTGCAGATCTCGCTTTTTGTCACAAAGTTTTGAAAATTGAAAAAAAGAAAAAAAAAAAATTTTTTTCTTTACTTTCTTCATTTTCAAAAACAAATGAGAGCTGTAAAATACTCACCATGCCTCTCAACAAATAGCTTGGGGTGTCTACTTTCCAAAATGGGGTCATTTGGGGGGGTTTTGTGCTATTTTGGCATTTTATGGCCTTCGAAACGGTGATAGGTAGTGAGGAGTGAAATCAAAAATTTGCACCCTTAGAAATCCTGAAGGCGGTGCTTGGGTTTCGGGGCCCCGTACGCGGCTAGGCTCCCAAAAAGTCCCACACATGTGGTATCCCCATACTCAGGAGAAGCAGCAAAATGTATTTTGGGGTGCAATTCCACATATAACTATGGCATGTGTGAGCAATATATCATTTAGTGACAACTTTTTGAAAAAAAAAAAAATCTTTTTTATTTTTGTCTTTATTCAATCACTTGGGACTAAAAAAAAAAATATTCAATGGGCTCAACATGCCTCTCAGCAAATAGCTTGGGGTGTCTACTTTCCAAAATGGGGTCATTGGGGGGGTTTTGTACTTCTCTGCCATTTTAGCACCTCAAGAAATGAAATAGGCAGTCATAAATTAAAAGCGGTGTAAATTCCAGAAAATGTACTCTAGTTTGTAGACGCTATAACTTTTGCGCAAACCAATAAATATACGCTTATTGGCATTTTTTTTACTAAAGACATGTGGCTGAATACATTTTGGCCCAAATGTTTGACTAAAATTGAGTTTATTAGATTTTTTTTATAACAAAAAGTAGAAAATCTCTTTTTTTTTCAAAATTTTCGCTCTTTTTCCGTTTATATCGCAAAAAATAAAAATCACAGAGGCAATCAAATACCATCAAAAGAAAGCTCTATTTGTGGGAAGAAAAGGACGCAAATTTCGTTTGGTTACAAAATTGCATGACCGCGCAATTACCAGTTAAAGTAGTGCAGTGCGAAATTGAAAAAAGACCTCTGGTCCTTTGGCTGCCAAATGGTCCGGGGCTGAAGTGGTTAATGTACACAGGACATTTTTACAACCTCTCCTGAACGATTTAACTTGACAGATAGTAACCCACATTTAAAACGTGCGTTCTGCCGCGTTTACATGCTGCCTATTATGGCGTATAGCCAAAAATGAAAAACGCCTGTAAACGAAACGCCGGCTTAATGCGAATTACTGCGTTTAGCCGCGTTTAGAAGCATTTGGCACTTGAAATGCCTCTAAACTCAGCGTCTGAACTTTTTTTGTCTTTCCAAAAAAGGCCTCCAAACTCAACTGCCTAGAAACTACTATAAACAACCCTGTGTACATGTACTGATAAGATAACACAGAGGAGCAGTTGAAAAAAATGCCTAACTGCTCCTAAACTTACGTTTAGAAGCAGCAGTGTACATGAGGCCTTAGATCCATTATTTTGCAATCCCATCTATTATTTAAGCATTATGTTTTTTACTTTGTAGATGACATCACGTGACCAGAAAGTTTTGTCTATCTTGTCATTGAATGTCCGTGGCCTTAATTCAAAATTTAAATTCTTCCCCCCTATTATACCCTTTGATTATAATCTATGTTTTCTTGATATCTCCTATTCATAGACCTAATTTTTCCAATTTGCAGTTGAGACACATATATACTTTCAGATTAGTAAGGATTGGCTAGAGGTCCAGAGACCGCAATCCTTCGAGTTCTTTACAGTAGTTACCATATGTGTCCCTTCATTATTAAGATTATATCTAAGCCGACCTATCCTAAGCTTTCATATAATCTAGTTAGAGTTATTTGATTCATTCTATTACACACAAAATTACTTTATTTACTTTACCAGATTTAAGGTATTTAATATAACTTACTTGTGCACGATTTTCGCAGCTCATTTAGATTGCATGAATTGTTATATAAAAGGTATACAGTATATACTCGAGTATAAGCCGAGTTTTTCAGCACATTTTTTTGTGCTGAAAATGCCCCCCTCTGCTTATACTGGAGTCAAGCACTTTTCTACAGCAGAGAATGACATTTTCCAACCCGAATTTGGTGCCCCGTATCTCGGGGCCACTTGGTGCCAGGAACCACAAATTTGGTGTTCAAACCCAGAGGAACTAGCACTACAACATATCCTAGCGCCAAGGGACCCCAAGATATGGGGCCCCAAAATCGGTCAACTGCAGACCCCAAATTTTGGCTGCCAGTAATGGGCATTTAAGAACCCATAAATACCAAGTTTGAAGGTCAGGGGACATATGGCTGCAAATGGGCACAGTGAGGCATGCAAATGGGTACAGTGAGGCTGCAAATGGGAATTGTTGACCCTCTTTTCCACTTACAGTAGCTGCGCATTTCTTGCCCTAGGCTTATACTTGAGTCAATAAGTTTTCCCATTTTTTTGTGGTAAAATTAGGTGCCTCGGCTTATATTCGGGTCAGGTTAGACTCAAGTATATACGGTAAGTGGAATTAATTTGCTAGAGTTTTTATAGTGAGGCAAGGGAGACAAAGAGGACAGTAATGCAGAAGGAAGAAGCGAGATATGAGAAAAAATAATAAATAAGAATAATGGAAAAAAGAACAAAATATTTTTACCCCCCATAAAGATCTAGGAATGCATTCGATTAGAGAAATGGTTTATAGCTGAGGGCATCATTTAACCCTGGATAGGTTGTAGCTTTTAGGTCAAAGATCCAGCGAGCCTCACGTTGGAGTAAGGTGCGATCGTAATTGCCGCCTCTTTCACCTTGGGGGTACATGCTCGAGTGGGAAAAAGTGCATTTTTTGATCATCATGGGCATGAAATAGTCCCATATGGCGACTGATTGGGGTTTCCATCTTCTTTCCACAGACAAGGGTTACATGATCCCTTATACGGTGGAAGAATGGGCGTTTGGTTTTGCCTATATAAAAAGCTGTACATTCGCATAACATAATGTATACTATGCCGATGGATTGGCAATTAACCAAAAACTTTGGTTTGTAAATCCGTTTATTTGGTAAAGTAATTTGTTTTGATGCATATATGTAGCGACAGAAATTACATTTGTGACAGGGTTTGGTTCCCACATTTTTTTCGTTGTTAGAATTCAAGCAGTCATCTTGGGTAGAAACATAGTGACTGCGTACAAGGGTATCTCGAAGAGATTGGGATCTCCTGAAGGTTATTACCTATATATGGTAAGTGAAATTACAAATTTTGCTTTCAATTTTATTATTTTAACTTTATTATCCATAATCTTATCTCTTATAAGCTTTTTATAAGCATACTTTGATTGTTTACATTTATCTTCTGAAAAGTTGTATATGCACTGTATTATTATATGATCTTGTAATACTGTATACTTTCTGTTCAATATATAATAAAACTCTATTGAAACTAAATTTAAAAGAGCACTGTTATTTAGATATTTGAAAACCTATTCTCCGCATATAGTGCTACTTCAAGAAACCCATCTTATGGGCAGTAAGCTTTTAGCACTTAAGAAACCTTGGGTGCAGAAGGCTTATCATGCTACATATTCTACATTTTCTAGAGGGGTCTCGATGTTGAGTAGTAAATCTTTACCATGTATGGTGCAAGATGTATTTTCAGACCGTCAAGGTAAATATGTTTTGGCTTTGTTTCTCCTGTGGGGCCAGAGATATATAGTTGTCAATGTGTATGTCCCACCCCCTTTTTCAGGGACTTTATTACATAGTCTATCAGAATAAATCTCTTTGTATGGTCAAGCTAAGTTATTGATAATGGGAGATTTCAATGCTATACTTGACCCTGGTTTGGATAGACCAATTCCTCCTAAATATTTTTCCGGAGAGCTCTCGACCTGGGTCCAGACGGTAGGCTTGGTAGAGGCTTGGCGATGGAAAAAAACATTAATTAGATCATATTTTTGTTTTTCAACTTCCTATAAGACTGCCTGCCATATAGATCTAGCTTTTGTTGATTCGGCTATATTAGTAGATATGGTAGATGTTAAATATTTGCCTAGTGGGTTATCTGAACATACTCCATTAATGCTCACAATTCGCCTTCATTATTTTCGGGATCCAGCCCAGTGGAGATTGGAAACCTACTGGATTTCACATTTAGATGTGGTTAATAAAATTCCGCCCCTTCTAACAGAGTACTGGGAATTTAATGAAGGGTATTCCACTCCAGCAATAACGTGGGATGCTTTTAAGGCCTATACTAGAGGACAATATATATCCGTTATTAAATAGGTTAATAGGACCCAACGAGTAAATAGTGATCTTTTGCAGGCCACAGTCGATGAAAAAATAGCCCAATATGCTGCGGGTCCTTCAGAGGCTAATTTCAACGCTTTACTCCATAGCAAACGGGCCTTCCATTTGTATATGGCTGAGGTTATGAAAAAGGGATCTATATAAAAATAGGCAGAAGTCTTTCGAGCAGGGGGATCGTAATGGCTGTTTTCTGGCCATGATGGCTAAATGAACAGCCTAGTATTCCGATTTCGTAAATACGTACCCCCTCATGAGATTTCTACACAGCCTAAAATTATTGAGACCTTTCGTCAATTTTATCAGACATTATATACATCCCAGTTGACCCCTGATTTCCAGCCAACAGAGTTAGCAGCTTGGCTGGACTCATTAGCATTGGCTTGGTTATCAGATAAAGAGAGGGAGACATTAGTAAGTTCTATAACATCGGAAGAAGTCCTTTCGACCATTGGTTCCTTTTCCATGGGGAAGTTACTGGGACCGGACGGCTTTTCAATTGTATTCTACAAGGCCCCATGGGGATTTACTTGCTCCTTTATTGACCACCCTTTTCTCTAATTGTCTAAAAGAGGGAGCTTTGCCGGACTCAATAAGCCATGCCCATATAGTCTTAATTTATAAGAACCCAAAAGATTCATCCTCTTGTGCTTCATATAGGCCTATTGCTCTCTTGAATGTAGATTTCAAGATTCTGACCAAACTTATTTACAGACGATTACAACTTAGGATGTCTAGCATTATTGATCCAGACCAGACGGGGTTCATGGCCGGTATAGCCACTGATGTGAATCTGCGAAGATTATGTACTAATATCCATGCTTCACATCTTAATATAGGCTCTAGGGTGGTTGCCTCTCTAGATATAGAGAAGGCTTTGGATACTCTTGAATGGTCCTTTCTGTGGGAAGTGCTCCACAGAATGGGCTTTCCAATGGTATTTATAAAATGGTTGCAGGTCCTGTATAGACATCCCACAGCTGCAGTTAAAATAGGGGGGAGGATTGTTAACTTGGCAGGACTGCCCTCTGTCTGCAACCCTCTTTGCTATTGCGATGGAACCTGTGGCAGAGGCTCTTCGAACTTCGCCCAGTATTAGGGGGTTGCAAATTGGTTGGTTGGAGGAGAGGGTAGCACTGTATGCACATGATCTTTTATTATTTTTGAATGATGCTGGACCCTCTCTTCAAGGAGATTTACAGATATTGGATTATTTTTCAACCGTCATTGGGCTGAAGGTAAATTGGGCTAAGTCCTTGCTGTTCCCAATAGATATTGAGGCCTGTAGTATGGCTTCAAATGATATTCCATTGCAGTTCGTAGAGAACTTCAAGTACTTAGGAATGATAATCTCTCGCCAAGACTCTGAATTTATTTTCTTAAATTTGACTCCGATCCTAGGAGATATTGGGCTAAAGTTGAAAGCGTGGAAGTCGCTACCATTATCCTTATTGGGACGTATTAACCTTTTAAAAATTAAAATTATACCAAAACTTATGTACTTTTTTAGACAGACACTCTCCTAAGTGGCTCCCTGGCTCCTTTTTTACAAGTTTAAATCAGCTTTTAAGGTACTTGTATTTAGGGGGCATAGGGCACCCTACCGGTTGATTACTTCAATGCTCAACACTATTCAAGCTTGGGAGGCTGGCCTTAGATGTGAACATTATCCCAAAGAAGCGATTCCTAAAAATGCCCCTTTATGACAAAATCCTACCCTTCCCCATTTTTATAAATTACCAGAGCCTATCGCATGGACTAAGTACAATGTCAAACTACTTTTGCAGGTGATTACTGATCAGAAAATATCCCCTTTCTATACACTTGCCACAACTTTTAGCTTGCCTGGTTCTCACTTATTTCTTCAGCTTTCTCATGCATTTCACGCCCAGTTTCCACAAGTATTACGTACCTGGTACTGGAGGTCAATGGAGAGAGAGGGCTTCCCTTGCAGCTAATTTCCGGACCCCCCTGAGGGTGAAAACAGGAAAGGTCAGGCCCAAAGAAGCACGGGTCGCCTGCAGGACTGTATGCAGGAGGTTCCAGCGTACAGCTGGTGTGCTGGCATAGAATCAGCAGACAGGTGGCACCTGTGAGGGGTTGCAGGATTCGAATAATGCTGTGACTGGAGCGTGGTCAGAAGAAAGCCTAGGTCGTGAGCCGAGCCGAGATAGCTGGAGTCGAACACAGGAAGCAAACAGGAGACAGGTCGGTAACATGAGACACAGGAACAGGATTATCATGAAGATAACACACTGGAGGAGCCGAAGATCAACCAGCAAATGCAGACACTAGCAGACTTCCTTATATAGGCCCATGTGACCTGCTGGTAGAGATACTGGGTCCTAAAGTCCTCCTCCTGCCAGAGATGCTGGGTCTTAAAGTCCTTATCCTGCCATACGTGGTGGTAGAGATTCTGGATCCTAGAGCCCTTCTCCTGCTGGTGGTTCTCTGACAGTGCCCCCCCCCCCCAACCTAGCCTCTGGATGCTCATTTTGGCCATTTTCTCAGGGTATTTGGCCCAAAACTCTTGGAGGAGTCTAGGGGCTCTCTTCGGGTGTATACCCTTTCCATTTAATTAGGAATTGGGTTTGTCATGTATGTCCACATTGGCTTCAGGTCCGTTCCCTAGGATCCCGTTACCACGGGCTGTTTATGCGAGACCGGCCGGCTCGCTTTATGCCTTTACTGATTGATACACTGTAAGTGTTTTTCTGTTTTTATACTCTTCTATGGCGCTTGTGACCACCTTGACTGGCCCTATAGGATCCCAAACTTAGAGATATCCCTTTCCAGGATTAATTAGGAGACAATGTGGGTTCTGTCTCCAAGTCACGTCGCTTCAGAGTTGTCACAGAGACTGTTACAAATACGGGACTGCAGTCCAGAGACATTGATTCTACTTCAAAATTCTATGTCCAATATTTGCATTTTTTGTTTGTTTAGTTTTCTGCACAGGGGTTCACTAACTGCATAAGCTATACAGTTTTCACTTTTGTTCACATTTTCTACTGTTGAATCGGTTAATGTGTCACTAGATGCTCTGTCAGTTGTTTGCCAATTTGCACAACTTTTTTTCTACTGTTGAATCGGTTAATGTGTCACTAGATGCTCTGTCAGTTGTTTGCCAATTTACACAACTTTATGGCAGTAATATCGTTCACTTTATTCAAATAAGATTTTTTATTTTTTATTTTTACTTCACACATCACAACTCAGTTGTCTTGACAGCAACTCGGTTTGGTGTCATCACTTTCAAATTTTCACTCATATTTGAAGAGCCCAGCCGGATGTTTATTTATTCATTTTTCTCATACATATGGTATACCAACAGAGAAGGTTTTTTATACAGCCTCCTTTTGGATACACACCCATGAGAAACGCACTAGTCACATAGGCAACTCTCACTTATATTCACTTTATTAGCACATTATTATACACCACATTTTTTTGGTGATATTTTCAATTTTTAGCGCAGCTCCTTTTCATATTTAATTTTGGTTTATGTAGTATAACATTTCGAGCAGCAGCTTTACACACCTGGATAGCGCAACTTTTTTCCTACAACAGGTGTGAAAGACTGGATGGATCCTATATGGTTCAGGCAGAGACAGTTTTTACGCCACTGGGTTTATTTCCCGTTTGATCTGAAAGGGGCCAATATACCTTGGCCATAGCTTCCACGAAGGGCAGGCCAATTTCAGGTTGACAGACAGCCACACTTTGTCACATACCTTTAAGGCAGGATTCCCCCTCTGTTTCCGATCAAAGTGTTTTTTGTAATCCACTTGGGATTTCTGTATGGACTCCCGGAGGACCTGATAATTGTTTTGTATGAGAACCAGCCTGTCCTGCAAAGTGGGTACAGTAGTTTCAGGCATAGTTTCAGGCAGGGCAGCAGGGTGGAATCCATAATTGGCCCAGAATGGGGACTGGTTCATAGCTGAATGGACAGAGTTATTATAGGCAAATTCTGCCAGTGGGAGCAGGGATGCCCAGTCATCTTGGGAAAAAGCTGAAAAGCAGCAGAGATATTGCTCCAGGGTTTGATTTGTATGTTCCGTTTGCCCATTACTTTGGGGATGATAGGCGGGTGATAGGCAGAGTTCCACTTCCAAGGCTTTACAAAGGGCTCTCCAAAACCTGGAGGTAAATTGCACCCCCCCCGTCCGAAACTATGTTCTTTGGGAGTCCTTGAAGTCTGGTGATCTCCTTGATAAAAGTATGAGCCGTTTTGGCCGCAGAGGGAGTACCAATCATTGGTATGAAGTGGGCCATCTTGGATAGTTGGTCAACCACAACCAGGATGGTCGTGAAGTTTTCAGAGGGAGGAAGGTCAACAATAAAATCCATAGAGATCATCTACCAGGGGTGATTAAGGATAGGCAAGGGTCTCAAAAACCCCCAGGCTTTGGCTTTGTCGCCTTTGCTACGTAGACAGGTTGTGCATGACTTAACATAGGATCTGCATTCCAGACTGAGGTTAGGCCACCAAAAGGACCCCATGAATGAGCTCATTAGTCTTACGGGCCCCAAAGTGCCCATGCAAGTTGGTGGTCGTGGAATGTCCTGAGAACCTGAGACCTTGCTTCCTGAGGTACGAAGATTTTGTCCTGCTGCCAAAGTAATCCATCCAGCCTCCTTAATAAATCATGTTTAGATTCGGGGCAAGATGCAGAAGTTTGTTCAATGGATGCCTTTAGGCTGGGTTGAATTAGCAAGAAATGTTGTGCAGATAAGATGGTGCTTGGAGGAGCAGATTCTGTAGATGTGGGGAACATCCTGGACAGGGCATAGGCTTTCCTGTTTTTGGAACTCGGGCGGTATGTCAGGTGGAAGTTAAATCTAGAAAAGAATAAGGCCCATCTGGCTCGTCGAGGTCTTAGGCATTTTGCAGATCTTAGATATTCCAGATTTTTGGGATCTGTGAAAATCATAATTGGGTGGTTAGCACCCTCCAGCGGGTACCTCCATTCCTCAAGGACGACTTTAATTGCCAGGAGTTCTCTGTCACCCACATCATAGTTTCTCTCGGCCTAATTCAGCTTCCTGGAGCAAAAGGCTACTGGATGAAGTAGGGCCTTTGGTCCCTGACGCTGAGAGAGCACAGCTCCCGTAGCTACTTTGGATACGTCCACCTCGAGGACAAAGGGAAGAGCTGGGTCTGGATGTTGCAACATGGGAGCAGAGGTGAAGAGGGCCTTCAGCTGTTCAAAGGCCATTTGAGAATCCTGGTTCCAGGAGAAGTGTGAGTGTAGGCGAGTGATCTGGGTGATCGGGGCAATGATAGTTGAGAAATTTTGAATGAATTTCCTATAAAAGTTGGCAAAGCCCACAAACCTCTGGACCTCTTTCCTGTCAGAGGGTGCAGGCCATTCCAAGATTGCAGAGACCTTCTGAGGATCCATGGAGATCCCCTCCGTGGAGATTATGAGTCGCCAGAACTAGATAGATTGTTTCTCGAACTCGCATTTCTCTGCTTTGGCATACAAGCCATGGGTTCTTAAGGTCTTTAACACTTTTCTGACATGCTCTTGATGGAGTTCAAGTGAAGCTAAAGCTGAGAAAATTAGTATGTCGTCCACATAGACGATTAAGAACAGGTTAAGATTTTCCCTGAAGATGTCATTCACAAAATGTTGCAATGTTGGGAAGTTACATAGCCCGAATGGCATCACAAGGTACTCAAAGTGCAGAAAAGGGTGTTCGGAAGGCCGTCTTCCACTCATCACCTTCCCTAATATGAAACAGGTTTTAGGCCCCCCGTAAGTCCAACTTTGTGAAAACCCGGGCTGTTCGCAACCTTTGGAATAATTTAGGAATGAGAGGGAGTGGGTATCTGTTCTTGATGGTGATTTTATTAACCACCTCAATACAGTGCACTTACACCTCTTCCTGCCCAGACCAATTTTCAGCTTTCAGCGCTCTCACACTTTGAATGACAATTACTCAGTCATGTAACACTGTACCCATATGCAATTTGCGTTCTTTTTTCACACAAATAGAGCTTTCTTGTGGTGGTATTTAATCACTAGTGTTTTTTTTTATTTTTTGTGCTATAAATAAAAAAGACTGTATATTTTGTGAAAACAATGCCCTTTTCTTATTTTTTGTCATAAAATTTAGCAAATTAGTAATTTTTCTTCATAAATTTTGGCCAAAATTTATACTGCCACATATCTTTGGTAAAAATAACCCATATTAGTGTAAATTATTTGGTCTTTGTGAAAGTTATAGAGTCTACAAACTATGGTGCCAATCACTGAAAATTGATCACATCTGATTACTCCTGATGTACTGAAGGCCTATCTCATTTCTTGAGACACTAACAAGTCAGGAAAGTACAATACCCCCCAAACTATCCTTTTTTAGAAAGTAGACACTCCAAGGTATTAAGTAAGTAGAATGGTGAGTTTTTCTAAGTTGTAATTTTTTCCCACAATTCTTTGCAAAAAGAAGATATATTTTTTTTTTTTTTTTACAAAATTGTCATATTAACAGGTTATTTCTCTCACAGAGCATATGCATACAACAAATTACACCCCAAAATACATTCTGCTAAATGTGGAAAAAAAATTAAAACGCTTTTTTTTTTTTACACAAAGTTGTCCATTTATCAGATATTTCCAACACATAGCATGTACATGGCAAAGATGACACCCCAAAATACATTCTGCTACTCCTCCTGAGTATGGCGATACCACATGTGTGAGACTTTTACACAGCCTGGCCACATACAGAGGCCCAACATTGAAGTAGCACCATCAGGCGTTCTACGAGCATAAATGACACATCTCACTTCTCAACCACCATAGTCAAAAAAACAGGCCAGGGTCAGTTGACGTGGAAGGCAGTGGCATGGTTATTTGGGGAAGCATGGAAAATAGTCAGCACAGATGATGGAAATGGTTAAAAATATGGCATAATATTTTAGGGATGTATGATAAAGTTGGAAGCATTCACCAATGCAAAGGCCAGGTTGGAAGGGACACTGGGGATAATGGTAGCTGGTATCTTTTCGAAATCCTCTTTTGCTGCACACGCAAAAAATGTTTTGCCGTCTTCAGCCTGCTTCAGATGGTGGAATGTGGAAGGGGAAGTCAGCTAACAGCATCAGAGCGAAGGTCTTGTGAGGGGGTCTTTGTTGATAGATGAGGGACATGACAACTTCTTCTATGAATTTTAGGAAGGGGGCAGGGCTTTCCATGGATTTGGTGTCGACTATGTAGGAATTATAAATGGCCAAATGGATGAGAAAAATTGCTACCTTCTTGTACCAGAATTGGAACCTCCTTATTGACAAATAAGACTGAATCATTTCATCATTGAAATCCACCCCCCCATGTAGAAGTTATAATCTTGGAAACATGTTGGCTTTTCAATGGGATCTCGTCTTCTCTAAACATCAATTGTAATGTCGTCATGGATGATGGACATCATGTGCACGTCCCTTTTATTCTGCTACCTCAAGGCCAGCACTTCATTGCATCTCAATGTTGCTCTTTCCCCCTTCACAACTTTTTGTTCGCTAGAGATTGTGGGAAGCCCTTCCTATTCTGTCTGGAGGTTCCGCAGGCCAGGGTTTTTGCGATGTATAAGTGTTTGAAAAGGGGCAGGCTGGTGTAGAAGTTGTCAAGGTATATGTGATATCCTTTGTTCAAAAGTGGGTATGCCCGGTCCCATACAATCTTTCCAGTTGTGCCCATGTAGGCCGGGCACTCAGGGGGCTGGAGCTGGGAATCTCTTTCTTCATATATGCGGAATGCATACAGATATCCCGTGGCTCTCTCACGCAGCTTGTATAATTTGACTCCGTATCTGACCTTTTTGCTAGGAATATATTGCTTTAGTCCTAGCCAGCCTGAAAAGTGTACCAGGGACTCAGCGACACATATATTCTGATCCGAGACATAGAGTTCTGCAAATTGTTGGGAAAATAAATTTATCAGTGGGCAAATTTTATATAACTTGTCGTAATTTGGATGATTGCGGGGAGGGCACTGGGTATTGTCACTAAAATGAAGAAAGCACATTATCATCTCATATCGGAACATGGACATTACGGCAGAATAAATGGGCATGTGGTGGATGGGGTTGGTGGACCAATAGGCATGTCCTTAATTTTTTTTTTGTAAACACCATGTTTATGGTGAGGCCCATAAACAATTTAAGCTCCTCCAAATTCAGATCTCTCGACTCAAACAGACAGGCATATGATGATTGGGGGTTGTTGGCAATATACTGCTGGGCATATAAATTTGTCTGGTCCACGATGAATTTCAGCAAAGTGTCGGGAAAAACAGATAAAAAAAAATCAATTGGTGTGACATTTTGGGTGTTGGCCTGCACACCTGGCTGTGCTGTGAAAGGGGGAATAATTGGTGATCTGGAGTCAGAAGGCAGCCATGTTGGGTTGGCAAGACCATTTGGCATGTATGTAGAGGCCCTGGCTCTTAGGGGACATGACACTCTAGTAGTTGGGGGATTTGAATTTCCTGTGCTGGTACTCAGGCATGATGTGGCAGCACTGGTACTGGGCTTGGGCATTTGTTCCTGGGGCCTATCACCGGCGGCAGCGCTGGTACTGGGCATTTGTTCCTGGGGCCTATCGCTAGCGGCATCGCTGGTACTGGGCCTGGGAACTTGTTCTTTGGAGCCTATTGCTGGTGGCAGCGCTGGTACTGGGCCTGAGAATATAATCCTGGTTGCTGGCAGATGTCAGGTTTCCAGAGTGCCATGCCCTTTTAGGAGGGACCCATTCTTCCTCTGAATCATTTGCCGATTCACTATTCTCAATCGGTTCAAATGCCGAATTTGATTCGGAATCAGAATTGGAATCTGATGAGAACTTCCTGCTGCTCTCATCAGTCATGGAGAGGATCTAGAACACTTCCTCACTAAAATAAAATCTTTTGGACATGACGCTGATGGCTGTGAGACAGGTGGCAGGTGACGGTCACTGATGGGCTGTGCGATGGGTGGCAGGTGACATTCACTGATAGGTGATGATGGTACCGCTGACGGCCACGGACGTTGACGGTCACTGACGGGTGACAGGCCATGGTCACTGATAGGTGATGGGTGCACCGCTGATGGTCACTGACGGGTGACAGGACACGTTCAGTGATGGGTGATGGGTGCACTGATGACGGTCACTGATGGGTGACGGGTGATGGCTGACAGTCACTGATGGGTGGCGGTGACAGGTGATGGGTGGCGGTGACAGGTGGTACTGACAGTCACTGATGGGTGATGGTGACAGTTAACAGTCACTGATGGGTGACAGGTGATGGCTGACAGTCACTGATGGGTGATGGCTGACGGTCACTGATGGGTGGCGGTGACAGGTGACAGTCACTGATGGGTGACGGTGACAGGTGACGGTCACTGATGGGTGCACCACTGATGGTCATTGATGGCAGTCTCTTATGTGACAGGTGCACTTTATGGGGTGATTGTTGGGTGACAGATGACAATAGGGGGGCGATGGGACAAGTGTTTGTATGCAGTACAATACAGACACAGATTGGTAACTCACTGCTCCTGGCTCTTCTCTCCTCACACTGGAAATGGTATGTGAGGAGAGAAGAGCTGGTAACAGCTAGTTACGGCTCTGTGTTTACATTTAGTGATCGGCTGTGAAAGGATCACAGCCAATCACGTGGTAAACAGCCGCCAGCCAATGGCTGTTTACCAGCGTCAGTGACGAGCAGTGTTCCCAGGAACGCGCCGCCACCAATGTGCACGCGGATTGCACGCATGCGCCTTGCACTGTGGGGCAGAACCATCTTTGATTGGCCGTGACTTCATCACGGCCAATCACGTGGTAAAAAGCCATGACTAATGGCTATTCACCCCCCTCGGTGGCTAGCGGTGTCTCCGTGACACGCCGCCACCAAGGGAACAGGGATGCACGCGTACAATCGCACGCATTCCCTGTTTAAATGGAGGGCCTTTATATGCTGCCCTCCCAGAACGAGAGCTGCACCGCCTGGCTGTCATATGACAAGCAGCAGTTAAGGTCCCGATAAGCAATGCATGGTCTGGGAGAATGATCCTTCTTCTCAAAGAAAAATATGCCAGCTCCAGCAGGTGAAGAGGAGGGGCGGATGTATCCTGTGGCTAGGTTTTCATCTATATATTGTCGGAGGGCCTCCAGCTAGGATACAGGAAAGATTAACCCAAAGGGTACTTCTGCTCCAGGTAGCAACTCAATCGTGCAGTCGTAGGACCGATGCAGGGGCAGAACATCAGCCCCTTTCTTGTCAAAGACATCAAGGAAATCAAGGTAGGCTGAAGGGACGGCATGACAGGGATCTGGTGAAGGGTTGGCAGGCAAGGAGATGAGAAGCTGATTTCTCCCTTGGGCCAGTCGATTTGCGTGTTTTGGGCCCACACTCAGGGTATCCCTAGAATGGCTGGGAATATTGGAGACCTGATGATGTCAAAGCGGAGTATTTCCTGATGGCCTGCATCTGTGGAGGCAAGGACAGGGATAGTCTCCTGAGTGATAGGTCCAGAGCTGGGAGCAGTACCATCTGCTAAATGTACGTCAAGTCTTTGATCCTTTAGTTTAAGGGGTATTCGCAAGTTCTTGGCAAGGTTGATGTCCAAGAAACAACTACAGGCTCCAGAGTCAACGATTGCCTGCAGCTTGATTTCCTTTTCAGCCACCTGCAGAGATATGGGGAGAATTACATGAGTGGATACAGTCCCGGATAACTGGAGGTATGAGGGGCGTGGCAGGCTGGATTTACTTGGGCGAACAGGACAACTGCGAAGGTAGTGGCCCGAAGCTCCACAGTAGAGACACAAGTTAGCTTGTCGTCTGCGTGATCTCTCTTCAGAGGTTAAAGCAGGGCGGAATAGACCAATTTGCATGGGTTCCCTATTCTAACAAGAAGCAGGTACCAGCAGGTTAACACGTTGTAGTTAGTTTCCAGGGCACTATTATTTTGTGCCGAGGATTTGCTCATGTTCCAAACATTATTCCAGTCAATTGCATCTGAAGAGACTTCAAAATCACACTCCCATCGGCAGGCCCGGACTGGGATAAGAACAGGCCCGGGCATTTTAGACTGAGCAGCCATATCTTTTCCAGGGACCGGGGGGAGAGATGTCGGTAGACATTCGCGGGGGTGGCTGGTGTCGGTCCTCCACAGTGTAATGTGCAGGGACACTATGATATAAAGGGGACTGCATTTTGTAAAGGGGCACTTTAATGGTTACAGTGCCCCTTTACAGTACAGTGCCCTTTATATTACAGTGACCCAGTCCTATTGTGGCCATACAATGCTAGTACTGTCTGTCTCCTATTGTGCCCACACTCCCCAGTGACACTGACCTGCTCTCTCTGGTGGTCCTGGACAGCAAGGTGCTCTCTTTCTGGTGGTGCGGTACAGCCTGGCTCTCTCTGGTGGTACGGTAGAGTGTGGCTTTCTGGTGGTATGGTACAGCGTGGATCTCTGGTGGTACAGTACAGCGTGGCTCTCTGGTGGTACGGTACAGCGTGGCTCTCTGGTGGTGCGGTACAGCGTGGTTCTCTGGTGGTGCGGTACAGCATGGCTCTTTCTGGTGGTGCGGTACAGTGTGGCTCTCTCTCTCTCTTGTGGTTGCGTGGCGCTCATGGCTCTCTCTGGTGGTGCGTGTACAGCGTGGCTCTCTCTGGTGGTGCGGGTACAGCGTGGGGCTCATGGCTCTTTCTGGTATTGTGGGTACAGTGTGGCGCTCATGGCTCTCTCTGGTGGTGTGGGTACAGCGTGGCGCTCTCTCTGGTGGTGTGGGTACAGCGTGGAGCTCTCTCTGGTGGTGTGGGTACAGCATGGCGCTCTCTCTCTCTGGTGGTGTGGGTACAGTGTGGCTCTATCTGGTGGTGCTAGGGCTATTAGTTCCCCCAGCACAGTCCTCTTTCTTTTTCCATGTCTCCTGGAGTACCTCTTTGTTTCCGGGTTTTCTTTTCCCCCAGCAGAGTGCATGCTGGGGACTGTAGCCGTCTCCCTGCTGAGATCAATTGGGCCTCCTATCTCTGGGACTACATATCCCATGATGCCCCACTAGTTCTTTCTGATTGGCCCTCCGCTGTGGCCAATTGGGAGGGAAGAAGAACAAGCAGGAAGCTTTCTTCTCTTCCGTCCAGTGCTGCCGGCATGTGGAAGGGGGGAAGAGGAGGGGGGGCATCCTGACAGCGGCACAGCGAAACTGGCAGCGTGGCTCTAAGGCTGAGCTGTGTGTGAGAGACACACAGCTCAGCCCATGCAGCCGCTAGTCCCGCCGGCAAAGTCACAGGCACGGCCGCATAGCGGTAAGCGAGCGGCGGCCGAGGCCTGTGTTAACCCTGTCCAGGCCGCGGCTGCCGCTTACCTGCCGCTATGCGGCCTGAACATCAACAGGTCACAGAATGGGCCGGCCCACCGGGCAAATGCCCGGTCTGCCCTATGGCCAGTCCGGGCTTGGAATTAGGTTTGTCTCTGAGTTGGAGATACAAACAGGACATGAGGCCTGAATAGTGGGGATCAAGATTACACACATTTTCAAATGTGATCAACTGATCTAAAGGCGAACCTTGGTCAGTATAGGTGAAATAGAAATGTTTAATAGCAGACAATTTCCAAATTGGGTAGACCATGTGATTCTTGTAAGAATGGGAATGCTTTATGATCAGGTTAGAGATTTATCCAAAAGGGGGCCACAGACAACTGCTTCCAGACCTACCCAGAGAGGGCTTTCATTGACAGCCTTGATGCAGCAATGTACCTTAACATGCATTTCCACATGTATGCAACAAATATCTTTAACCTCAAATGTTGAAACAGTTTGGGAATGTGCTGGGGATTTTTTTGTATTGTTCTGTGCATTATTTGTAAGTACTGTATATTGTGGGGGTTTACAAAAGCCTTTCACAAAATTCAGCCCAGTGAGTTTAATATGTTTCAGGTTTTTTTTTGACAGATGTTATTAAAAAAAAAAAAAAAAGTTCAAAAACACACAAAGATAACCTTTACAGGGGTTTTCATCATCACGATAAAAAAACTGAAATTTTTGGATTCTGGATTTCATAGTCTCTGAGCCTTTCTCTGCACTCGCTCACACCCTGTTGCCTCATTAAGCCTTGTGACAAACAAACTGCCCAAATTGGGCTGCACAGGCTTCTGGCTAATAACATACAGTCTTTTAAAGGCTAAGTTCACGTTTTGAAAATAATAATAATAATAATAAATGCACATTTTTTTGCAGGTACAAAAATGTGTAGTTATTTTTTGCTAAGGAGCCTGCAGAACATTGCAGATGTGATCAGCAGATGATAGGTACCATATCAGGCTCATGCAAAGCCAGTTTTCTCTACTCAGAGCAGGCATCCCAGAGTCCCTGAACCTGCAAAAGTGAGAGCCCTGGGTGATATTTAACACTTTACTGTGTGTATATATATATATATATATATATATACACTGAAAGGCACCTGTATTTACGCTGGCAGACGAGTTTGCCGCTCGTGGAGTTCTGTGCATTATCCTATGATTGTATGTGCATACCCTCATTTTTATCAATAAAAGTTATGTTTATTCAAAATACTACACAATACGGACCCCCTCTCTTTTCTAATCTCTCCCTTGCATCCACTGAGAGACAAGGCATTTCTAGATCTACAGTGGCCCAGCACTATGGTAGAAGGAAGAAGTGAATCTTACAGATTTGTATACACATGCGGTTACCTCATTACTGCAAGGTAAGAGGCCATTGCTACCAGTGTGTGTTTTTGCACGAAGAGGAGTTTACTATTCCTTGGCACCTTGATGTCCTTTGCACACAGAAGAAAGGACTGTATTGCCATTTTGCACTAACTTGTTTGCACTCTGAACTGAGAGACTGTTTGCTGGTTTTTGCACAGTTCATTTTGCACATTTATATTTGCATTCATTGTATTTACAAAATAAATATTCTATTGTTTCAACATCATTTTGCACTTTGAAATCAGTCACTTTACAATCCATTGTGGATATTGTTTACATTATTGATGTATTTTTGTTCAATTATTTATTCATTTGCATGTGCACTGCTATCTTTACCAGTACAAAACAAGGAATTGGTCGCACACTGGAACTCCAAATTATCTTAATGTCATCTTTATTGTCAAAAAGGGTCAGACAGATACAGTCAAATGGTAGACGTTTCACAAGCGATAGCTTGCTGGTTAACAATCAATGTAACACCAAACAGGCAGGCCTTTTAAGGGAGTCCACCCAAATTGGGATACACCCAAAAACACACCTGGCTCTAATAGTGCCACATGCAAACAACATTTCAACCAACGTTTTAAAAACATTGCAACATTTAAAACGCATACATATGTCTAAACAAATGCAAAATGTCTATGCACACATTATAAACATTCATAGGTGTGTATGTAAATAGATGTATAAAGCAAAATCTCATTGGGTATTAAAAGTTCAGAACCAAAACTTTGTTCAGCTAAACTGAACCTCAATGTAATCGGACTATTGATGTGAAAAATGTGTCAAAAGTCAAATATACAAAGGACATAAGGACAAAAGGTGCACTGTAACAAAAAGCAATGGATTCCGGTGTAAAATATAAACATCAGAATGTACAGTAAACTGTGACAAAATAATGGGAAAAGATATGGAATTGAGATATATATATATATATATATATATATACACACACATGCATGCATGCATTTATATATAGACCTGAATGGAACAAAAAGTAGTCTAATTATAAAAATGTGTGATGTCCCATTCATGGTTCATTCCAAAAGGTTTTCTGGTATTAAAATAAAAAATCCAAAAAACTTCCCTTTTGCAGAGAAGTTAAAAAACTTCTCCTGGTCTGGTAGGTGTCAAGACTTTTTCTAGAATCTGTAAACCTGCAAAGGTACTGCTGCCATTATGGAATTGGTTGAAGTGTCTAGCAACATTTGTGGATACATTTTACTCAATGCTGTACAAATGTTCTTGAAATCTATCCCTGAGTCTCCTAGTATGTCCGATGTATTGTACATTGCACAACTTGCATGTAACAACATAAATGACATAACGTGTGTTGCAATTAAAGAGGGATTTGATCTGATGCTTTTTTTCATTAGAGAAGGATCGTATTAAGTCCCCCTTAATGATGTGCTTGCAACACGAACATCCAGTCACACCGCAACCATAATTTCCTTTGAAGTGCAACCAAGTGGTGGACCTCAAGGTGGCAGGATCAAACAAACTAGGGGACACGTCTGGGAATGAAATTTATTCCATCCTTCAAGAGGTCTGTGCATACACTGTATTCAAAAAGTATAAGCAAATATCGATGTACAATGGTTTTGATCTCATTAAATTCCCTACTGAAGGATGTGCTCAAAGTGGGTCTCTCTTTGTTGAAAAATTGTTTTTTTCTGTTTATCTTTTGTTCCATATTTGGATTGGCTCAAAAGTTTTGACCTGTCTTTGGAATCCGCAATTGCGCAGGCTCTATCTAACATATATTTGGGATATCCCCTCTGTAAAAACCGCGAGTAACGAGCTCTCGCTTCTTTCTCATAAGATGATTGGACAATCTGCGGATTCTCAAAAACTGGCCAACAGGTATACCCCGTACAGTATGTCTGGGGTGGCCCGACTGAGCCAAGAGCAAAGTATTGCCAGACATGGGTTTCCTGAACAAACTGGTGTGAATGCTATTTTAAAAGTCCATGCTCAATGTTGTACTGTGTGCCTCGTTCCAAATAGAATGCTATGACCTCCAGAGCTTTCTCTTGTGGAATGCAGGAATATAAACTTAAGACATCACATGTGACCCACAGTGAACTGTGTCCCATGTCATGTCCTGGACAATAATCAGAAGATGGTTAGTATCCTTAAGATAGCTGGGGAGACTGCACACTAGAGGCTGCAGGACGCTGTCTAACCATTCTGCCAATCTCTCATTAAGGGATCCAATCCCTGCAATAATGGGCCTTCCATGCAGCAGATTTAACCCCTTATGAGTTTTTGGGAGATGGTGAAAAATCGGGGATACCGGGTATTCCGGAATCAAATTATTTGCCATTTTTTTAATTAAAGACACCCCTTCATTCACTAGGTTGGTTAACAACATTTTGTCTTTTTTGGTAGGATCACCAGTAAGTCTAGAGTATGTGTCATGATCAGACAACTGTCTCTCAGCCTCACACCTGTATTGCTCAGTGTCCATTACTACCACCAAACCTCCTTTGTCCGAGTTTTTGATGGTAATACCTTTGTCCTGTTCTAAGATTTTAAGTGCCTTTCTCTCCTGACTAGAAAGGTTGCCATGCCTCACTGAACTGTCCAAAGATGATTGCATGGACAGTATAGTCAGGTTTCTTTCAACAACCTTTTGGAATTGTGCATTGACTGGATAAAAATCTGAGCGTTTGGTGACCAAATGGGAAAGTGGACATATGGACCCACTATTGCTGTGATTCCCAGATGCCCCCCTCCCATGATAGCTCCTCCAAATCTCCTAGTGCACATTGCTCCCTAAAGGATGAGACAAAAAAAAACCAGAAGCCCCCCCTCACTTATCAATGTCACATGGAGACCTATCTTACACATTATGATTATCAACACTACTACAAACTGAAAAATCTACAAATCTTCATGATCTGACACATACTTGTTATGATAGTGTTTATTAAGTGCCACATTCCTAATACATTTATTAATGTCAACGATATTGTCAAAGATATTAAAATGTCTCTCAGGTACAGTTGCCACCTCATCCCTTTAAACCCGAACACATATGAATTACACAGGTTCTGAAGCTAATTAAATGCAGATAAGGCACTAAGTGAGTTTAATTACCACCTTAATCAGCCACAGAACCTGTGTAATTCATATGTGTTCGGTTTTAAAGGCATGAGGTGGCAACCCTACTCTCAGGACAAAAATTGAGACCTTTAGATAGAAATGAGGTTTCCTCTGAAGAAAGAGTTCTGTTGGAGAGATTGAGAACGTTATCAATGCTCATTAAGTCCTGCGAGAAGTCCGAAGCGGATAGCGATTTCCACCTGCAACTTCAACCTCTTTTTTTGTCCCCTTCTTGTTTTTTGGTGCTCTTGTATTTTTTCTATTGGGCTTTGCATTTCTGTGTCCCATTTTTAGATGGATTGGGGGTATTAGGGTTCCCACCTCGTCCAGCACCAAAACTCTGTAGTAGACTGATCCGAATCGGAAGTGACGATATCTGTTTCAGTGTCAGAAAAACTGACATGTTTAATAAGTGTTTGTCCCCAATTACGTGGTCGTTTCCACACATATACCATGTTGGTATCATAGTCCAATTTATCCCGCATTATCTTCTCCTTTTTTGTATCAATAATATATTTTTCCAGTTTATTGAGTCTGTTATTTAGTGTTGCATCCAAGTCAGTGAAATCAGACGAATTTTGTAGTGGCTTAATATCCTCCTGAGTTGAAATGTCACTCTGTAGTCTCTCTATCTCTTTGTTTTTTGATGAGATGATAATCTTCTTCATAAGAGCAATAGAGCATTCAGACAGTGTGTCAGTCCATTTATTCTTATGCTCCTCTTCATGGAACTCAAAAGGTAGGAAATGTTTTTATACGTAGACCCCATGAGATCCTTCTAAGGGCCACATATTCAGACAAAGTACTTTGATCCCAAAAAGCCCTTATCTCCTTGTGCATTGCTTTTGCTTTGCAGCGTATCGTGGGCATTGGTTCTAAGTGGGTTGTCCATAGTGTGTCTGAAAGTCCGGCTGGTGTCCTGTGCAGTCTAACTTACTGACATAATAAAGATGTATTGGTATAACGAACCTGTGCCGAGCTGGCGTAGAGATGAGATATTGCAGCAAAGAACAAAGAGAAGCACACCACTCCAGGCAAAATCAGGTGCAGGATGGATCACAAGTGCAGACCTCGGCTCACCACCATGGAAGACGAACAAAACAAGGAATTGGTCGCACACTGGAACTCCAAATTATTATTTACATTATTGATGTATTTTTGTTCATTTATTTATTCATTTGTATGTGCACTGCTACCTTTAGCAGTACACTTTTTTTTTCCCCTACAGAAGATTTATTGTTGTGTTTTCACATTATCTATTTTGCACTCTGTTACCAGTCACTTTACCACACACTGTGGTTATTATTTACACTGTTGATTTATTTGTACTGCTACCTTTAGCAGTATTCTTTCTCTGATTACTTAAGTCTCTTTTAAACAGTGCAGCACCGACCCCCATTTGTTTTATTATTCTTACAGGTATGGTTTGACCCTTATTCAGCGTTTTTTTTATATACCTTTCATTTACAACATAGGAGCGCAGGAATATATATACACTCTATAGGTAAAGTTGATCCGGGGAAAATCCAATTGCCTCTCGAGGGATCAGGAAGGAATATTTTCCCCTGCTGTAGCAAATTGGATCATGCTTTTCTGGGGTTTTTCTCCTTCTTCCGGATCAACTATGGGTATAGGATTGTGTATATGGGATTGTATGATATTATTTTTTATTTATTTTTATGGTTGAACTAGATGGATTTGTGTATTTTTTCAACCTGACTAACTATGCAAGTATGTAACCACAGTATAACAACTGGGACTGGCACGTATGGTTGGGACTGCTGACCCTCTGTGCAGCCTTCATGCCTGATAGCAATGTGCTCTGAAAGTTCACCCGTGCAGGCAACAGCCAACATGGAACAGGGAAGAATAGAGATGAGATTCTTGTCTATGGCGCATGCACCGTAGACAGCGGCGTGCAGGCGCACTGAGTGTGCCGTTGCTAACGGCGATCATGCCCTTAGAATGCGATGCATAGTAGCCCATTATGCTTTACCTTTGCAGGGAAACAAAGAGGAAGTAAAACCCATCAGGGTTTATTTCCTCTTTAAGGGTAGACTGGAGTACAGGTGTGCACAGCACTGGGATGTAAAGCATACAGGAACACAGGGAAAGTATATGTATAAGATACATGGAAGTGCACAGGGGTCCCAGGGAATGCAGCTACATAAAGAGTCTAGGGCAGGAAGGATACCTATTTGTACTGGTGGGGGAGAACCCAGCCTGCTCATGGAAGGGCTGAGGCACAGAGTCTCAGGTGAGTCAAAGAGCTAGCAGCTACTGGGATCTAAGGCCTGATTTACACCTATGCATTTTTAGTGCTTTTTGCATTTTGCAGATTTTCACTACAGAACGTATTCCATAGGAACCATGTTAAATGGACTGTAGTGCAAATCTGCAAAATGCAAAAAGCACTAAAAATGCATAGATGTGAATCAGGCCTAAGGGCTGATAAGAATCCCTTGCAGCGCAGGGATCACAGGACAGAAGGGAGTACAGCCCAAGCTAGCAAGTGTGTATGGAAACACACAGAGAGGGAACATGTGCACAGAGACACACATGACAACTAGCATTAAGCAGCAATGCAAAGAGACAAGCATGAATCTCTACTGGGTAACACTGGACCAGACTGCGGACACTGATGTTGCTAACAAATAGACAGAAATTCAAAAAGGATCACACAAGAAGACACATATGTACATAAGGGAAACAGAGACACCAGGACACAGAATGCTTGACGGACACAACAGGTGCAAGGATGCAGGTTATAAGCAGGAGCACACCGAGAGTCACTGTGGACAGGCTGAAAAGATACTGGGATCACACTGAAGGGCACTGGAAGATTCTTGCAAACAGACACTAAAAACATGGAGGGTCCAATTACAGAAAAAGTAGGAATATCGGGGTCACTATGAGCCTTTCAGAACATAAGGAGTATAGGGACCTTCTCAGAAAGCCAGGGACACTATGGGGGTTATTTACTAAAGGAAAATCCACTTTGCACTACAAGTGCAAAGTGCACTTGGAAGTGCAGTCCCTGTAGATCCGAGGGGGACATGCAAGGAAAATAAAAAAAACATAATTTTAGCTTGCACATGATTGGATAATAGATTCAGCAGAGCTTCCCCTCATTTCAGATCTACCCCTCAGATTTAAAGCAACTGCATTTCCAAATGCACTTTCCGTGCAATTTCAAGTGCACTTTGCACTTGAAGTTTGCACTTATAGTGCAAAGTGGATTTGCATTTCGTAAATAACCCCCTATGAGTCTTGGGGTCACAAGACATATTCTCAGGAAGCTAGAGACACTAGGAAGTACAAAATTACTGGAGCAACTGGCACTAGAAAAAATTGAGGTTGCTCAGGCTATGTCTGAGGAAGTTATCCTAGCTTAAATAGAAAGGGAGATAGCCTGGATGGGAGTGTAACTAACTGGATAAACAGCAGGTGCTTAAGCAGTCTGGAGAACAAGTCATGTGGGATAACAGGTAACAGCAGAACCTTGAGCCCCTGTTCACACTGGTGCGACTTGTCAAGCAATTTGACTGTTCCAAATCGCATTACAAGTCACACCCTTTTGTCAACAATGGAACTGTTCAAATCTGTTCAAAATAACTCATATTTTGCGGAGGAAGGTTATTGCACTATTTTTTGTGATTTCAGGTGTGACTTGCATAGACATCTGTGCATAAAGTTGCACTAAAGTGGGGCGTGGCTTGGACGGAGACCTAGATGGCCGCATAATTTCTTAGCTCCTGCGATCCGGGGACAGAAATTCGCCTTTTTGGGAAACCTAACCACCTCTCTGGCTATGCACAGGACCACCAGGAGCTCCTCTACCCCTCGTGCTCCTAAGGACCCCAACACACACACACGGGAAGAAACATACCGGAGATTTTCCGGTCCCAGAAGCTTCAGGCCCACGCGGCGGCACTGGCACAGGCCCAAGCCTCGGCGTCACCTGACGAACTCCCGGCCGCAAGGATGCCCGGCCTTCCATCACCCTCCCAAAGCGGGACCGCACCACCCAGCCTCTTCGATCTGGAGAAGATCGCCACGGACATCAAAAGCACCGTCACGGCCGCCATTGCCGACCTCAAGTCCGACATCCAGGCGGTGGCCCATCGCATCGACAATGTGGAGCAAACCACCCAAACCCACGCGGCGGCCATCCGCCAGGTACAATCGGCCTACGACATGCAACTCTCCCAGGTTTTTGAACTCCATCGCCACGTGGAGGACTTAGATAACAGGGGGAGGAGGCATAATATCAGGGTGCGGGGGATCCCTGAAACCATCGAGCCGGGCGCCATCCAGCAAACCCTGTGTTCCATCTTCAATGACCTGCTTGAACGCCCGGCTGATTCCCCCATTGATATGGAACGGGCTCATCGCGCCCTCCGCCCCCCCCCCCCACGGGACAATGAACCACCCAGGGACATTGTATGCTGCATAGTCAGCTACCCACTAAAGGAAGAAATTCTGCGAAAGGCAAGAACACAGGGCCGCATTATATTTAATGGTGCAGAAATAAAGCTCTTCCAGGACCTCTCTCAGATTACTCTCCAAAACAGGAGGGCCCTGAAACCACTGCTTGACACACTCCGTGCCAGGAACATTCCATACAGGTGGAAATTTCCTTTTGGCTTATCCGCCTCCGCCAGGGGGCGCTCGGCCCTCCTCCGCACTCCCGAAGACCTTCGTGACTTTTGTGCCCAGCTCGATCTCCCCGACATCGAGCTTCCGGAATGGTACGCCATGTATTTCCCTTCAGAGCCTTGGCTCCCTGTCTCCCTCAACCCCTCCCCGAAGGCTGGCCAGCAGAGATCCCGCAGACGCAGACCTGGACCTACAACGCCAAATGCCCGCTCACGCCGAGACATCCACCAGGGGAATCCGGATTTCTCACCTCCTCCGTTTGCCAGAAGGGACGCGATGGAGGACTGAATGACTCACCCCCAGATGCAGCGCGCGACCCGTGAGTAGACTTTCCCTTGACCCATGCCCGACTCACCTCTCACTATATTTGAAGGAACCGCCAAAGACCCCCCCCAGCCCTTGCTCACACCCAACCGGAGCCAACCCCAACCACGACCTGCCCGCGGAGACCCCTATACCTCGCCAGCCCCCGCATGACATCTGCGCACGGAAGTCACTAACAGTACTCCACACCGAGGCATCCTACAGGACACATAACCCTCTTACGCCTCATGCCCCCAGCGCCCCTGCCATGGCTCCCCCTCAGGATGCCACCGTAACCTGCCATAGGGCTAAGGGACTGCCCCAACCCAACCGCCACGAAAAACGCTGACCTCCGCCTCACCCCAGATCCGGAACCTCGCCAACCGTACCGACCAGGATACCTACACTGTGCCTCCCCGTGGCAATACCGAGTGACACCCACTCGCTCGAGGGCCTTATCGATCTTAGAACGGAACCCTCCTCTGCCCCCCTACTTTAAATGGAACCACCCCTAGTACCCGAGGATACGGACGCCCGCACCTGCCTACCTTTCGCTGGACTGCGACTCATGAAGCCTAACCTCCATCCAACCGGAGGACTTCCTCTCCCACAGGGACATGGTTTCAGAACACTGCCCCCTGAACCTCTGCCCTATCAGATGCTTCGTAGACAGGCGACGGAACATTCTAAACAAACCTGCTGCCAGGCACCTAGCCCCCATTAGCATACCTTTCTCCTACCCAGGTATACCTATGCTAGGCCAAGGTGAAGAGCTCCGAGCTAGACTAAGCGGCACCATGTATCCCGCTTGGGGACTACCCACCTATACGTCGTATTTTAGATGTTGTGTTTAGGGGTGACATAGTAAACTTTATAGATATGTAACAGTTAGAGAGGGAGGGATAAGTGAGAGGAAGAGAGAGAGAGAGAGGGGGGAAATTGTTTTTGTTTTCCCCCTTCTGACCTTCATCCATACAAGCGAGAGGCTCCCACATCTTGGGCTACTGACAGACGCTTCCTGGTTGCCAAACGCAAGCTTCACCTCCTAAGGTAACCCGGTCTACCCGGATATCTCATCTCATCTAGTGCCCTTATAATCTTCCCAAACCAACACCCCCGGGATCCAGGATCCCTCCTCCCCTTACAGGCCCCCCCCCTCTATTCCCCTTTCCCCCCCCTCGCCCCGTCCCTCTTCCCCCTCCCCATGTCCACCTCCCCCCTCACCCCTCCACCCCCCCCTCCCCCATCCCTCCTTCCCTAACCCGGCCAATCCCCCTCCCTCCCCCCCCCTCTTACCCTCCCTCCCCCCCCCCCCCTTGCCACGCCCCCTTTCCCCCCCTCACATCCACCCCCCCCCCCCTTCCCCCGTCCCCCCCTCCCTACCCCCCCTCTTCACCTCCCCTCCTGCCCCCTCCTCGTCTCCTCCCCCACACACTTCCTCTCCTCCCCCACTCCCCCCCGCCCTCCTCCTACCCCCCCCCCTCTCCTTTTACCCTTCTCCTCCCCCCTCCCGGCCCATCTCCCTTGCCCTTCCTTCCCACTCTCCCTCCCACATAATGCCGCTGCTTGGCTCCGGGGAGGCCCAACCCTTCCGTTCGGTGACGGATATGATGTTACCACCTCAGGGCCTACACCCAAGATCCCCTACTCACGGGCTGTACCTGTACATGACAAATTCTGTTATTGTTAATGATGTTCATTGTTAGCAACCTATGTTTACCTTGCTAAGTTTTGTTCCCTAAGAAATCCAGTTAGACATGAATGTAAATGTCAATGTTTTTACTTTGCGATAGTCCTGACTTGATGGAGCTCCTCCACCTGACCCATGTCAGGGTTCCTGCCCCTCCGGGGATCACCCCTTGGATGATGTTACCCCCCTTCCTTACCCCCCCCTCCTTGTATTTTGCATTCCCACTACACTTGCTCTCTACAGTTCCCCGGATCGCAACCACTCTGTGGTACTCGTCCTTCTTACCTCCCCCACACAGCAGTCTCTGTGAGACCCCGCTGACATTCCAGATTTCCTCTCCCTCCCCCCTTCAGGTGATTAGCTGAGCTACCCTCACCTCTGGTTTACAAATCCCTTAATACCCCCCTCCGTACCTTCCCCTTCCCCTCCCATCTCCCCTAATCCACATTTAATTTTAGCCCCCACCCCTTCTCTCCTCCACCTCTTTCCCCTCCCCTGGCGCTTTTCCTATCCCTCCCCCCTCTACTCTTTCCCTGAGGCGCCCCCCGCTCCCACATAACCTAGCACGCTCGCACTCCTTAGTGCGTTCCCTGACATAGTTCTCTCTTTAACCATGGCACCCAACCCTCCAAATAAGATCCCCTTAACCCTGAAATGTGTCTCCCTGAATGTGAAGGGCCTCAACGTGCCCGAAAAAAGGTCCCAAGTGTTGGCCTCTCTCTCTAAGCTTAAGGCACACTTTCTGTTCCTCCAAGAAACTCATTTTAAAACAGACTCCACTCCAAAACTCTCCAACCAGCTCTATCGCTCCGCCTTCCATGCCACTAATCCTACTGCCAAGACGAAAGGGGTGTCAATCCTCATCTCGAGACACGCAGACTTCCAACTAACTGACTCTCTATTAGACCCTGAGGGGAGGTTCCTCTTCCTCAAAGGCACATATGCTTCCAGGCCAATAACTTTGGCGAATGTATATTGCCCTAATACGCACCAAGTCTTGTTTTTTCGCAAAATTTGCTCACTATTATCTACATTCCGCGAAGGTCTGATCCTCCTGGGGGGCGACTTCAATGTCCCGTTGAACCCCCTGATAGACACCTCCACGGGGACGTCCTCTCTTCCCTACCGAGCTCTACGCCAAATTAAGACACAGCTCCAAGACCTGACCCTTCACGACACATGGCGCACCCTTTTCCCCTCGACCAAAGACTACACCTTCTTTTCTACCCCCCACCAGAAGTACTCCCGGATCGACTTCTTCTTTCTCACCCAGACTGACCTCTCCCTGCTTAGACAGGCCACCATAGAACCGATGTTCCTGTCGGACCATCACCCCATTTCAGTCACTTTGACCTTCCCCGAGACTCTCACTAAAACTAAGATTTGGCGCTTTAACCCCTCTCTAGTCAAAGACCCAATAGCCCTAGAAAACATACGCAACCGTATCCAGCTGTACTTCCAAGAAAATATCGACCCCGACATCTCCCCCATTTCGATCTGGGAAGCCCACAAGTGCGTTATCCGAGGGGAATTGCTGACACTGAACGCACAGGCCAAAAAGCTCCACCAACAGCAGATCAAGGACCTGCTGGACCAAATTAACAAACTTGAAAAATCCCACAAACAGACCCAAGCCCAACTAACCCTCCAGGAACTTACTCAAGCCCGTTCCCTCCTTGCGGAAGAACTGGGTAGACGCACCAAGAGACGATACATTCTTGGCCAGAGGGTCTTCTATGAATACGGCAACAAGTGTGGCCGCATTCTTGCACGTTCAGTGCAGGCTGCCAAACTCTCCTCCACAATCCACAACATCCGTGGCAGTGGGGGACCCTTACTGACCAAAAATGAGGATATAGCTAAAGAATTTGAAAGCTTTTATGCCAACCTCTATAATCTATACCCCGATCGATCCGCTCAGATCCCTAACAAGGCCCGCCAAAAGGCCATTGCAGAATTCCTGGCTCAACATAGCCCCATGCCCATCTCCCCCCAACAAACCGCCCTCCTAGAAGAACAATTCTCCCTAGCAGAGTTAGATACGGCCATGAAACAAATGAAGGTAGGCAAAAGCCCTGGTCCGGATGGATACTCACTCCAATACTACAAATCATTCTCGGAAGTCCTCTCCCCACACTTAATCCGCACCTTTAACGCCCTGTCGAATCCCCAGGTAGACCCGAGCCGAATGCTATCGGCCCACATATCAGTGATCCCTAAGGATAATAAAGACCCCCTCTTAGTAGCTAACTATAGGCCAATCTCCCTTCTTAATGTGGACATTAAGCTATATGCTAAAATTCTGGCCAACAGACTCATGCCCCTTATCCCCGACCTGATTAACCCAGATCAAGTGGGTTTTGTACCGGGTAGGGAAGCCAGGGACAATACCATACGCACCCTCAACCTACATCACTGGCTTACCACATCAGACTCCCAGGGCTTCTTCCTCTCTCTTGATGCGGAGAAGGCGTTTGACAGAGTGGCCTGGGACTACATGAGGGCGGTCCTGGAGACCCTCGGCCTACAAGAACGCATGTTATCTGCCATAATGGCTCTATACTCCAGCCCTTCCGCGGCGGTCCGAGTCAATGGCCACCTGTCAAACGCCTTCCCCATCAGTAACGGCACACGCCAAGGCTGCCCCCTCTCCCCCCTAATCTATGTCCTCACATTAGAGCCTCTTCTTAATAAACTCAGGAGCAACCAAGACATCCGTGGCCTTACAATACAAGGCAGACAATTTAAAGTCGCAGCCTTTGCGGACGACATCTTGCTGTCTCTAACATCCCCACGCACCTCCTTGCCATCCCTTCTTAGGGACCTTCACACCTTTGGGGAGCTTTCAAACCTCAAAATTAACTATTCCAAATCACAAGCCCTAAACGTGTCGCTCCCCCAGCAAGAAGTCGCCCACTGCCAAGACTCTTTTCCATTCCACTGGGAAAAGTCAGCCATTACATACCTAGGTGTGCGGATTACGCCCCACCTCTCAGATCTATATTTAGCTAACTTCCAAACGGCCTTGCTTAAAGCCCGAGCCTACCTTAAGGACTGGATGACTCTCAATGTCTCATGGTTTGGTCGGGCGGCTTTAATCAAGATGATTATCCTGCCCCGTCTTCTCTACCTGATTCAAACCAACCCTATCGCCCTGCCCCCGGACTTCTTCTCGACATACCGGAAAATCTGTTCCTCCTTCATCTGGAAGGACACACCCCCACGGATCAAGTATACCCACCTCACCCGAGCCAAGCCCAAAGGAGGTATAGCTCTCCCTGACCTGCAAAAGTACCACTCTGCCTGCCACCTAACACGAATTGCGGATTGGAACATCCACGCCACGCAAAAAGTATGGGTTGCACTTGAGAATTCATTCTCGCCGATCCCCCTGCATCTCCTTCCGTGGCTCCCTCCGAAATGCTGGCCGCACAAGCTGGACTCACACCCCCTTATACACACGTCCTTACTGACACTTAAGAAGATACCCCCAGACAGGACTCTTGCCCCAACTCCAGGCCCACTGACGCCCCTAAGAGGCAACCCTGACTTCCCCCCTGGGGACTCCCCCAACTTCCTGAAGCAAGAATGGCCATCCGACGACGTCTTCGCCTCCCAATTTTTCCCAGGAGGCAAATTGATCTCACTGACTGACTTACGCACGTTTACTAATAACCCTACCTTTTCCTTCTGGACATACAGACAAATCTGTAGCTTTTTGACCACTTACACTACCAGAGCTAACTGGTCTAGACCTCTCACCCCCTTTGAAACCCTGTGTAGTCGCAAGAGCCCACAGAGGCACCTGATCTCGCTCTTTTACGCTCTTCTGCAGGACCCACCCGACTTGACCCCCCCACCTTCACAAACCTCTTGGAACAGAGAGCTTCAAACTCCCCTGTCACTTGCCGACTGGACTAGAGTTCATGAGTATGCCCACGGGGGGTCGGTTAACGTCGCCATCCAGGAAAATGGATACAAGATATTAACACGGTGGTATAGAACTCCCTCCCGCCTGCACAAATTTTCTCACACGATCCCCAATGTATGCTGGAGGTGTAATGCAGCACCAGGGACTATGATACATATATGGTGGGATTGCCCCAACATCCAACCTTTTTGGAGGAAAGTCCACGACCTCATCTCCTCGATCACCACCTACACACTAGACTTTACACCTGAGCAATACCTCTTGCATCATACCTCCCTCTCTAGGAAGAACTACTTTAGGTCCCTCGCCATGCATATGGTGAATGCAGCTAGACTATGTGTCCCCAGACATTGGCGCTCAACCCTCCCCCCGACAACACGAGAATGGTTCAGTGGCATCTCTAGGATTAGAGATATGGAAGAGCTGATCCACATTGCTCAGGAGAGGATGGAGAAGTTCACAGCCACCTGGGCTTGCTGGAATCACTTTACGACCACCCGAGAATACGAACTCCATACCCACCCATCGTAGGCAACCTAGACTCGCTTCTGTGCCTCCTCACCTACCCTATGCGCGTGGCGTGAGCGGGGGCGCCTCACGCCTCACACCCCTTTACCCCCCCCCCTTCCCCTCTCTCCTTCCCTCTCCTCATCCCTCTCCCTCTCCCCTCTCTCCCCTCTCTCGCCCCTTCTTAGCCTCCCGCCATGCCCTCAACACTACTTAGGTAGCAGGTGTCCACTGGTATACACCTGCCGCCCCTGTCATGCCACGCCCTTCTGGACCAAGCTGGGATGGCGCGGACTAAAACCCTACCAGTCTCTATCTTCCTCCGGACCCCTTAGGGTAAACACTAGAACCACCAAACTCAGGCTCCATTGTTGTACAAATATTGTTTTTTTTTTGCTTGTTCTCTCTATGCCTTGTGCCTGTATTTACAGACGGTTTGTTATACATTATGTGAGTGTTCCCTTTTTCTGTCCTGTATGACTTATTCTCAATAAAATCTTTATGGAAAAAAAAAAAAAGTTGCACTAAAGTTGCAAGTGAAGTCGCACGATTTCAAAGTCGGATTCAGTGTGAACGGCGGCTGAAAGTTAAAGCTATGGAACTACTTATACCAGCATGCCTGCTGATCTTAGGAAATAGAGATGGCGGCAAAGTGGCAGGTATGCTACGCAAAGTGGCTATGTGGGTAGTCACTGATGCAAACATATAACTGTAAGGCCCCTTTCTCACTGGGGCGGTTTGCAGGCGCTATTGCGCTAAAAATAGCGCCTGCAAACCGACCTGAAACAGCCGTTGCTGTGTCTTCAGTGTGAAAGCCTGAGGGCTTTCACACTGGAGCAGTGGGCTTGCAGGACGCTGAAAAATGTCCTGCAAGCCGCATCTTTGGTGCGCTGTAGGAGCGGTGTATTTACCGCTCCCAAAGCACCCCCTCCCATTGAAAACAATGGGGCAGTGCTCCGAACCCGCCCGCAAAGCGCCACTGGAGCGGCGATTCGCGGGCGGTATTAACCCTTTCTCGAACGCTCGCGGGGGGGGGGGGGGTAAAACCGCCCCGCTAGAGGCCGAAATGCGCCGCTAAAACGACGGTAAAGCGGCTCTAAATATAGCGCCGCTTTACCGCCAGCGCACCCAGCGCCCCAGTGTGAAAATAGCCTAAAGTGCTACATAATATATTTTTATAATAGAAATACAGCAAAACATTTTATTTAAAAGCAAGACACACACCTTTAAATTAAAATGAAGACACTTTTCTTTCTAGGTATTTAAGTTTTATGAAAGGCAGTACACTGAGAGGAAATTCTTTTTCACACATTTAAATATTTTATTACATTACATACAGTATTTTGAGTCAATTAAGCCTGAGCTATGCAGTTCAGTTATATTATTCATAGTCCTTTTAAGCAAGTTATGCCGCACTTTTAACCAGTAACAGAAATATCCTTAGGCACCATTTATACTTTTATGGGCACAATATTTAATTAAGTAAGCATAAGAACTTGGATGTAATATTTTATCAATAATTATCAGTTGATGAAAATATTGTTTTACATATCATGCTATAGAATGTCATCATAGACTCCAATCAAACCTCAATTGATTTATTTTTAACACAATCTAGTCTCAAGATGCAGAAAATGTGCATGATCTTTAGCTGAGTTGCAATCATAATGTCAAGTTATATTTCTTTTTGATATTCTGATGCATATGTGGGATGACCCCGTCCACTTTACTAAAATGAGAAATAAACTTGATTTTTTGGATTTGTTCCAAGAATGCATACTCTTCCTTGAGATGTTTCACTGTAGGTCTTTGTGTTTCACATTGATAAATGCATTTATTTTCCTGTAGGTGACTGGGTATCCCCCAAGACTCCAAGCTTTATTATTAATATTAATTATAAGGTGTTATTATAATGCAGAGAAAAGGACATTTAAACTCTCCAGCATCTAATTATATGTGACAATATTTACATACAGTATAATCATCCAAATGCTGCTAGTAACTGTGACTTCTGTTATTTTATAACAAAATGTATATATTTGTTCTAGTACACTACTAGTTTTGATGCAATGTGTTTGTGTTTTACCGCATTTCCATATTTATTTAGATATTTTATCTGGCTCGCCAAAATATTACTACACTAATTACTAAAAAAAAAAAAACAGCTCATCCAGGCAACTGCTGGCTATCAATACACTAGAGTTCTGTCTGAATACACCGAAGAATGTCTGTTTGCTAAAAGATGACAGTTGTTTTTATGCAAAAAAAAAAATGTTATTCTCCGAATGCCTCATTGTATCCATCAACATAATCAAGGCTGTGTGGTTTTAATGATCTGTTGGTATTGTAAAATGAGAACAATGACCTTTGAAGTAATTAGTTTGTATGCTGAACTTACTGAAATGGAAAGTATAAAAATTAATGGTCTCTAAGATATATATTTAATCATAAAATGATGGTAATATCTAATTCTAATTATGTTAGGGAAATAGGATTAAACAGACTGTGTGCCATGTTATTATATTTTTTCAAAGCATATTACAGTTGCATTTGTATGGTCATAGGGACTAATTATCTCATCAGTAAAAATGACTTTTCAAATATTATCAAAAGTATCACTATGGTATACTTCCCTATTCTTTAACTTTGTGCAGCTTTTGAAATGAGATGACCTGCCTTAATAATCCTAACCGACAGGTATGGTTTTACAATTACCAGTACGGTAATAAACTCCAAAATTAATGAACAGCATGCAATATTTAATTGAATACAAATATTGTTAGCTTTCATAAATAAGAATAGCTGTTCTGTGCTGTTTGTCACACAATTCTGATACTCCTCACTTACCATCCTTTCACCTTTTGGGAAATTGATGTACAGGCCTCACCTCAACACATTTATCACCATAAACAGTTTGAATACCTTTCATGAGTTTCAATTGGAGCAACAAGCAACACCTTCTGCTGTCTGGAACGCAATCATAGAATGCTGCTTAAGTTACAATGATGAGTGTCCGGGACATGGTTCCATTTCACAGAAAGTTCCAAAACAATCATTTGTTCTAATGACCGGATGCCAACAGGTGTGATAGAGGTGAACTTATACAGACAGATTGATTGAACCTTTGCACATGGGGGGCGCATGCAAAATTATGCACTTTCCAAACATGCAGAGAAACATGCTGCCATTTAGCAGATGCACGGTGGTGCCATTAATTGTTAATTGTACCCCCATGCCTTAGAAAACATGTGCATTTTTTGGAAGGACCAAGTACTTTTTTTCCACATTGCTCGAATGTAGGGCAGCCCATTGAAATGACTAGCCTGCCCTATGCACAACATGTGGAAACACGCCTGCGGTCAGTCACAACTATAGATGTGAACCAAGCCTTACTAAGGGTGTTGGGAATAATAATTACCCGGGCATGTGAAAATAAAGTTCCTGTTTATTTTATTTTAATCTTTACATAATTGGATAATGTGCTTTGTGAACATTCACTGCTCTTTTTGTAAATCAACCTAAACATATCAGTAGAATATGTGTGTTGCCATGATGTGATATGATAGTAGAAGCATTACTTTTCATTGAACCCTTGTATTCTATCTATCTATCTAGCAATCCATAATTCTCTAAAAAGATCTAGCATAATTCAACACTGTAGTTTCTATTTATAAGTGGTTACATTATCTAAGCATTATAACCCCCTTTTTGTATATATATATATATATATATATACTCGAGTATAGGTCGACCCGAATATAAGCCGAGGCCCCTAATTTACCACAAAAAACTGGGAAAACGTATTGACCCGAGTATAAGCCGAGGGTGAGAAATGCAGCAGCTACTGTAAGTGGAAAAGAGGGTCAACAATGCCCATCTGCAGCTGCATGTCTCCCTGTGTCCTGTACATGCCTACCTGTGCAGATCTGCCTACCTCCCTGTGTCAATTGCAGCCTACCTGTGTCCTGTGCATGCCCCGTGTGCCGTTCTGTAGCCTGTGTGTCCTTCTGCAGCCTCTGTGTCCTTCTGCAGCCTCTGTGTCCCTCTGCAGCCCCTGTGCCCTTCTGTAGCCTCTGTGCCCCTCGCATTTGCACCGATCAGCGTGTAAAAACATACGGCAGGCATTCTAGTATTCAAAAGCCACGCCTCCTCCTTGTCTGTGATAGGCAGAACACTCAATTTCCCAGCAGTCAGTGTTCCACCTATCACGGACATCCGTTCATCCTCATACCACGGACGAGGATGAGAGGATGTCCGTGATAGGCGGAACACTGACTGCTGGGAAATAGAGTGTTCCGCCTATCACCGACAAGGAGGCGTGGCATTTGAACACTGCAATGGCCGCCGTCTGTCTGCATGACACACTGATCAGGTAGGCAGATGGCGGGCGACTCGAGTATAAGCCGAGGGGGGTACTTTCAGCCCAAAAAAAAGGGCTGAAAATCTTATACTCGAGGATATATATATATATATTTTTTTTTTTTATGTGTACAAACATTTGCACATTTTTCTGCATGCATCTATTTTAGAGAATTTAAAAAATGCTTTAAGACTTTTCAAAATGTACCATGAGATTAAATAAGTAATAATCTTATTACACCCACTGGCCACTTTATTAGGTACACCTTGCTAGTACCTGGTTGGACCCCCTTTTGCCTTCAGAACTGCCTTCATGCATGGCATAGATTCAACAAGGTGTTGGAAACATTCCTCAGAGATTTTGCTCCATATTTACATGATCGCATCACGCAGTTGCTGCAGATTTTTTGGCTGCACATCCATGATGTGAATCTACCATTCTACCAGGTGCTCTATTGGATTGAGATATGGTGACTGTGCAGACCATTGGAGTACATTGAACTCATTTTCATGTTCAAGAAACCAGTTTGAGATGATTGAGCTTTGTGACATGGTGCATTATCCTGCTGGAAGTAGCCATCAGAAGATGGGTACACTGTAGTCATAAAGGGATGGACATGGTCAGCAACAATACTCAGGTAGCCCATTTTAAACAATGCTCAATTGGTACTAAGGGGCCCAAAGTGTGCCAAGAAAGTAACCCCCACTCCATTACACCACCTTCATCAGCCTTTGATACAACTGATAGAACCGTTGATACAAGGCAGGTTGGATCCATGCTTTTATGTTATTTAAGCCAAATTCTGACCCTACCATCTGAATGTTGCAGCTGGAATTGGGACTCATCAGACCAGGCAATGTTTTTCCAGTCTTCTATTGTCCAATTTTGGTGAGCATGTGCGAATTGTAGCCTCGGTTTCCTGTTCTTAGCTGACAGGAGTGGCACCCCGTGTGGTCTTCTGCTGCTGTAGGCCATCTGCTTCAAGGTTTAATGCATTGTGCATTCAGAGATGGTATTCTGCATACCTTGGTTGTAACAAGTGGTTATTTGAGTTACTGTTGCCTTTCTATCCTCTCAAACGAGTCCGCCCATTCTCGTCTGACATCAACATGGCATTTTTGTCCACACAACTGCCACTCACTGTATATTTTCTCTTTTTTGGACCATTCTCTGTAAACCCTGAAGATGGTTGTGTGTGAAAATCATAAATCTTTGAAATATTCAGACCAGCCAGTCTGGCACCAACAACCATGCCACAATCAAAGTCACCTAAATCCTCTTTTTTCCCCATTATGATGCTCGGTTTGAAATTCAGCAAGTAGTGTTCACCACGTCTAGATGCCTAAATGCATTGGGTTGCTGCCATGAAATTGGCTGATTAGCAATTTGTGTTATCAAGCAATTAAACAGGTGTACCTAATAAAGTGGCCGGTGAGTGCATATACAACATCTTAGAAGGGGGTGGTCATTGGACTTCAATTTGACTGTGCAGATCAGTACATACAGTCACAATACAGGCAATGCTGTATTTCTTTATTTATCAGCAAGGGATATATATAATAAAAAGCTTTGGTGGCTGGGAGCATTTTCCATGTTGCTCAAGACTATTTGCTACATTCCTACTTCTACTCTTGCTTAAAACTGGTCATATGCTGAAATTCAGCTTGTCCAGCAATGGCTGGTCAAATTCTCATCAGTACTTGGGCTCCTCCTTTTAACGCAAGTGGATTGTTTAGTCAACTTGTGCCAAAGGGGACATGTTAAAAAATGTTTAATTGATCTGCGAATGCACAGGTGGATTCCACCCTGTTTGTTGTGAAAAAAAAAACGGTTAACCACTTCACCCCCGGAAGGTTTTACCCCCTTAATGACTAGGCCATGTTTTGCGTTACTGCACTGCGTCAGTTTAACTGACAATTGCGCTGTCATGCAGCGCTGTACCCAAATAAAATTGGTGTCCCTTTTTTCCCACAAATTGAGCTTTCTTTTGGTGTTTTTTTATTTTTTGTGCTTTAACCCTTGATGTAATTGATATAATAATTAATATTATATCTGTATATTAATTTGTCTAATCCCTATAGTTAGTCTATTAAACTCTGAGCACATGTTACTGTTGGTATCACAATAATACAAGGTTAGCTATGAAACCAAACACAGGGTTTATAAGTAATACAGTCTTATTTATTTTCCCAAGGAAATAAGAAAGCTAACATCACACACTAAACAGCAGAGTATATATACAGAGCATATAACAACCATAAAATATCAAAGATACTTATCACATATGGTTTCATTGGCTGGTTCTGGATAATAAAAGAGCTCTGGGCAGCATGGTTTAGGGCCGAGCCAGCACCCAAAGCAAGGCCTCAAGATAGCCGAGCCATGAGGCTTGCAAAGACCAGCCTCACCAGAGAAAGAAAGGGGAAGAAGAGAAGAATTGCTTGAGTGTGGGCTCTTTTCATTCAAACATACACGCTTACTTGTAGCCACCCCCATTTGCCTTCCATCCAATAGATATCGCCAAGAGGTAGTCCTTCAAATGTCTGCCCATTCTCCAGGAAGCATGCTGTATTGTCCACTAGGGGCAGCACCATTCGTCCTGTGTCAAATCTCCACAGACACCTTGGCAGTAGTGGTCTCTTTGAAGCTTGCAATCACACATATCGCAGCAGGTGGGCTTGAGCCAAGCCATTGTTATTTTGAAGTGTGATACTAAACCATGTTGCTATCCAACAACCCTTTCATGCCTAAGCCTATTTCTGACACTTGCTTACAAGTTAAAATCCGTATTATTTGCTAAAAAATTACTTAGTACCCCCAAACATTATATATATTTTTTTAGCAGAGACCATAGAGAATAAAATGACACAGTATTTGCACAGCCGTCTTTCAAACGCAATTTTTGGGAAAAAAAGACGCTTTCATGAAGTAAAAAAAAAAACTAAACAGTAAAGTTAGCCCAATTGTTTTGTATAATGTGAAAGATGTTACGCCAAGTAAATAGATACTTAACATGTCATGCTTTGAAACTTTGTACACTCGTGGAATGGGGACAAACTACGGTACCTAAAAATCTCCATAGGCGACAATTTACCAGGTTAGAGTTACAGAGGAGGTCTTTTGCTAGAATTATTGCTCTCACTCTGATGATTGCGGCAATACCTCACGTGTGATTTGAACACCGTTTATATTTGCACGACTTATGTATGCATTTTCTTTGCCATGCAAGCACGCGGGGACGGGAACGCTTTAAATATATATATATTTTTTTTTTACATTGCTTTTAAAAAAAAAATAATTCTGATCACTTTTATTGCTGTCACAAAGAATGTAAACATCCCTTGTGACAGTAATAGGTGGTGACAGGTACTCTTTATGGAGGGAGCTGGGGTCTAAAAGACCCCAAATCCCTCCTTTGCACTTAAAAGTATCCACATCAACAAAATCTGTGATTCTGAATATTGTAATTTTTTTTAAATCAACACCGTTGGCAGCCAAGTAAACCAGAAGTGACGTCACTTCTGGGATTTTTCATTGGAGACCTGACCAAAGCCGAATCTGGCTTTGTTTGGGTCTCAGCCTAGGCGGCAGATGCGCCAGATGGTGGCTCGGGTCTCCCAGTGGGATGGGAGGCACAGGGAAAGGCGAAGGAAGGCGGTGGAAGGGGGGACGTCCCTTCCCGCTCCTTTACCAAAACAGCCGAACGGCATCGGTGGTTATCACAAAAAAAACAACCGCTAGCTCTAAAAAACGGCAGCTGCAGGTATCACCCTGGTGTAACCCCTTCAAGGAAAAAGACAAATCACAATAAGCGTATATTGATTCGTATGCGCAAAAGTTATTGTGTCTACAAACGATGGGATATATTTATGGAATTTTTTTTTTATTTTTTTTTTTTTACTAGTAATGGCAGTGATCAGTGATTTTTAGCAGGAGTGCAACATATCAGTGGACAAATCTGACACTAAGTGACACTTTTTGGGGATCAGTGACAATAATACAGTGATTAGTGCAAAAAAATTTACTATCACTGTACTAATGGCAGGTAATGGGGTTAAAATCAGGGGCGTTTAAAGGGTTAAATGTGTTCCCGGGGAGGGCTTGCTAACTGTGTGGGGGATGCTCTGACTGGGTGAAGACAGAGATCCGTGTTCCTGCTTAGCAGAAACACAAGATCTCAATCTTCTCCCCTGTCGGAACTGTGATCTGCCTTGTTTACATAGGTAGATCTCCGCTCTGCCTCGCTCGGGAACAAACGCGGGTGGCTGGTGGACATTGGGTCCCCTGGACCCACTGAATGGCTCCCCCTTTGTCCAATCAGTGCATGCCCCCTAGAGGCTATTGCACAAAATGATGTACAGGTACAGCCAGCAGCTGAAATCCTATTATCTCTGAAAATTTACATTTTACCTTAAATAAACAGCAATAAAGTGGTTATAAACCTCTGAAATGTAAAATTAACAAAGCATATCCTTCTATTCTGTGTATTTGCCTCTATCCAAAACACCTAGTTTGATTTTTGTCTCCTATTTCCTTCCTCTGCTATCTACATGTGTCACTTCTGAAAGTCAATGCCAACACCAGACAATCCTGGGAGATGACCCCCCCAACATTCATCAGGTGACTGACAGCCTCAGCTGTGCATGTTTCTCTATGAGGAGAGTACAGGAGTTGGTGTCTACTTGCACTCAGCTCTGTGCTCTATGCTGTGCAGTGTGTAAAATCATATCCTGCCCCCTGTCTTCTGAAGATAAGGAATGCTGTGCAAATTCTATACTTTGAACAGCTATAGATGAAAGAGGGCTGCAGGGAAACAGGTGCAAATTATGTAGGAGGTATTGTTTTGTCTCTGTGTAACACCTGGGGCTAGCCAAATGACTTCAACATGGGGGGGGGGGGCTTTGGGGCAGGGGGGCTCCCCACCCCAAAGCACTTTGTCCCCATGTTGATGGGGACAAGGGTGTCTTCCCCAAAGCCGTGGGCTGTAGTTGTGGGGGTCTGCAGGCAGGGGCCTTGTCAGAATCCTCCTTTAAAAAGGGGTTCCCCAGATCCTTAACCCCCCTATGTGAATAAGTATGGGGTACATGGTACCCCTACCCAATCGCCAAAAAAGTGTTGAAAAGTAATAAAAGCACAGAGACGGTTTTTGACAATTCCTTTATTAAAAAATATGTCCCTCGAATCCTCGAAATCCATCATCAATCACGACCCTGCTGCACAGCCAAAACCCAAAAAATAAAAAATAAATCGCTCCGTACTCATTGACAGCTGACCCACAGACTCCGACAACCACAGCTCAGGTTTGTGGGGACTCCCATCAACATGGGGTGGGGAGGAGCCCCCCATCTCCAAAGCACCCACTCTCCTCATGCTGAGGGCATGTTGCCTGGTATGGTTCAGGAGGGGGGGCGTTCACCCCCCCCCCCTTTCCTGACCTGCCAGGCTGCATTGACAGATAATGACTGATAATGACTCATCGGTTGTTAAGGACGCCGCGGGTGGCTTCCTGGCCCCACACTTTAACAACCAGCTTTTACTACGCCCTGATTGGAGAAAGCTTTCCCCAATCAGGGTGCAGAATGCACTTTCGCATTCAGTGAAGTGAACACCAGCCCGAGCGCCCTGAAAAATCCCTGCCAATTTGGGTGTTCCGTGAATGAGGCGAACACCCAACACCAATTGTTGTTTTTCTTTTTAAGTCTTACTTGAAAAATAAATAGGTAAAAACTAAATATGAATGAATTGATTTGTAAACTTTACTTTGACCTGATTCAGGCTGATTTACAACTGACAGAGATCTGTAAATATTCTGCCCTTTTCTATCACTGATGGCCTGGTGTTTAATCCATTGCATTTATTTCAGTTCTTTTTTCCCTAATTCTTAAATACTTCAGTCCCAACAGAAATAGCAGAAAATTGATATTGGTGCATACCCATATAAGCACATATGGGTGTGGTTCAGCCCACATGACCCCAAGAACAGCCCCTTAACCTAGCCTATAAAAAGTCATCCCCAAGTCAGGCACTGTTATAATGGCTGGTCTGGGCGGACAGGGAAGTAAAGTGTATGCACCAAGAAAGGAAAAAAATGGTAAATACAATTTTCCATATATTTTCCCAAGCAATTTCCATATTCACTGTATCAATAAAAAGAGATACTAAAGCAAAATGAAACACGTGGTTCAAATGTTTTCCTTATTCATCTGAGCTATCTATACTAGAAGAAGAATAATTTATGTAAGAAATCTGTTTATGGGTAGAGATAGAAGGAAAAAAAAAGATTACCGTACTTTTGTAAGGCTCTAGCAATCTACATTTGCGCAATTGTGACATACTCTTTCGTATTGCCTCTTTAATAAAAATTCTGACATCTCTATACTCCTCAAGAAATCTTGCAGCTTTCATAAACAAGATTCACAAAGGTTCTTCCCTTGAATAGCAGTAGTAAAATAAATAAAACAAAATAATTGTTTAGAATGTTTTCCAGACTATAGGTGTGATTTATCACTATCCTGCTTTTTAAGATGCTTTCCTTTATCCGAAATTGATGAAGCATATCTCACCTCTGAATCAGGCTGATGGGTATGCTTTTTAGGTGACTGAAACACAATTCTTTCCCTGTCATCTGTGGATATTTTTTAGAAGTGATACTAAAGCCTTGTTTTTTTTTGGTTAAAAACAAACAAACATGTCATACTAACCTGCTCTGTGCAGTGTTTTTTACACAGAGCAGCCAGATCCTCCTCTTTTCAGAGTCCCTCGCCGGTGTGTCTGGCCTCTCACTCCTTCCCAGTGCCCCTAAAGCAAGCAGTTTGCTATGGGGGCACCTGAGCTTAGCTGCAGCTCCATGTGTCCATTCTCTCTCCTCATTGGTTCACTGACTTTGACAGCAGAGGAGCCAATGGCGCTTTGCTGCTGTCTCAGTCAATGATGAGGGAGAGTCCCGGAGAGCCAAGTCTCTCGTGTAACATCACTGGATCGAGATGGGGCTCAGGTAAGTATTAGGGGGGCTAAGGGGTGTGCTGCACACAGAAAGCTTTTTATCTTAATGCATAGAATGCATTAAGATGAAAAAAAAACTCCTGTCTTTACAACCACTTTAACAGAATAGAGGGAAACTCAATCACTAAACTCTTTAAATGCTTTATTTTATAAAAGCATCTGGAAAAAAGGCTATACTCCAACTTTAATCTTGTAGAAGATAACTGATGGCATATATGAATAGGAGGACCCATTTGAGACAAAATATAAAAGCCTTCCTAGCCATACATTAAAAAGGTAGTAACATCCCAAGGGTGCAGTAGAACAGATAGGGTGACTAGAACACCCTATTGACAAGGTGATAGCAACATAAGGAAATACAGCAGCCAACCCAGTTTCTACAAAAGTCTTCATTCTCCAGCACATTGTTTAAGAAGGCATAGTCTTTGACTGTATGTTCATTGGCAAACTGTTTTGCTGAAATGTTCTTTCCGGACAGCAAATTTATTTTTTTCCTGAAGATTAGATTGGTACAATCTATTTTTGATTCTGGATGCATGGACTTATAAACCAGCTGCTTCACACATTGCTTTCAGAGTTCATGATGAAATGCTCTTGCATACTTCATTTAGCATCAAAACAGTAAGCTTCTGAGCTGAATTTGTTAATCTGGCCATTTCTGGGTAAATATGCAGTTATTGGAAATCTATGTTATTTTTAGATTATTTTTTATTACAGTGGAATGATTAATTTCACAAAATCTGGTGATCCTTTAAGGTCTCTTGATACACTCTTTGGCATCAACAACTTTCTTTATGAGAACCTGTTGATTTTTGGCATGATAGCACCACACATGAGAACCACGTATGCCCTGCAGACAGGGTGTGACCAGATACGCATATAGAAGACTAGGCTAAAACTAAGTGCAAATATAATACGATTTATTAAGAATAAAGCAAGTGGGAAACCCAACAACACCCCAAACAAAATAATAGCAATAGTGAAACACGTATGAGCAGTGAAATCTAATGAAAAACTCCCTAACTAAGGCCTGATTCACACCTATGCATTTTTAGTGCTTTTTGCAGATTCATTTAACTACAGTCCATTTAACATGGTTTCCTATGGACCACGCTCTGTAGTGCAAATCTGCAAAATGCAAAAAGCACTAAAAATGCATAGGTGTGAATCAGGCCTAAAACTGTAACCCCCTCCTTATTAGATTGTAAACTCTCAAGCACAGGGTCCTCCTAACCCTCTCGTAATGATTTATATTGTTACTGTGTGGTCTCCCTTTATATTATAAAGCATTTTACAAACAGTTGGCACCATATAAATCCTGTAGAATAATAGTAATAAAAATAACTATGACAAACTACAAGGAGAGAGGTGAGGTATCGGGTAAGGTTTGATCAGGCAGGAGACACAAGGAACAGCAAATAAGTCAGGAAGGGGGGCATAGCTGGGATCGGGAACAGGGGGAGCATGTAAAGGCTGAGGGATCAAGGTAAAAAATTCAAGACAGCAATGTCAGAATAGTAGGTACTAGGAACAGGCACCGAAGCAGGATCACCAGTTTAGAGGCAACAGGATCAGATCATCTGGGCACACTGGATAAAACTCTGAATCACTGTGGAAACCTAAAGGATAAGCTGAATACCCTCCCTACAGCCAACATCAGGTGGAGAGAAATTACTGGTATCTGCTGGTGTCAAAGAATGGTTTCACAGAAGAACGGGCGCATCTGCTAATAATCAGCATGTTCACAGATCATGGCCACTCAGGTATTTGCCAATGTGCATGCGCGCGGCCATGAACGGTCATGAATATTGATCCGCAATCATGCATGTGTGTGCGCCACAGTGCATGCAATGTGTGATAGATCCTTAGTGTCCAGTGCCTTATTTAAAACCAGCAGTCTGAGCCATAGGTTGCTGGATGATCTTCAGCTCCCCCTTGTGTTCCTGTTTTTCTGTTCCTGCTATCATTGGATTTCCTGTTACCGGCCCGGTAACGGACCCATGTCAGTTATGTCTCTTTTGTTTGAATGAAAATCTAATTTTTACTTGTTGAAATATATTGTATTTACGTTTTCACATGGTCATATATAATATATATATACGTATATACTGTATAGTGTGTGTGTATGAGAAAAACATGGGCTAAGACTGGGCTAGAGCTAGGTTGGGACTTTATATGAGGCAATAATAAATTATATACCTCCATCCCCGATAATTTGAACAAGAGAGAACAGTTTGTGGGACTTTGTGTGAAGCACATTACTAACTCAGAACTGAACCAATTAAAATAAATATAATTATTTATTACAAATGGTGAACATGCACATCAAAAATAAAGTAGCAAGTCAATGAACATGATACAACATTGAAAATAGAGTAACAAGTCAATGAACATGGTACAATATGGTAATGGGTCTCGATGAGTACAATCTGAACAGTTCATAGTAAATGACAATTATCTCAGCATAGTTGGATAGAAATAATAGAGGTACCAAATGGGTAAAATGATACAGTATAATATTAGATCTCGATGGATAAAGTCTGAACAGTTCATGATTTGGAACAAATATCTCAACATGATTGAAAAATAATGATAGACCTAGGGCATGTAGACCGCATTGCAATGGTATCATGTAGACATATTAGTAATAAGGAATTGGTTCTTTATAATAGAGATGTATTCTAGTACAAACGGTAGATATAGAAACTGTGACATAGCATCGTAGATAAGCTCTACGCGTTTCGTGGTTACATTACCACTCATCAGGAGCAGATGCATAATTTGGGGGTATCTATAAAAGAAATGCCAAAGATTGTATGATGTTAAAAAAGAGATATAAAACACAGAAGAGGGAGGGGGAGCATAAGAGGTCCCAAACACTCTCACCTATCTGTAGTATGTAAATAGGACTGGTTGGTGGTATCAATAGTAGAGGACACTTTGTAAAACGTTGTCCACGGGAGCTCAGACGGTAACATCAAAGGCACGGGCAGTGGCACCGGCAACCAAGTTAAACACAAACAGAAATGTCCAGTATGCAGCTGGGAGATAGGTGTTTAATAGCGTGCGTGTTGCATGATATCTGATTCCCCAGAGTATCTATGGAATTCAATATTGAAATAGTAAATTAGTTGCCCAATTAGTGAGCTGAAAAAAGGCACCCAAATGAGTGTGAAAAGGAAAAATTCCCAAAAAGTAACAAAGTGAAATCAGATCATAAATGTGACCCTAAAGTAAAAAGACCCGGGTGGGAAAAAGAAAAAAAGTTTAAGTGAAATTAATAATGTGGAGGTACCTGTAAGGGTGTGTTGAGGGGAGTCCTGTGAAGTGCAGCAATATCTATAACGAGTGAGTGAAGTTAAAGTGTGATCTGAGTGTGTGTGTGGTATAAGTACCAGCCGTGGACCAATGATGACCGGCAACGTCACACAGCGTAGTGAGGGAGGGGCTGCGCCGCCGCCCGAGCAACAATGTGTGCTCAGCGTTTTGGCGCCAATACCTCCCTTATGGAGTACGCAGTACGTAGTGTGTGTGTATGTTGAATTACATTTGTGTTTACTGTGTCATTACTAATTTCTCACATGATCTAGTGCAGTGTTTTTTACAACTTTAACAAAGAGTTGCCATCTAAATTGTCTCAACACAAACATAACTTGATCTTTTTCTTAAACTAACAAATCATCTGACTAACAATAAAAATGCTCAAAGTGCATAAAGAGGAGAATATTTGGGCTACAAATATATCATAAAACACTCCTTGATAGTTCTATCCTAAAAAATAAATCTTCAAAAAGTATTGAAGCATGTGACAACATACGACGAGCTATGCTCCTACTTCACGCAGCTCCTTTCCGCCATATCCCTACTGTCTTTCTCTCCCTTGACATACATAATGCAGTCAATTCACTATCCTGGTCCTACCTAGACTCCATCCTCCGCCATTGGGGGTTCGGGACACATTTCCTACGTTGGATCGCCACTCAAAATATCAAAATCCAAAAGCATATGTATCCTACTCAGGATTTTGTTTTGACCCCTTCTGCATAACAAGAGGTACCCGTCAGGGGTGCCCCCTCTTCCCTCTTATTTTTGCCCTAGCAATTGAACCCATAGCCCTGCTCATCCAATCTAACCCGAACATACGAGGTCTGGAATTAGGAGGTCACCACTCACCAGCATAAACTGTGTATGTTTGCTGATGATGTCCTGATATTCCTCACTTCTCCCCTAATATCAGCGCCAAATCTAATGGACATCCTTTCCAAATTTGGACAAGTGTCTGGCCTCATAATAAACCTGCAAAAATCGAAAGCCTTAAACATTTCATTGTCATCTTCAGACTCAATTAAGTGACTCTCTTATATCTGGACGACAACTCATATCTCCTACTAGGTTTGCTGCAAACCCGCAGGTCTTTATGCTGCAAACTACTCACCTATGCTGACACAACTCACAAACCTAATGACAAATTGGTCATCCCTACCATTAGCATAGATAGGCAGAATCATAGTGGTCAAATGTCTATCCTCCATAAAATCCTATATCTTTTTAGAGTTCTTCCGATACTTGTTACCTCATACTACCTATGCATCCTGCAGGGCCTCTCAATTTATTTGGGGCAAACTCAAACCCCCGTTTACCAAAAATAACTTTATACATCTGAGGTGGGCTTGGGGTACCCAATTTTACAAAATATTACTATGCAGCTCAGCTAGCGCAGCTGTCCAAATACCACGCTACTAAGAAAACCCCACTGTGGGTTGCACTAGAATCGGTCGACTGTAACCCACTGTCCACAGCAAATCTCCTATGGCTAATACCTACACAATGTAGATCAGTCACTAATCCTATCACCAAACATGGCCTTTCCATCTGGGATAAGCTTAAAATGTGCTTTAGTCTTCACTCTCGCCACAATCTCCTCCTCTCTTTCCTCGGAAATCCATCCTTTTATCCAGCCTGGTCCTCCCTGACCTCCTTCTCAGCCTGGTCAAACGGAGGACTGATACGAGCTTACCACTTTTTCAAATCCACTACCATCACACCCTTTCCCACACTTTGTTAAATGCATAATCTTCCAGCCAAAGAAACCTTCAGATATCTACAGATTAAACATTTGCTTACCCAAAATGCACCCCAGACTCAATGACCCCTGATTTCTCCACCTTTGAACAAACTTGTAAATCTGACCCTCACACTAATCTCTGATTTATACGCCCAGATACTTTTACACACAACCTCTTCCCCACCCTCCTAAACAAATGGGAGACTGACCTTAACCTCCAAGCAGACACAATGGATTGGGCAATAATCTAGCAGGCAACTAAATCTGCCTCACCAAACATAGTGGCCCTCTAAACCAATTATAAGGTACACACCAGGTGGTATCTGGTCCCCGCCGGAATTTCCATATACCTCCCCCAATATCCCTCACATTGCTTCTGAGGCTTTAATGCTCCATGCACGCACATACACATTTGGTGGGAATGCCCTACAGCCTGCACCTTTTAGTTGGAAGTGTTCAAGTTCCTCTCCACCATGTTCAATATTGCCTTACCCCCTGACCCAACAGTATTGCTCCTGGATAGCAAACCACAGGCTATAACACACCGTCAATTCAAACTCATGCTTTTTGTCACCACTACAGCAAAACAAACCATAGTAAAAGCATTGAAATCCTCTGCACTATGTACTCTATCAGTCAAACAAAGTAACAGAGTAACGCAGGCAATGATCCATGCCAAAACTGAAGCAGTCCTTCTTGACGAAGAGTCCAAATTTGAGAAACTTTGGAACCCATGGATTGAACACGGAAACGTTGTTTAGTGACCTTCCTACTATAGTGACATCTGGGATAGATTGGCCCTGGGAAAAGTTTGTATATTTCCCTTAACTATCCCAAGCACTTATACTATCTCATTAACAACTTTGTCCCTTTGATACTGATGAAAGGTTAACTTGATGCAGTTAAATTACAGTGCTTATTATAGTGTTTAATTTTCACTGTTCACAGATTACGATCTCCTACGTCTAAGGCATAATGCTTCGTACACACGGTCAGAAATTCAGACGGAAAATGTCCGATCGGACCATGTTGTCGGAAAATCTGACCGTATGTGGGCTCCATTGGACTTTTTGAGATCCTGCTCTCAAATTTTCTGACAGCAAAATCCGATCAGACTTTTTCCGATCGTGTGTAGAGAATTCCGACGGACAAAGTGCCACGAATGCTCAGATCAAATTAGGAGACCAAACCTATTGGCTATTAGCCTCTACGTAGTTCCGTCATACGCAACGAACGTCACCACGTTCAGAATGATCGGATTTTCGGACAACTTTGTCCGACCTGGTGTATGCAACACCAGTGTCGGACAAAATCCGTCGGAAAAAGTCAGACGGATTTTGTGGCCGGAATTTCCGACCGTGTGTACGGGGCATAACTCTTAAGATGTTTGTTGTACCACCAAACAGTTCTATAAGCTGTCACATACTAATTATTCTACACTTGAGAAGCATTGTTAACTGAGCTTGTAACCATCATTTTATTACAAATGTTATTGGTATAACATTTTTACTGTACTTTGAAACAACTAATACAATATTTGAAGGAGAAAACATGACATACAACAAAGCTGCAACTGATTTGACAAACTCTGATGTATCAAGAGTATTTTATAAACATATTTGTCTCTCTAACTTTAATCCTCGCATGTGACATCTCATGAATCAGTGTCATTCCTCACAAAGCTTGTAATCTCATAGGTTTGTTGGGATGTGTTAAAAAATGGTATTCAAATGTCTGTGTGTCGTAATGTAGCACTTAATGGGAACAATTCTTTCCTAAATTTAAGTGTTAATTTTTGATACATTTAAAAAAAAAAAAAAAAAATGACTGTGTTTTGAGCTAAAAATTTGGGGCTGTTCAAATTACATAAGATTTTCTTTGGGGAATGTTTTCCTAAAAAATGCATTTTTAACAATGTTCCCTATTTTTTCCTAATTAAACTCCAGGAAATAAATATATATTTATACAGTATATGTAGACCTGCTACCAAATTAAAGCCCCATCTGCACCCTTAAAGTGATTGTAAAGGTTTATTTTTTTTTAATAACAAACATGTCATACTTACCTCCACTGTGCAGCTCGTTTTGCACAGAGTGAACCCGAACATCCTCTTCTGGGGTCCCTCGGCGGCTCTCGCAGCTCCTCCCACATCAGATAACCCCCTAGGAGAATCGCTCTCCCGGGGGGTACCTTGCGGGCATGCTCCCGAGTACAGAATTTGCTTCCATAAACACAAACGCCACCCCCCCCGGGGCCTGTGTCATTGGATTTGAATGACAGCAGTGGGAGCCAATAGCTGCGCTGCTATCAATCTATCCAATCAAGAGCCGATAAACCCGGGCAGAGGAAGAACACTTCTCCCGTGTGTGAAATTCCAGGGCTCAGGTAAGTAAAATGGGGGGCTGGGGGGCCGGTCACTAGCAGGTGTTTTTTCACCTTAATGTATAGGAAGCATTAAGCTGAAAGAACATGAGGGTTTGCAACCCCTTTTAAAGGTGATGCTTTATAATGTTAGGCTAACCTACAAAAGGTAAATGTATAAAAGGTAAAAAAAAAAAAACACTCTAGGATTCATGGAGACTATAGGGAAGAAAGATCTCAGGAAATCAAGTGGTTAAGGAATCACACATCAAATGTGAAATGTAATTTACACCAACAAAGATCTCAGTTCTTTGTTGCCTATATTCTGTGGATTACAATTTTCAGTCAAAGTTTCCCTGTGTCAAGAATGCATTTATTTATATTCAAATTTAGTACTAGGAGCTGAGACCTGTATGTATACCACAACTAAACAATATGGTTCCCAAATCAAGTTATAACAAAGATGTGACCAATACACCAAACCAATCTGCTGGCTTCAACTGTCACTGTGCCTTTTTTTTTTTGCGCTCATATGATTAGGTACTCCATGAGAACATGGCTTCACCTTATTTACTAACACTCACTTCACAAAATGAAAATACACTTACCTGTACAAAGTTTACATAGGTATATGTTACAGACCCTACCATAGTTGTTTAGTAAGAAATAACATTCATTTTAGTTTAATTAACATGCATTAAAAAAGCACTCTTTTTCATGTGCATTGAATTGCTAAATTGTTAACCAACAAGGCTACACATGGCTAGGACATCTGCTGCTTTCCACACACTGCCAATAATTAGTAGGATGTTGTTATTATTCTTTCCAGCTCTCATCTTGCTGGGACCCCTGGCAAAGGAAATGAGATTTGGAAAGTAACATCGTTTTTATTTTAAGGATAGTTTTGGCTGCATGCATCCAACACTATATGACCAAGGGCTTGTGGAGACCTGACAATCACACCTATATTTCTAAAACTACATGGATAATCCTCCACATTATTGAGTTCAGTGGAGAGTACTGTTAATGCTAAAACATACAAATACATTTTAGACAATTATATATTTCCAACCTTTTTCCAACAGTTTGAGGAAGACCCTTCTCTGTCCCAGCATGACTGTTCTTCTATGCACAAAGCCAGATCCATACAAACTAGATTTGAAACATTAAATATGGGAGAAAATTAGATGGCTGAATTTAACTCTAATCCCACTGAACATCTTTGGTATAGGATCTCTAACTGCAAGTCAGTGGGCACAAAATTTCTTTTTACATTTCAAAATCTTGTAGAAACCATTCCTGAGTGATGGAGACTACAAAGGGAAAGAGAACTATATATGAATTGCGTGTGGTTGCTTTTTTTCCATCATTAAATTTGTATTCATTCTAAAAAGATAACAAGAAATACAGAGGACATAACTGACACAGGTACATTGAGTCGGTTACAATCCAGCCAAATTGAGTTTGAAATATTGTTTTTGTTATTTTAATTGAGGGGAATAAATTTGCATAGGGATAGGAAAAATGATGAGATGCCCAGATGATTAGGAACAATTCAGGGACTTGAGACTATATACAACTTTAGTATATCTCTTCTGTCCAGCACATCACTTGCTTGCAGACTATCTCTCCTCAACACCTCTAGCACATTTCCCTGCTTGCTCTTTCCTGGACCAGCTAGCACTCTATTTTAGGCCTGATACTGGCTCAGCCAGGTCTAAGGTGAATTTCCTTTGTGAGCAGGGACAGGAAGCCCCTTTGGTGTAGAAAAACTATGTAGGTAGTCCTAGTTCTAGCTTTCCACATGGCTACTGCTCCCAGCACCACATCTTCAGGCCCTGCCAGCCCTCATGACTGCAGCTGCCTCTCTCCATTGCCCGTGACACCCCAGTCCATCTCTCTGGCTCTGCACCCATCTCAGACTGCACTCTCCCAGTCCAGTTAGGTGTGCATCTCCAGTCCTCTCCAAACTGTGTATCACTCACCAGCCCTCTTGGCTGCGGTTGTTCCTCTCCTGAAGACTTTGCCTGGCACTCCCCTCCCGCTGTCCTCTCTTGCACCCATGCTACCTGCCCAGGATATTTCTGTGTGTCATCAGAAGGGTCCTGTCCACACCTGAGCCCAGGCCCAAAGTCACCCCCCCCCCCAGACTGGGGCGCTCCCTCAAAGGCCCGACAGCCTAACACTCCATCTCCAGCTTCCACCCGAACAACCCCTCCCCAACTGGGCTGATCCTATGTATTTAAGGAGGCCTGCATGTGAATCAACCAGCTCTACTCTGAGTCACTCCCAACCCAGATAAAAACACACCCAGCCAAGCCTAGAAATTGACCTACTCTCACAAAAAAAAAAAAAAAACATACACTATCATTCTAGCAGGCTATATACATATACATAGTCATATATGAGATTTATGAGAGCGAAGAGCAAAAAGACATTGGGTGTCCTGTCTGTTTTCCATAGTCATGACAGGAGTGACTTAGCAGCCAAAAGTATAATTACTACAATCCTATGATAGTCTATGGGGAAGCACTTAGTACCAAGATATAGTAAGGGCAGTGCTGGGTTGGGTTAAGTGAGAATTCCAGTGATTTGGGATAATAACTTGAACACCTTATTCCAATAACCGATAAGACCTTTGCATGTCCAAAGGATGCGATTAATAATTCCAGTTTGTGAAATAGTCTATATACCCACAATAGGAGCTTAAGATAACACCTCAGGTGTAGTTTTTCTCTCTGAGTGTTAAGTTCACTCTAAGTTTACCCCTTTTCTTCCTTTTCAATTCTCTTTATGTTCTGTTTCTTTTTTTTGCTTTATTAAATATCAAAATACATCAGTTGCTGCGGATCCAGCTTCTAACACTAAACATTAACTTGCGAAAAACTCCTCACTGAGATGACACAAAAATTGAGGTTCTAACTAGTGGCAACAAAAGTGCCAAGTAAACAGAGGTAATGGAATACTGGGATGGTGTCCTGGCCTCTGGATGCAGCATGTTCCCCTGGGGGCATCTGGAGGCGTGGGGTAGTCACTCTCTATAATTTTTGCAGCATTGGGCGTTGAGGTGTCAACTATTGCATGTTTAGAAGCTAATTTGCAATTTGTTTCCAATATTATAATGTATACCTGAATTTATACTCATCCTTCTTATTGTACCAATCTACCACTACGATGTATTTTGTTTGGATAACCTGTAACACCAACTTGATATTTCTACTTATTTTCAATAAAAATCTAATGTTGAAAAAAAAAAAAATTCCAGTTTGTCAGCAACCCTTCCAACAAGGGGGGTTATTAGGAGAGAACTTTGCTAAGCGGTGTGGGGTTAGGTACCAGTGGGAGAGAATCTTTTGTGATAATTCTCAGTGGTTGATACAATGTGTTACCTTCTGTGAATAGTGGATAGTCATTCTACACTGATCATCAGTGAAGTTTTTATGGAGGTCTAATTCCCAACTAATCATGGGGGGGAGATTTAGTAAATACATCTTTGTTTTGGAGGAGTGAGTAGAATCGTGAGATGCCCTTGGTGGTAAGAGTGTGACTTGTAAGGAATTTCCAAGCTGATGGATGTATGGACATAGAAGGTCTGGGATAGGCTTTAAAAAAGGACCTTACTCGTATATAAGTACAAACATTTTTTTTTTTAGGTAGTGGTAAGTGCTTATTAAGTCACCCATTGATTTAATTTGTGAACCTGAAAATAGATTTTCCACCCACTGAATCCCTGCCACCATTGTATTGATAGATGAGGAATACTAACTTCTAAAGCTGAGAGGGGAGTGAGAACTGCAGGATTGTGGGTGCTGTAGACCATATTTGTGGTTGCTTTTGACTACTGGTGATTGATTGTGGCTGAAAATAGTTTATTTTCTTCTTTGGGATGTTTGCTAGCAGCTTTTCTGTCCACTTTTTAAACAGCATTATTTATTACCTAAGTGGACCAATGCTGCATCTGTCCTCTGCTGCCTCTAAGACAGAGAACTGAGAGATCGAAGGTCACTGATCACTCAGTTCTCGGTCTTTACTGAGCAGAGAGCTGGTAACTGTCATTCAATGGCTCTATGCTCTGCCCCTCCAGGGCTCACTGGAGCACTGGGCTGTGGAGGGGGCAGGAAGATTGCGTTTTAGGAAGTGATAGGACATCCATACTAATATGTCAGTTAGTACATTAGTGATGCATGAGGAGGATAAAAGGGTGAGCTGAGCAATAGAGCAATAGATTTGGGTGTTGTCAGCATAAAGATAGTATTGGAAGCCATTTGAGTTTATAAACTGGTGTGAGCTGGGGAAAAGGTAGCAGGTACAAAGATCCCTGGGATGAGCACACTTTGAGGCACATATACTAGTCCAATAAGGTAGTGACAAACAGTGCTGTGTTTATTTGTGCTATTTACAAGTCTATATACATGTGTTGTACAGTGTTCTAGAAAATAAATAGGGCAAAACTACAAAAAAAGTAGTTAACAAAATCATAGCTATGTCCCAGCACTAACTACACCAAACCACCAGTCCTTACTATCAGGCAAATCAAGCCTGATGCTTGTCAGCCTCCCCATACACAGCGTATTTGCTGTTTACCAACCTTCAGCTCTCCCAGACAAGACCTGTCTGTTCGCCAGGTATGAGAGCACTGGCTACAGGTTCCAGGTGAGATTAAATTGCCTGGGGAGAGGAATAAATCCTGCACTGGATGTGGATTAGAGATCCTTAAATGTATATGATAGGAACATTGGAACATTGGAGATCTATAAACCCCAAACAGGACTTTACCAGGCTCCCTTTTGGACACTCTGCTACACTGGTCATGAAACAAGGTGAAGAAAGAGAATATAAGGGGTCAGAGAAAATAGAACTAGCTAATTTTGAAGTTCATTACACATCCTTACAACACTTATAGTAAAGAAGCCTGTCTGTTTCTGTAGGTGAAACCAATTTTCCTTCAGGTGCCAAGACTGCCCTTGTCATTTGCAATGACTTTAAAAGATACACCCTTACACCAAGTTTAATATATGGGTCAGTTATGTATTTATACACTGACCATATGCTTCCTTAGGTACCCCTTCTCAAAGAAGAATTAATTCATTTCAGGTAATGTTTCCCCATAGTTCCCTTGTGCCCCTTATTAATTTAGTTGTCCTTCTTTCCACCCTTTAGTTCTACAACATCATTTTGGCAAACTGATGCCCAAAACTGAACTGATACTGCTTATTATGAAATCAATTAAGTGTAGCGCTAAAAACTAAACCTAAAAGTCCACAAAAATATGTAGACAGATGCAAAGAGTGACCTTTTTACCAACCATGAGTGTTTAAAAGTTATTCACACCAATGTATAAAAATAAATAATTTCAAAATCATATAAAATTAAATTATTATGACACACAGAGAATGATTTACTAAAACTGGAGCATTTCTGCATACAAAACCCAGGTTCCAGGTTTTTGTCAAAGCCTAATTGAACAAGCTGAAGTTAGAAGCTGATTGTCTACCCTACACATCTGCAACAAATTTTGCACTCTCCAGTTTTAGTAAATCCACCCCACAGTGTACAGTGTACAAAAGCAAAAATGTGGTAACTGTGTGCCAACAAATCACAAATGAAGTGCAAACATGATATTCATTAAGTAAAGTTTCATATACGGTAGACCACAAAAGTTGTGAAACCTGAAAACAATCCATGTAGTGAGATGAATCTTGTAAACCAAAAACTGTGTGGCACAGCACCACTGTGTATATAGTCAGCTCACTAAAAGGGTATGACCCTTGTATATAGAGTGTATATAGAGTGGTCATAAAAGGCTGTAATGACATAGGCTTATCCCTGATAGAACGTGATTTAAAGCTCCTCCACATCTCTCATATCCTCAGAGAGCAATACACTCAGTATGCTGTAGACCTACTGGTTCAACATAGAGTTTCTCTCACAACTCATGTCTTCGACATAAAACAGGAAGTGGGTAGTAGGTGCATTGCTGAGCTGTACGAGACTTTATGCAGAGTGGATTTTATGATAATTGCATGTTTTTGACCCCTAAATGCAAAATTATGCATTTTTTTTACATTAAACTGTATTTGCTTTGTAGCTGCCTAATCAAACAGAATTAACTTGGGAGGTCAGGGATATCTTGTAGCAACTTCCACTACGTAGCTTTGTGTCATCTGCAAATGCAGAAATAGTACTTTTTAACCACTTCATGACCTCAATATGTATATTTACATTGCGGCCTAGCAGTGGTTTACCTGGGTTATGGATGAAGCTATCAGCCATATGTTAGTGCAAATAAAAAAAGTATCACGGATAGTACTATTTCTGATGATGGCTGAATTGGAGAGGACTTTCATCTGAGCATTTCCTTATGACCAGGAGGACAAGAAACTTTTACCATGGACTTTCTTTCCATCTATGTTACACTGACTGCCAAGGACATTGCTAACCCTGCTGAAAGGAATAGTGCAGCTTTCCAGGGACACAAATTTGATTGCCCAGAAAATACATGGGTCAAAAGGGATTTTTTCCCCCTTTTACAAAATGGGGGGTTTAATTCACCCTTTCCTGAACAAAGGTTGTGAAGGTGCTGAGAATGCTAAGTTTCAATTTCTCACCTATCATACTGCAAAATCAAGAGGTAGAATGAGTTGCTATGTATAAATGTTTTAAAGTGATTTTATAGCATAGACATATGTGAATAGTTATATTTTTAAGACCATGTGGTGTTTTAAAAGCTAAGCCTCCCCTCTTATAGTCAAATGAACCCATTGGACTGGTTTCAAGTTACAGCATATGATGTACAGGAAGTTGGGGGGGGGGGGGGGGTCATATTGTAATTGAATGTTATTAAAAAAATTACCTTTCCTTTTCAATCTGCTGCACTTTAATTTTCTGCTGCAATGCAATATGGCTACCGGGAGGCATTTTGTATAAAGATGGTATACAGAAATTTAATTTCCTGCTTATGTGATTGGGTTACTGATTTTTCCAGAAGTGTAAGATACAAATCAGATTTTGAGCATCCCCTGATACAGAAGTGTAATTTTTGGTACGATACACTCTAAAGAAAATCATATCTAAGGCCTGTTTCACACAGGCTCCAGCTTGTACAAGAGCAGTATTAACAGCAAGCTTTGACAAAGCATTTGCAGAGCTTTTAGCAAGCTTTGTTGAAGCTTTTAACCACTTCCTGACCAGGCCACTTTTACGATACGGCATTGCGTTGATTTTAACTGACAATTGTGTGGTCTTGCAACTCTGTACCCAAATGAAATGAATGTCATTTTTTCCCACAAATAGAGCTTTCTATTGGTGGTATTTGATCACCTCGGCAGTTTTTATTTTTTGCGCTATAAACAAAAAAAGACTGACAATTTTGAATAAAAAACAATACTTTTTACTTTCTGCTATAAAACATTCCAAATAAAAAAATTTAAAAATCTAATTTCTTTGTCAATTTACCAGGCTTCAAGAAAAGCTGAAGCCTGCTAGAAGCTTGTTTAAAGTGGCAATCAGCACTTCCATTAGGATGTGTGTTCAACATTTACATACTGGAGCAGAATGGTACTTTTAAAGCTCCAACAAAGCTTGATAAAAGCTCTGCAAATGCTTTGTCTAAGCTTGTTATTCACATTGCTCTTATACAAGCTGAAACCTGTGTGAAACAGGCTTTAAGGAATGCAGACTTCCTCATTAGAGCCCTTCGGGTGCAGCAGCTAATTGATCATTTTAAAACCACTTCCATACATATTGCACATGGACACAGACAAACAAACAGCTATTCCTTCAAAATAACAAAAGATAAGAATCTGCGATAGAGTTTGTACAAATCCCAGCAATGTATATAAATCAGCTAGAGGGGAATGTGTTTTTCTCACCAAAAATAGAGTTACTCTTTAAATACCCAAATTTGCCGTTGTATTAGCCCCCATCATTGGAGTGGAAGTTGAAGCTCTGCCCTTGCTAGCAAGGATGCATGGTTTACAAGATTGGCTACACAGAATTAAAAATCTTTTGGAAGGTAAATTAGTTCCGTGTGTGTGCTTGTGTCTCTGAACTATTCAGTTGCTTGCCTGTAGTTTAGCTTTAAATATTGTGTATAAAATATATTTCATTTTATAAAAGATGTAAGAGATATGTTTGCTTGCAACACATACATTCACACAAAAAAGTAAAGTACATGGATTGTGGATAACAAGAAGATGAAAGATTAACTTCTGTCTTGTTTTATTATATTTATTTATTGATCTTTGTATTGCACATACAAGACAAAATACAAAGGAAATTAAATGGATGGAAGATAACCATAAATAAAGGAAGTCTATAACATTCCATACTTTTTACGACCAGTAAGAAATGTGTATTGTGATTTATTTTTTCAGGCTGACCTTAAAAGAGAAAAAAAAAAAACAAGCAAGCAAACAAACTGGACCTGTAATTAGAAGAATATATATTTTCACTTCCGTTCAAATTTCACTTTATATTTAGGCTAAACAGATTGAATATTATGACAGTTATATAAAGTATTATTATTTTCATCATTAACCTGTAGATGACCTTCACTTTTAATTTTCTTCTTAACATTTTATAATGAGGTTTGAAGCCCTTTGAAACATTGCACTTTTCTGTTATAGCTGATCTTTCATATACCCTGTGGAACAATTATAGGCTAATGTAATAAACCAACAAAAAATCAGCCCAAGTGAAATTTAGAAAGTTAAAATATAGGGAGTATGCAAATTGTCATGCTGCAGAGCCATTAACAGGCCTGCCCCTAGACGATGACCCTAGTAAAATTTTAGAATTTCAGCAATTATCAGGCAATCGCTAAATAAATGGCTAGGGATGACTAATTAAAGAATTTATGTCTCCAGAGAGCTGTGGCCTTTGACAACCGATGAGGACACAAATTAGACAACACACTACTAATTTAGTTTACATTTAGAATTTTTTTTATACTGGTAATACTGGAAATTTTCCCACAGGTCTGCTTTAAAAGGATGGAGACTTTTTTTATTAAATTACAGTGGCGGCCCGTGCACTGTGGGCGCACAGTCGCCGCCCCCCAACCATGCACCCGGCCCCTTTCAGGACACCGGACTCATGAATTCCTATGGTGGGGGCAGGAGAGGTTGGTACTTTTTGAAGCACCTGATTAGAGCCAGAGGCTCTAATAGGCTTCAAAATAGGATGGGCTCGGGGAGCAGAGAGTGCGCCTTAATCCTACCCAATTGTGTGAGGATAGCATATACATTTTCACTATTTTCTATATCCTTCCTCCCCGCCAATCAGGAGACAGGGCGTCAGAGCTGTTTCCTGATTGGCCAAAGTGCCAGGCTACCCTATTGGATGCCTGGTGCTTAGGAAAAGGAGCGGACTCAGCAGAGGAGACACGCGCTGGAGTGGAAATTGCCACCGCTCTGGTGCATGGTGCACTCACTGAGAGGAGCTGCTGCCTGGCAGTAAGTGCTAGAGGGGTCTGTCAGAGCTGCGAGCACAGGGGGCTGGGAGTGCTGCCAGAGCCACAAGCTCCACGAGTATACTGGGCACAAGTGGCTGCATTTGGTGGGCACAAGTGGCTGCATATGATGGGCACAGTGGCTACATATGATCGGCACAAGTGGCTGCATATGATGGGCACAATGGCTGCATATGATGGGCCCAGTGACTGCGTTTGATGGGCACAATGGCTGCAATTGATAGGCACAGTGGCTGAATATGATGGGCACAGTGACTGCATATGATGGGCACAAGTGGCTGCATATGATGGGCACAAGTGGCTGCATATGATAGGCACAATGGCTGCATTTAATGGGCACAATGGCTGCGTTTGATGGGCACAATGACTGCTATTGATGGGCACAGTGAGGCTGCAATTGGGGGTTTCAGTATTTTTCAGTTTGCGCGCCCCCCCCCAAAAATTTTGAGCACCAGCCGCCACTGTTAAATTATATATTTATTATTGGTTATATTTATCTTTGTTAGTACTGGTAAAACTAACTGGACGTTTATCTCCCAGGAGTCAGTGCAAATGCAGGAAACAGCGTCATAAGCCTAGGCGTTTTACAAGCAGGGAAAGAGGAAGTACAGAAAAAAAAAAAAAAAAAGGCTTCAATGATGCTGGAGAAAAACTCATTCGATGTCTGGAGTGGAGATTGCCACCGCTCTTGTGCATGGTGCACTCACTGCACTGAGAGGAGCTGCTGCCTGGCAGTAAGTGCTAGGGTGGTCTGTCAGAGCTGCGCGCACAGGGGGCTGGGAGTGCTGCCAGAGCCACGAGCTCCACGAGTATACTGGGCACAAGTGGCTGCATTTGGTGGGCACAAGTGGCTGCATATGATCCGCACAGTGGCTACATATGATCGGCACAAGTGGCTGCATATGATGGGCACAATGGCTGCATATGATGGGCCCAGTGACTGCGTTTGATGGGCACAATGGCTGCAATTGATGGGCACAGTGGCTGAATATGATGGGCACAGTGACTGCATATGATGGGCACAGTGACTGCATATGATGGGCACAAGTGGCTGCATATGATAGGCACAATGGCTGCATTTAATGGGCACAATGGCTGCGTTTGATGGGCACAATGACTGCTATTGATGGGCACAGTGAGGCTGCAATTGGGGGTTTCAGTATTTTTCAGTTTGCGCCCCCCAAAAAATTTTGAGCACCAGCCGCCACTGTTAAATTATATATTTATTATTGGTTATATTTATCTTTGTTAGTACTGGTAAAACTAACTGGACGTTTATCTCCCAGGAGTCAGTGCAAATGCAGGAAACAGCGTCATAAGCCTAGGCGTTTTACAAGCAGGGAAAGAGGAAGTACAGAAAAAAAAAAAAAAAGGCTTCAATGATGCTGGAGAAAAACTCATTCGATGTCTGGAGTGGAGATTGCCACCGCTCTTGTGCATGGTGCACTCACTGCACTGAGAGGAGCTGCTGCCTGGCAGTAAGTGCTAGGGTGGTCTGTCAGAGCTGCGCGCACAGGGGGCTGGGAGTGCTGCCAGAGCCACAAGCTCCACGAGTATACTGGGCACAAGTGGCTGCATTTGGTGGGCACAAGTGGCTGCATATGATCCGCACAGTGGCTACATATGATCGGCACAAGTGGCTGCATATGATGGGCACAATGGCTGCATATGATGGGCCCAGTGACTGCGTTTGATGGGCACAATGGCTGCAATTGATGGGCACAGTGGCTGAATATGATGGGCACAGTGACTGCATATGATGGGCACAGTGACTGCATATGATGGGCACAGTGACTGCATATGATGGGCACAAGTGGCTGCATATGATAGGCACAATGGCTGCATTTAATGGGCACAATGGCTGCGTTTGATGGGCACAATGACTGCTATTGATGGGCACAGTGAGGCTGCAATTGGGGGTTTCAGTATTTTTCAGTTTGCGCCCCCCAAAAAATTTTGAGCACCAGCCGCCACTGTTAAATTATATATTTATTATTGGTTATATTTATCTTTGTTAGTACTGGTAAAACTAATGCCTCGTACACACGTACGGACTTTTCCCGGCGGACCTAAGTCCAGCGGACAATCCGCTGGACTTTCCCGCTAGGTACGCTGGACTAAAAAGCGAACGGACTTGACCACACACGATCACGCAAAAAGTCCGGCGGTTCACGCGATGACGTACAGCACGTACGACGGGACTAGAAAAAGGAAGCTCGAGATCCCAAACGACACCCTTTGGGCACCGTCAGCTGATCTCGTGTGTATCGCGTGTTAGTTGACGTTTGGTTAGAGACGATTCGCGCTTCTCAGACTTCTGCTTAATTCGTTCGCTTCTGCCGTTCAGTTTGTGCTTGTGAGGTTTGTATCTGGCTTTCAGTGCGTGTGGATCAGTTCCTACCTGTTCTCAGGCCGTTCTGGTCCGCTCGTTCCTGTTTTTCAGGTCGTTCTTCATAGGCCTTGCTGTTCTTCAGTGCGTTCTGTTAAGTTGTTTGTTTGATCAGCCGACCGTTTTGAAGCCATGGAGTGTGGACGTACTCGGGAACGAGTTCGTGCTGTGCAGGGGCTCGGTGTTGCGGTTAACACCTTGGCACGAGCCCAGTCCATGAACAGGGTGAGGAGGAGTTCATGGACCAAGAATTGGTTGCGCCAGCGTGACCAATTCTCGCATATGCCTTTGCTCCGTGAGATCCGTGAGAATAATCCTGATGATTTCAGGAATTATCTCCGGATGACAGACCCCATTTTTCACCGTCTGTTGGCTTCGCTGTCCCCTTATATTACCAGGCAGAATACCTGCATGCGGCAAGCCATCAGTGCGGAGCAGAGGCTAGTCGCCACGTTGCGTTACTTGGCGACGGGGAGAAGCTTGCAGGACCTCAAGTTCACAACAGGCATCTCCCCCCAGGCTCTGGGGCTCATTATTCCAGAGACCTGTTCTGCCATTATCCACGTCATGCAGGAGGAATACATTAAGGTAAGTCTTCTCTTTTAAAATTACCTATGTCTTGTATGTTTGCTAATGTAGTGCATCAATGTCATCATTAGCTAATTTCCATGATAGGACTATTCTATGAATGTCCCCTATTCCTTTTTTTTTTTTTTTTTTGGTTTTTTGTCTAGTATTTTATGGTTGACTTATCGAAATAGCTTTAAGATTGTATTATTTAGTGGGTCACATGCATATTTCCTTGCACCAACCTCCCCAGCATGGAAGCTTGGCCCCCTAAACACCCCTAGCCTAGTCACTTTCTTTTTTAAAAAATGTATATTACCAGCTCCATTGTACTGCTTTACTCACCCCCCCTTTCACCCCTTTCACCCCCCTTGACCCTCATTTTTAAATTGATTGCATGTGGTTTTGGTCAGCTTGTAATTAACCCACCCCCCCCCACACCCCCTGATAATTAATTGCATGTGGTTTTGGTCAGCTTGTAATTAACCCACCCCCCCCCCCCCCCCCCCCCCCCCACACACCCCCTGATAATTAATTGCATGTGGTTTTGGTCAGCTTGTAATTAACCCACCCCCCCCCCACACCCCCTGATAATTAATTGCATGTGGTTTTGGTCAGCTTGTAATTAACCCACCCCCCCCCCACACCCCCTGATAATTAATTGCATGTGGTTTTGGTCAGCTTGTAATTAACCCCCCACCCCCCACACACACCTTTAATTAATTGCATGTGGTTTTGGTCAGCTTGTAATTAACCCCCCACCCCCCACACACACCTTTAATTAATTGCATGTGGTTTTGGTCAGCTTGTAATTAACCCCCCACCCCCCACACACACCTTTAATTAATTGCATGTGGTTTGGGTCAGCTTGTAATTAACCCCCCACCCCCCACACACACCTTTAATTAATTGCATGTGGTTTTGGTCAGCTTGTAATTAACCCCCCACCCCCCACACACACCTTTAATTAATTGCATGTGGTTTGGGTCAGCTTGTAATTAACCCCCCCCCCCCCCACACACACCTTTAATTAATTGCATGTGGTTTGGGTCAGCTTGTAATTAACCCCCCACCCCCCACACACACCTTTAATTAATTGCATGTGGTTTTGGTCAGCTTGTAATAAACCCCCCACCCCCCACACACACCTTTAATTAATTGCATGTGGTTTGGGTCAGCTTGTAATTAACCCCCCACCCCCCACACACACCTTTAATTAATTGCATGTGGTTTTGGTCAGCTTGTAATTAACCCCCCACACACACACCTTTAATTAATTGCATGTGGTTTTGGTCAGCTTGTAATTAACCCCCCCCACCCCCCACACACACCTTTAATTAATTGCATGTGGTTTGGGTCAGCTTGTAATTAACCCCCCACCCCCCACACACACACTTTAATTAATTGCATGTGGTTTGTGTCAGCTTGTAATTAACCCCCCACCCCCCACACACACCTTTAATTAATTGCATGTGTATTGTGTGACCTTACAATTATTTACTCCCCACCCACATCCCCATTATTATCTTCTCTGGTCCATCAGAGGGGTCATCAATCAGAGATTTGTCCCTTTTATCCTTAATCTTTTGGCTTTATTTCAAGGACTTACAAAATAAATACATATGTTCTTCCAAATTGTTTGTTAATTTGTTGCATTTAGTTTGGTGTTTTGCCTGGTTTTTAATTTGAATTGTATCTTTCTGTTTGACTTCACAGTGTCCCTCCACGCCACAGGAATGGCAGACTGTGGCTTCCCAGTTTGCTGCCCGTTGGGACTTTCCCAACTGCGGAGGGGCGATTGACGGCAAACATGTGCGAATTGTGCCCCCACCCCATTCGGGGTCATACTATTGGAATTATAAGGGGTTCCATAGTATCGTGTTGATGGCGGTGGTGTCGGCACAATATGACTTTCTGTATGTGGATGTGGGGAAAAACGGCCGGATGTCGGACGGAGGAGTCTTCAACCACACGGAGTTCGGTCATCGTCTCCAGACTGGTGGGCTGGAGCTGCCACCAGATGAAGATAATGTGGAGGGACTCCCCTTCGTCTTCATTGCCGACGAGGCGTTCGGTCTGGGTGACCATCTGATGAGGCCATTTCCCCAACGATCCCTCACCCCTGAGAGGAGGATTTTTAATTATCGGTTGGCCAGAGCAAGAAGGGTGGTGGAAAATGCCTTTGGTATTATGGCCAACCGTTTCAGATTGCTCCTTACATCCCTACATCTGGCAGAGTACAAACTGAATACTATTATTCTTGCATGCTGTGTCATGCACAATTATTTACGCAAACATTCAGGAACATACTCCTTACCAATTGGCCCTGAGGCCGGAGTGGAAGGCAACATGACAGGGCTGGATAATCGCCCTCTTGGTTCGGCACCACAATCAGCCCAGCAAGTGCGGGACCTTTATTTACAGTATTTTAATGGTAGGGGGGCCATTGAAATGGCAGCAGACCCTTAAACCATCTTTTTGATTTACAAAGAATAAATACAGTTATTTATGTTTGAAATATTGGTAGTTTCGTATTGTTTTGCTTTTAATTTGGCCTGTTTTATATGTTGTCCTAGTGCACATCTTAATAGTGGCAAACTTGTTTTGCGTTTAGTAAATAAGCCCCTTTGTCAATGAACCACAACATGTTTTTGTCAAACTGGTAGTATTTAAAAAGAAGAAGCCACACATTGTTTAATTTGTGCAAACGTTTTTTTTTTATTCTAGTGCACATCCAAACCTTTTTTATGTTTTTTCTTTTTTTTTTTTTTATTTTTTTTTTGGTATTTTTGGTTAATTTTTTTTGTTTTTTTTTTTTCAACAACATTTTTTTTTTTTTTTTTTTATGTTATCTTTTTTACATTTTTTTGGTGTTTTTCTCACAACATATTTTTTTTTTTTTTTGAGATTGATTTTTTAAAACAAACATAAAAACATGTTTTAAAATGGTAAAAAATTTAGGCTTAGCATTTGAAATTATTTACACAATGTAAAAGTCCAGAACTTACAAAGTTCAACAGGTAACCCATGAACAGTAGAAGCCAAATTTAGAATATGCACACTAATTTAACTGGAAAATGGGTAATGTCAACATGTGCTATGTTCCATCATGGGGAATCAATGGACGTGTTTTGTGTGTGAAACCCCTTCCCTCTCACCTACTAGCATTAGGGGTTGCAAACACCAAATGCGTCCATTGAGATCCCCTGATGGCACATAGCACATGTTGACATACCGTGTGCATATTAAAAATTTGGCCTCTAAAATTTGTAAAACAGCGCATCAAAAGGGGAATGAAGGACATGATTGATGTTAAGAAATGTAAAAGGGGTCTTTAGATTCTCCCCAAAACATCAATCATGTCCTTCATTCCCTGCTGCATGGTGGCCATCTCCTTCTGCATATTTTCCAGCTGCAGATTCCAGGCCATGATCTGGCCAATAAGCCTGTGGGCACTGTCTGTGGAAAATGGCTCCGCAGCTTGTCCTTCCACAAACAGATCAGCATCACCTAAAAGTTGGGTAGATAAAACACAAGAAAAAAAGTGTCAAAAACATGCAGACCTTAATTAATTAGCTCAATCTGTGTTCTGAGACACTCACTTGGTGGGGTGCAGATTTGATCCACTTCAACGACCTGTTCCGCCACATCCACGCGCGGGCTTGGGCTAACTGCCCAATTAGTCTGGTGAGGCCGGGAGGTCCTCGTAGGTTCGGACTGACGTCTGAGTCTTTTGCCCCCTATGGTAATGGAACACAAAAAGGTACACTTTTAATCACACTGATATTTGAGTGCCAAAATAGGATTAGTAAACATTGTTTAAAAGTCTTGTCCAATTATTAGCAGTTTGTTAGAAGATCCTACTTGAAGACAGAATTGAAATGTCTATCTAATGAAACTCCAATACTTAAACCGCCCTTCAACCCTAAATTTGAACTTCCGCTCATTGGATCCCTGCACCCCTGTGGTGTCTTATTTTCAACCTTTTAGGGGGGAGGGGTTGCAGATACCTGTGTAAGGCAGGTATTTGCACACACGTCCGGCCCTAGACTCCCACAGAAGTATACGCCACATCCCGTCCCACCGTGCTGTCTGCTGGGACACACAGGGGTCCCCGAGCTCGCGCGGACCAGTCCTATTGCATTGCGCAACTGGCGCATGCCCAATAGTGACCCGGGAAGTGAAGCCGCAAACATTAATTTCATGATTGCAAGATCAGAGATTGTAGCTGCACCATCCAAGGGACAGGTGAGTGTACTTCTTTGAAAAGTCACCACCTACAGTATTTGGAGATGATGAGCATTTTTTGGGAATTGTGAGCATGAGACCCTGCTTAACATATTTATCCCCCCCCCCCCCAAAACAGCCTCTGGAGTCCCTGTGTAAGTTACCCCTAAAACCCTTACTACAGCAGTAATTGTATAGATAGTGACAATAATAAACAACCTTACAACTCCAACAACCCAAAGCCAGGTAAACTCAATAAACGTTATGAAGACAAACTGAACTTTCATCAAATATGCGCAAGTTTCACGTACGAATGGTAATAACATCTGCGCAAGTTTCACGTACGAATGGTAATAACATCTGCGCAAGTTTCACGGACGAATGGTAATAACATCTGCGCAAGTTTCACGGACGAATGGTAATAACATCTGCGCAAGTTTCACGTACGAATGGTAATAACATCTGCGCAAGTTTCACGGACGAATGGTAATAACATCTGCGCAAGTTTCACGTACGAATGGTAATAACATCTGCGCAAGTTTCACGGACGAATGGTAATAACATCTGCGCAAGTTTCACGGACGAATGGTAATAACATCTGCGCAAGTTTCACGGACGAATGGTAATAACATGTGCGCAAGTTTCACGTACGAATGGTAATAACATGTGCGCAAGTTTCACGTACGAATGGTAATAACATCTGCGCAAGTTTCACGGACGAATGGTAATAACATCTGCGCAAGTTTCACGGACGAATGGTAATAACATCTGCGCAAGTTTCACGTACGAATGGTAATAACATCTGCGCAAGTTTCACGTACGAATGGTAATAACATCTGCGCAAGTTTCACGGACGAATGGTAATAACATCTGCGCAAGTTTCACGGACGAATGGTAATAACATCTGCGCAAGTTTCACGGACGAATGGTAATAACATCTGCGCAAGTTTCACGGACGAATGGTAATAACATCTGCGCAAGTTTCACGGACGAATGGTAATAACATCTGCGCAAGTTTCACGGACGAATGGTAATAACATCTGCGCAAGATTAGACATATCAAGTATAACCATAGTAGCGCACGTGCTTGACTTACTTTTTTTGATGGCTTTTCGAATTCTCCTGTACTGATCGTGCTCCCTGGATTTGATGTCGGACCATCGCTTGCGCAGTTGATCCTTGCCCCTTCGTACGCCGAATTTCTGCTCCAGGGTGCTGACGATTGTAGTGAGAATCTTGTCCTTGCGCAAGTTGGGTCGAGGGTACGGGCCATTTTCCCCGTCGTAATCTTCCCTTTGGAGGATGTCCACCATCTCCACCATCTCTTCAAAGGCCATATTGGTGGCTTTATATCTGCTGCTGGATGCAGATGTGTTCGCTTCTTGGCTTTCCTCCGCGCTACTGGCTGAGAATGTGTCCGCCATATTCATGAATTTATTCACCCACAATGCAACGAGGGGAAGCGGGGCGGGGAATACTCGTCAGGAGGAACGTCATGGGCGGGCGACGCGGAGGACGCAGGCGGACTTCGACGCGTGCGCAGTGTATATAAAGGCTGTTTGAGGGCCCCACGTGTTCCCGAACGGAAGTAGCGAGCGCTGTGTACGAAGGTAAGTGTTTTCTAGGATGCATTACTGTGTTATTTTGGGTTTTGGGCCTGCATTTTTTAAGGATATGTGTGTGTTGCTGCCTGTGTGTAGGGGTTGCTGCCTGTGTGTAGGGGTTGCTGCCTGTGTGTAGGGGTTGCTGCCTGTGTGTATGTGTTGCTGCCTGTGTGTAGGGGTTGCTGCCTGTGTGTAGGGGTTGCTGCCTGTGTGGATGTGTTGCTGCCTGTGTGTGGGTGTGTTGTGTAATGTTTGGTAAGAAAAACTGGTTGTGCGTTTTAAGTAACATTTGTGTTTTTGGTCTTTTGTATTGCCATTACTAACAAAACAGAAACAAACATGTCAGCACCCCAGTTGAATCCATTCAAGGACCAGCAGTTCATGTCCGAATTCATTGCCCTGTACAGAAAAAATACCAACCTGTGGCAGCTCAAGAACCCTTTATATGGCAATAGGGATGTCCGGAAGGCAACACTGGGGCCACTTGTGGATTTTGTGAAGACTCAAGTCCCCAACGCAAACACCAAGTTTGTGGAAGCCAGAATTGCAAGTTTAAGGCACATGTACAAGCGGGAGCGCAAGAAGATTGAGGAATCAGTCAGATCAGGAGCAGCAGCAGAGGATGTTTATGTACCCAAGCTGTGGTACTACAACCAACTGACTTTTATAGGTGACCAGATGGAACCCAGGCAATCACTGTCCACTCTTCCCTCCACCCTTCCCTCCACTCTTCCCTCCACTCTTCCCTCCACCCCAGCTGAGGCTTCCACGGAAGGAGAAGACCCCTCCACCTTGGAGCAGGCTGATGCGCCCAGCTGGAGCCAGGTATATATTTAGTAGCCTAAATTGTGATTGTGTGAATATTAATGCTGTAAACGTTAAAATGTGAACCAATTAACACCCTGAACTCAGAATTGTGAAAAAAGCTCCCAAAAATTCTGCACACTTCTAAAAAGTGTTGGTGCAACATATCGATACATATATAGTGTATACATACATCCAGTAGTGGCAAAAAAAGCGTTATACAACATTGGTGATCTGCTTGGAAAATGCAGGGGTCCAAATGATAGCCTTTTGGATCTTTTAGAAAATTTAGATGCTCGTTCCTAAGTTTACAATTGGATGATTGAGGAGGCCAGAAACCACAAAACAGGTGTTTGATTTTTGTTTTTATTTGCACACAGGATGAGCTGACCCAGGATGATGCCGGGCCAAGTGGTATGGAGGAGGAGGACATGACCAGCGAGAGCCAGGAGGTGGCTGGGCCCAGCACGAGCCAGAGTGACAGCCAGACCCGATTAAGAAGAAGTCTACCTCCACCCCTGCCCTTACCCCCAAGAAGGCCCAGGAGGATGACCATTGTTGAGGAGGAATCACTCCAACTGATTCGGAAGGCGAGTGCGATTCTCGACAAACCCCCCCTTCCAGAAGAGGCCTATGCCAGCTACTTGTCCAGCAGGTTGCTGGAAATGGAGAGGGGCCAACGGCACCTGTGTGAGGGCCTCATTTCTGATGCAATTAGGGGGGGTTTGAGGGGTGAATTACGAGAATCCACCCGCCTGACACATGAAGGCCCGACACCAACTTCTCCTCCTCCTCCTCCTCGTCTTCCTTCTTCTCCTCCTCCTCCTCCTCCTCCTCCTCCTACCACAAGTCAGCCTCCAAGGAAGCGTGCAGGGAAGACTGCAGGGAAGAGTGCAGGGCAGCGTGGTGGGAAGAGTCGGAAGTGATTGCCTGGCTTCAGTCTGGTCTCACAGAAGACACAGGCTGTTGTAGTGCCACAGCTTGGGGACATAGATGTCATCTGCTGCTGTTCCTGGTCTGTCTGATTCCTGGTCAATCTTCTTGTGCTCCCTATATTGGATGAAATGTGCCCAAGCTTAATTTTTGGCTTCACAAACTTGATGTCTGCCGTTGGGGCAAAAAGTCTTCACAAAATCTACAAGTGGCTCCAGTGTTGCCTTCCTATTTTGTTTTGCCTTGTTTGTTTTAACCAGAATAAATGGTCATTTAATTTTCATCAAATAATGATATACGTGCTTGTTATTCAAAAACATAGTTTCTTTAGGAGTAGGCAGGTACATGTCTAAACATTCATTTGACAATACAAGTGTAAAGTGCAACTTCAATGGAACTGCAAGTGCAGTCGCTGGAAAGGTGAGGGTTAAGATCTGAATTAAGGGCAAGCTCTGCTGACTCCACAATTGTATCATGTGTAATAACTAATCCTTTTGATAACCAACAAATAATAAAAAATATCTATATAGAGATATATGTACATATATAATATATATATATATATATATATATATATATATATATATATATATATATATATATATATATATATATATATATATATATATATATATATATATATCTATAGATCTATATATCTATATATATTAATATATATATATATATATATGTAGATATAGATATATATTTTTTTTGGCTTATTGAGAAATATAGATATATTTTTCATTTGGTGATTTGGATATCTATATCTATATCTATATCTATATCTATATATATATATATATATATATATATATATATATATATAGAGATAGAGATATAGATATAGATATATATATATATATATATATATACAAATATATAACTTCACTAAAGAATGGTGAAGAAAAAACGTTCGGGAGTACTCTGCGTGAATATACAAGCAGCAAGGCAAAATCATTCTTCAAGTACGATAACATACAAATCCCGCTGTCAGAAAACAAAAAAAAAAAAAATTCAGCAGCGTGACGATTGTGCGAGCTTCAAAACGAAGGCTAGTTTTACCAGACCGAGCGAGTCCGTGACATACTAGCTACTGAGCATGCGTCCTTTTTGGTACGCCGGACCATACTACACACGACCGGATTATCCGCTGGACTGCCAAGTCCAGCGGATAATTTGAAAACAAAACCTGAAACTTTAGTCCGCCGTACTTTGGCCAAAAAAAGTCCGCCGGCGCCCACACACGAGGGGATTATCCGCTGGACTTCGGTTCAGCGGATAATCCCGCGGGATAGTCCCTTCGTGTGTACGCGGCATAACTGGACGTTTATCTCCCAGGAGTCAGTGCAAATGCAGGAAACAGCGTCATAAGCCTAGGCGTTTTACAAGCAGGGAAAGAGGAAGTACAGAATAAAAAAAAAAAAAAAAGCTTCAATGACGCTGGAGAAAAACTCATTCGATGTCTGGATGACAGATAAAAGGAGCTTTGTTCATTGACTAAGAGCCCAAAACACAAACCTCTCTGTGTTTGGTTTAAGAGCACTGTCAGGAAATGTTACAGAAGGGGAATTTGAATGCAATTTTGCTACAAAGGAGACAGAGAGTGGAGGAACGGTGACACTGAATGGTTTATTGAAGGGCCTATATTAATCTATGCTCTGGTGAGTGCATCCCTATAGGGGAATTTGTACCGCACGTGGTGGATACCTGGTGGAAATATTAGGTGGAAGCTTCTACTATTGCACATAAGGGACTACTACTTATTTGTGTTTTTTTTTTACCAGATCATATTTATTTAATGCATTTGTGGATTATTTACCATTATGTCCTTGGTGGAAATAAGGACATAAGCGCTGCTTCAATACTATAAAGACTTTGTTTAGAAAGGACTATTTTTATATGATTGCCGTATTTCCATATTCTGTTATTTGAAGTAGCTGCTATCACCTTTGGGGGTGGAATATTTATTTATTTATCCATTATTAAGGAGTTTATATCCGAATAGCGCGGAGGGGTGAACCTAGGGGCGGGTATTTGTGGTTACATCCTTTAAATTTAGTACTGGTAAAACAACTGTTGCTACTAGCACCACTCCTGAAACAATACTACTATTAACAGATTTGTTTGGTACAAAACAGGTACAAAGGTCAATTGCTTGTAATACCCTTGGCTAATTTAGTTCAATAATTGTTTAACCTTGACTATCTCCTTTTCTCCATACATGTAAGCATATTATATTTTGCTCTATGACACTTGTTTGTGAAACAAACATAGAGCTGTACAATTTAATGCTTTTCAGTAATGATTTCTTACTTTTTTTGTACTTTGTTGACTATAAGATAAAAAAGATTTCTGTTTTTTGTTTTTTTCTTTATATAAAAATATTTTGGTTGCCACACTGTACTACAACTTACAATTTTATTATATTTCTATTCAACTGTATTTGAACTTAACAATCAATAAAAATTGTATGCTTCAAAAAAAGAAAAAAAGAAAAATTGTTACTATAACATTAAGATAATATCAAGTCCAGTTTAAAAGCACACAAATTAGCTTTTGGCTTTTTCATAGGTTTGTTATTGTAAACAATTCCAATGACATTGCATTTACCTAAGTGAGCATTAAGTGTAGCAACAGACCACTTCAAATGGTGCTTGAGGATTGCAGTCATCAATAGGTCACTAAAAGAGTGTTTTAGTGCTGCAAGAGATGGTGGATGTATACAAATCTGTTTCTGGCTCTATACTAAGAGGAAGTGATGTGTAAATCATGTATAATGTAAACACAATGCAAACAGCCACTGGTTCAAGCGCTAAAGCTGCTGTGAATCACAGGGACCACTTTTTAAAATGATGAGTAGCTTCTATCTCTCTCTTCTCTCCCTTGGGATTTTTTAGGCAACCAACTTCGCAGTATAAAATAAAACCATCTCTTTATTTGTACATTATAAAATATAACTCAATTTTAAACACATGATGGCGGACAAAGTTTCCATCAAAGTGACTTCAAACCATTCATTGTAACAATACCCAAATTAAGAGAGTATCATAATGTTGTTACAGTAGTCTTCCAGCATGTGTCCCAATGCATTTCAAATGATATCTTCCTCAGGTTTACCCTGGTTTGAGTATACAATATTTATGATAAAATATAACAGATAAAATATAACATGTTATAAATACTATATAACATTAACACAATGTACCCTTACATCCAGATATACATGGTATCACTACGCACTTACGGTACATGATGCAGAGATATATATATCAGCCACTTTGATTAAAAATCCAGGTGCCTTACTCATTGTTTGCCAATGCCAAAATGGCCACCTGGCCACCACATATGTACACAAAGAATCCCACAGATGGCCCTAAATCAACCGCAATAGGGGGCGGAGCTTGACGGAGACCGAGATGGCTGCACGAGACCGGAGCTCCAGGCTACTCAGGGACACAGAGGCACTCAGCAGCCTAAATAATGGCAAACAAAGCACCCAGAATCGGCGATTACACCCCGTTGACACCGGCTGCCATGACGAACAAGCGTTCGGGGAACCAGAGACCCCAGAAACTGACCGAATTCTACACGTGGGGACAGAGGCAAAATGGTGCAGCCAGCACTCCTCACACCACTCGAAAAAAGGATAAACCTTCTAAAAGGAACTCCCCAACAAGTAACAAGCACTCTCCTGACCGATGCGTTCAGACAATTTTTTAGTCCGCAGCCAGAAGGTATGATCGGTTTCAGCAACCATTGCCAGCGTCTGATTTACATGGTGCAGGAGCATGTAATTACGATTTTTGATGCAATGCTTTGCAGCAGGGCTCATTCCTACACTCCAACTAGAGTATCTGGGAGAGGTTGCAGTATCGTGGCACAAGCACCAGTCTAATGCCGTGTACACACCAGAGGACTTTTTGACAGCAAAGGTCCGACGGAACGAACCCGTCGGACAATTCGATCGTGTGTGGACTCCATCGGACTTTTGCTGTCGAAAAATCCGACAGACTTTATAAATAGAACATGTCTTAAATTTTCCTGCCGGAACTCTGCTGGACCCAGTTCCTATCGAAAAATCTGCTCGTCTGTGTGCTATTCCGACAGACAAACAACGATGCTAAGGCAGCTATTGGCTACTGGCTACGAACTTCCTTATTCTAGTCCGGTCTTACGTCATCCTGTTCAAATCCATCAGAATTTAGTGTGATTGTGTGTGGCCAAGTCCGTTCATTCGAAAAGTTTGTCGGAACTCCGTCGAAAGTCCGTCGGAAAGACCGCCGGACCTAGTCCGTCGAAAAGTCCGCTTGTGTGTATGCAGCATAAGGCCCAATTTTTCTGCCCCTGTTTAACAGGGGCGTGTAATTACAATTTTTGATGCAGTACTTTGCAGCAAGGCTCATTCCTTCTCTCCAACTAGAGTTTCTGTGAGGTGTTACAGTGTTGTGGCACCAGTGCCTAAGGCCCAATTTTTCAGCCCTTGTTTAACAGGTGCATGTAATTACAATTCTTGATATAATATTTCACAGCAGGGCCCGTTCCAGCACCCAAGAGTAACTGTGAGGACTTACAGTGTTGTGGCACCAGCACCACCACCAAAGGCCCGATTTTTCTTCCACTGTTCAACAATGGCATGTAATTACAATTCTTGATATAATAGTTCACAGCAGGGTGCTCCAGCGCCCACCAAGAGTCACTTTGAGGGCTTACAGTGTTAACTTGTGGCAACACCATCACCTTAGGGCCAGATTTCTGCAGGGCATATAGGGCAGACCCCTACTTTCAAACATCCAACTTACAAACGTCTCCTACTTGCAAACGGAAGGAGACAACAGGAAGTGAGATGAAAAAAGACGGACGGCCAAAAAAATTATACAGGGGTGATAACCATTCCCTATGTTTTCCAAAAAGCTTAAAAATAGATTTTTTGACTGAAGCTACACTTTAAAAATGTACCAGTTCAAAATTACAAACAGATTCTACTTAACACAATAAACCTACACAGTCCCTGTCTTGTTTGCACCGCCTGTATACTGCTGTTCTGAGTATATAGGGCCTGGGGGCCCCACGCATTTCCTTTTTTAATTTGGGTACGGGGTTCCCCTTAATATCCGTACAAGACCCAAAGGGGCTGGTAATGGGCAGGGGGGGGGGGGCATTACCAGAATCCAGAACAAAACCTCTACAATTTTCTACTTTTAAGCCCTTTCCTTCCCCCTCCATCTCATAACATGGGACCGACCGTACAAGCATCTCTTGAGGCTTGGCACACTTTAACGACACACACTTCTCCAAAGGCTAAACTTACACCATAGAAACTTCCCTTATCTGCATTGCCACTATTAATACCAGACATATCCCTCAACCACTGGAAATACAGTAGAGAATTGGAATTACTGGAAAGATCTTTTTGTGGGACCCGCTCTTAATACTTTTAGAGCCCTCCAGCTGGAATTCTCTCAACTGAATATTATAGGTACCTACAGATTTCACATTTATTAAAACAACACACTAGACTAACCACCTCCCTCCCTTGGCAAATATCCCAATACTACTTATCCAATACCACAAACATTAAAAGGTATATCACTGTTCTACTCCCTTCTCCAAAACAAAACAACATTTACAAAGTCCCTTAACATGCTATCATGGGAGAAGGACTTTGGTAAAGCTTACTCATAAGACCAATTGCAAACGGCCTTAACCACCACATATTCATCTACCAAAAGTGCCAACCTCTGGGAACTTTTTCAAAAGATTTTACTAAGATGGTACCGCACTCCATATAAATTGTCTAAATTTATCCAAGGAGTATCCTCTCAATGATGGAGACAGTGCGGGGAAACAGGCACATTGTACCACATCCTATGTCCTGTGCCAATATATCACAATACTGGAAGATGATTTATAACATCATCCTACAAACACTCAAAATTCACCTAGAGCCTTCATCAGGAATCCCTCATCACCTAAGATCTTTGCTATCTCATATCTTGTTAGCGGCTAGACTCGCCCTGGTCAGACACTGGAAAGACGCAATACACCCAAAACGTCTTGAAGTCATATAGATAATTCACACACACGGTACATACGAACAACTCTCTGCATCTGGGGTGGGTAAATACTTCCTAATTAATAAGGTCTGGGAACCATGGAACAAATGGTGGGACACTACAAATAAATCTGACTACACTTGAATTCCTGAAAACTATAAAATCAGCAGAGAAAGGTTTCAAAAGATTAACTGCATTTCTTCCCCTTTTTTTACATTAGTTTTACCCTATGCTTGGTACCTTGGTTTACCACAATTGTATTGTATTACACAGAATTAAGTCCTTCTGGACATGCTTGCAGACAGGTAACTTATGGGATACGATAAATAGAAAAGATAAAGGGGGTCGCGCCCTCTCACCTGGCAGCACAGTGAGTTCCCTTTGGGGGATCGGGACCTCTAGATTAAACATAGACTACCCAGTGTAAAAGCTAATTTTCCAGAAGTGTATACACAAATGTTACCCTAGAGCACTTTAAAACGTTGGATATTTTTATAGTTAGAACAGAGTAAACTGAAACAACTTACTACTCTCTAAAATGTTTTCTCTACTACACTTTTCTTTATATACAATATTGTTTATTGTCTGTTTATGAAAAATGTACTTTAATAAAAACTCATTGAAATTAAATCAGCTGCAACAACAACCTTGATGTCAATATATATAATATGAATGAGAAGCCAATGGATCTAGAGTGATCATAAACTCATCAAAATAATCATAGCAAATGCCATACTAGTACAGTTCCTAAATAGTAGATTCCTAAATGAGCAGAAAAAAAGACCCTGCACATCTACCATCGCCATTAGAGCATCTGATCAGCTTCCCCCTTCATCATACCGGTAGCTCTGAAGTAGAGAAGTGGTATTACAGAATTATAAATAGATAATAGGTCCCCCACTAAGACATATAATCAGTGCCTAAACTGAGGGGGGGGGGGGGGGCAGTGCCATATTGAGAAGGGTGCTGCCAGCACCTGTAAACAGAGGGGAGCTATCAGCACCAAGTGCAAACTCTGTGAGAGTGTGTGGGCTGCCTAACACAGCGCTGTCCCACACAGCCACAGCACCCCCACTAAATCTGTACCCAATGCTTAAGTCACAGCCAGAGATCAGTGTGAGAGCAAGTCTCCTCCCTTGCTCTGCCCATATGATAGAGATGAGAGGACATACTCTCATGTAAAATCTGGCACCTGATAAGCAGGGGTGGCGACAGGTGGGTGCTATAGCAAAATTCCTCCCAGCATCCCCATCAGCAGTCACCTTGTGCGTCTCTGGGAAGACAGTTTGTAGTCCAGGTCTCCTGCTTGTCATAATGACTGTAGGTAGACCTGGCTCCTGATACAAGCATCACTCCCATCCCTGTGTGTACAAAACATGTCTCCAACTTGTAATTTCCTGAGAATGGCATACAGCAGTAAGATTCAGGGCTGGATAATGTTATTGCAGTGCCCCAATCACCAAGGGGAGGGAGTAAGGCAGGGTTATTTACATTGTAATCCTTTGCTCAGCCTTAGCCAGTCATGATTTGTCCATGCTGTAACCCCTCGCTGTTCCCCTCCCACTACATTTTGAATTCAGTTCCAGGGAAAGAAGCTAAGACCCCTTAGCTCTCAAACTCCACTGTTATTTTTTTTTCTTTATGATTACTTCAGGGAGGGGGGAGAAGCAGCACCACAGCATGGACAGCAATAGGCTTATTCTTTTAGTGCAGATGTTGGAGGAAGAGGAGGATGGGACTGGCATTCTCTCACAACCTATTAATGTTGTATTTATTCAGACACCAGGCTTTTGAAGATTCTTAGTGACAGTGAAGACCTTTGCTAAGTATTTCCTGCACTTATTTCTACATTCATAGTATGCTTTAGTTCTGAGAAAAATATCTCTCTTGACCCTTGGTTCCAAGAGACATAAAAGCTAAGTCCTAGTTGAATTGAGATCAGAAGTAAGGAGTCAGGAATCAGCAGCAGGGATGGCCATGGCTGCACTAAGACAACTGAAACAACAGCTTTAAACAAGATTTATTTACAGTGAAACCAAAATCCATCCAAACACCAACAAACCGGAAACACAGCAAATGTGGCAATACAAGTAAATAATAACCATCTAAAAGAATTACCTAAAAAACTACCTAATTCGGTAACAGAAAGCCTAACTAGCAACTAACTATAAAAAATATATACAAAATGGGGAACGCAGAAAAACATGGCAAAACCACAGATGCAAGGAGGAGGAAACCAGGACTGGGATCAGGAACATGGGGTAGTGAGCACAAGGCAGAAGGGTACAGGATATAAGTACAAGGCAAAAGCAAAATCAGGAGCAGGATATACTGTAGGTGCAAAACAAAAACAGGATCAGACAGGAATCGGGTTCAGAATAAAACAGCAAGCATGCATCTGGCTAGTAGGCAAAACACTGAAGCACTAGGGAACAGTAGACAAGGGATTAAATACCCTCACAGCAGCTAGCATCAGGTGGAGACTGATCACTGGGATCTGCTGGCTGCTGGGAGACATCCGTTGGTGGACACTGGAACTACAACGCTCTTCCCAGGGAATCACAGTGCCACCAGCATGTGATCCAGTTCCTGACATAAAGGAATCAGCAAGAGACTTTTTGTGCTGTTGTTCTAAGAGGGAAGTTTTCATAGATCATCAATCTTTATTACTCAAGGATAAAAACTCCCCAACCCGGTCGCATTTGTGAGTCTTTCAGAGCACCAAGGGCTTTATTGAAGCAGCATTATTTTCTTTGAAATAATTGACATGTTGATTTACATTAGGGATGTGCAAAACACCCCCAGTTCGGTTTGCAGAAGAACATGCGAACAGCCATAAAATTTGTGCGAACATGCAAACACTGTTAAAGTCTATGGGACACAAACCTCAAAAGTGCTTATTTCAAAGGCTTATATGCAAGTTATTGCCATAAAAAGTGTTTGGGGACCGGGGCCTGCCCCAGGGGACATGTATCAATGCAAAAAAAAGTTTTAAAAACAGCCTTTTTTCAGGAGCAGGGATTTTAATAATGCTTAAAGTGATAAAAAAAAATGAAATATTCATTTAAATATCGTGCCTGGGGGGTCTCCTTAGTCTGCCTGTAAAGTAGTGAATCTTTCCCATGTTTAAAACAGTACTACAGTAAAATTATACTTCTAAAGGAAAAAAATTCATTCAAAACTGCTTGTGGCTGTAATGTATTGTCGGATCCCAGCAATATAGATGAAAATCATTGAAAAAAAAGGCGCACAAAAAATACCAAACAAATGGTGTGGATGTCCCCCCAAAATCCATATCAGGCCCTTCAGGTCTGGTATGGATATTAAGGGCAACCCTGCACCAAAATGAAAAAAAAATGATGTGGGGGTCCCCCAGGCACTATATGCTCTGAACAGCAATATTTATACTATACGGCCTGCCCTATATACTCTGCAGAAAAATTCGGCCTTAGGTGTTGGATGTGCCAGAACACTGTAACCCCTCAGAGTTACTCTTGTTGGGCATAGGAACTGGCCCTGATGTGAAACATTATATCAAAAATAGTAATTATATGCCCCTGTTAAACAAGGTTCGAAAAATTGGGTCTTTGGTTTTGGTGGTACCAGAACACTGTAAGACCTCACAGTTATTCTTGTTGGGTGCAGGAATGGGCCCTGAGTTGAAATATTATATCACAAATTGTAATTACATGCCCCTGTTAAACAGGGTTAGAAAAATTGGGCCTTGGGTGGTGCTGCCCTAAACCAAAATATTGTTGGAAGCTAGCATCATCAAGATTGAGGAGGAATAGGATAGTCAGCATAGGCAGTCTTCAAGGGATCCCAGATCCATAGCAAATTCAATCAGTTACATCAGCATCAGATGCTTGATAGCTGCTGATCCAAGACTGATTCGGGGCGGGCCCACAGGGGCGCTATCTGGATAAAGGGGGCCTGGAGAGGAAAGGAAGTCCTCCTCTTGATCCGCTTGATCCGCTTCAGACATAAGTTGTAATTAGCAATGGTGCGATCTGCTGCACATGTGTTGAAAAAGACCCACATCAAGGAACTTTTATAAGTCAGTGGGTAGTCAGCAGCGCCCTGCACACACCACATGCATCACATGTGGTGTGATGCAATAGGGTGGTTGCCCTTAAGCTGCCCCCTAGAGGACATCCTACCTCATTGGAGTTGTGCCTCCTCCTCCTCTCTTCTCTCAGGCACCCAAGTACAGCCAGTGACCTCATCATCCCCTCCCTCCTCATCACTGGAGCAAATTTGGCAGTATGCGGCAGCTGGGGGAACAAGACTGACAGTTTCTTGTCCTTCTGTGGCACCCCCTCACTCTAGGCTCACGTTACTCCCTTCCTCAACCTGTGAACCAACATTGCAGCCTTCAAATCGATACGCATGCTCCAGCAGCATATAACCGACACTGTGGGACTCCTTCGTGCATGATGGTGGGGATACAGAAGGAGTGACTGTGGACAAGGAGCCGGTGGAATAGGCTTCTGCTGCATTGGAAGGCAAACTACTCTGAGCCTGAGTGACAGAGGATGAGGAGGATGAGGACGGCTTTGTTATCCACTCCACCAACTCTTCTGCATGTTGTGGCTTAATAACATGGCCAGCAGCAGAAAAAAGGACAAGCATGCCCCACGGCCACCTGCAGAGGATGTATCATGTCCACGACCACCACTGTTGAATGTAGACACAGATGCTGCTTGCCCTCTTTTAGTGGCCTGTGAGCATCTGCCTCTCCTTGGTGGCCTTCCGGACATGATGTTTTTGTTTTGCAAAACCACACTACACTGTATTATATACTGTGTACACCGCCTGAAGTGTATTAGAAACAGTACACCACCAAATGCACTATAGCTATAGGCTACATTGAATGCAGAATGTATATATATATATATATATATATATATGTGGCTTTTTTTAGCGGGAACGCTGGGAAACGCAGTTCCAGCACCTTCACCACTGACAGCAAGTGGTCCTGGGGTGTGCTGCAGGGTCTATTGATACTTACTGCTAGGGGATCTATTCTAGCTGAAGGGTATCTATTTTTGCATAGGGGTCTTTTGTTTCTGAGGAAGTCTGTTGTTGCTGCTGGAAGACCTACTTTTTCTGGGGGTGGGTCTTATATTACTGGGGGCCAATTGTTGCTGGGAGAGATCTAGGGGTCTATTGTTGCTGGCTGCCTGAGAATCTATTGATGCTGGCTGTGGGGAGATCTGCTGTTGCTGCTGGTAGTCTATTGTTGCTGGGGGGGATTTTTTGTGGTGGGGTGGTCTATTGTTGCTGGTGGGGGCTCTATTGTTACTGGCTGCATGGGTTCTATTTTACTGCTGTTCTTGTTATAATTACCAAATTCCTTACGAATTACATAGCACCACAAATTGATACTTTGTTCTGTATTGTCTAAAAGGGCAGTACTGGGAGGTGGGTAGGGGATGGAACCAAGGAACGGTGCTCGGAGGTGGGTAGGGGTGGAAAAAAGGGGTGGCTCAGAAAGGGGGAATTCCTGCACCTATTCTCTGAGAAAAAAAAGCCCTGTGTGTGTGTATATATATATATATATATATATATATATATATATATATATATATATATATATATATATATATATATATAAATACACCACCTAATGTGTATTAGAAACAGTACACCACCAAATGCACTGTAGATATAGGTTACACTGAATGCAGAGTATATATATATATATATATATATATATATATATATATATATATATATATATATATATATATATATATATATATATATATATATATATATATATATATATTAACCGGTTCCTCATGCCATAAATCTTTTACATAGTCTGTAGATGCTATAACTGCGCAAACCAATCAATATATGCTATTGCAAGTAGAAGAATATATATTGGCCTAAACTGATGAAGAAATTCGTTTTTTAAAAACATTTTTGGGGATATTTATTTTAGCAAAAAATATATAGTTTCTTTTTAAAATTGACGCTTTTTTTTTTGTTTATAGCGCAAAAAATAAAAACCACAGAGGTGATCAAATAACACCAAAAGAAAGCTCTATTTGTGGTATTATGTTTGGGTACAGCATGGCATGACCATTCAATTACCATTTAAAGCGACGCAGTGCCAAATTGTAAAAAGTGCTCTGGTCAGGATGAGGGTAAAACCTTCTGGGTAAGAAGTGGTTAATACACCGCCTGAAGTGTATTAGAAACAGTACACCACAGAATGCACTGTAAATATAGGCTACACTGGATGTAGAGTATATATATTGTAACATGGGGGTGTTTAACTCAAGTGTAAAGATGCATTTTTTTAATGCAGTGAGTCCTCATCAGACAGGCGTATAGAGTTAAGGGCCTGGTAGCCCACGTTTATTGAAGAAAGGAAAAACACAAAAGTCCATCCAGAAGTCCCACGCAGGGGTTTAACTTCATTAAGCATTCATCAATGAAAAACATACCAAGCCACCTGGCTCTCTCTTGTCAGCAGTTCCTCTGCTTACTCTCAACAGAGTTGATTCCTTCCAGTCCCCTGGACTCACTGGCTTCCTTAGTCTTCCCGACTCTCAAGGCTGTCCCTCCTTTCCCAGTCTCTGGGCAAAGAATACCCCTTACACAGGGATGACCCCTCCACAGGTCTGTCTTCATACAGCAGCAGCAAGCTGCTCACACTCCACCATCCTCCACTCATTAGCCCCTCATTATATGGTCTGTGTGCAGCTGGGCACACACCTTGCTTGCCATCCTCAAGACCCGGACACAGTTGGAGATCCCATCCAGGACTAGCAAAACCTGGAGAAAACTGACAGAGCAGTTTTCTCCATTTAAATTCTATAGTCTGCAGATATGCAAACTCTGGATCTCCTTTACCTCCAATTTCAAAGGGACAGAGCTTCGCTCTGCCACATATCCCCCCCCTTTGTTTCGATCCGGAGGGAGGAACACCAGCACCCGTCATGGTTGGGACACCTCTGTGCTGGCTGTCAGCCACGTAGGCCCAACCTTTTTTCCGGGTGCGCTTCCAGGCACGTCCCACCCTGGATCTTAACAGGGTCCTATATTTTCCCATCCTCAGCCTTCTTCTTCTTGGGTCCCTGGGCTTAATCATTTTTTTGGGGGAAACTCTGCTTTCCCTGATCCTACCTTTAAACTCGCTGACATCAGCTTTAACCTTCAATATACACCAGTACAACCTCCTCACTTTGGCATGACCATGCAAGCTGCCACCCACATGGGCCAAATCTTGTCCCATCAGGTGAATTTCTCCACGTCCCCTTGCTGCATCTACTTGGGCTTTACAAAGACACTCCCATGCTTTTTTATGAGTGCACTTCCAAAAGCGATGTTTTCCCACTTCTCTTGGGCCTACACTAGTCCTTTTACCAATCTTGGTACCTTTTTGCACATGAGGTTGATTTCTGAATTTTACGGATCCAGTACCATTAAGGTTATAAAGTGCTCCCTCAATTTCCACTAGACCACCCCTTTTCTCTTTGCTTAATTTAGAAGGAACCACATTTTTAAACACTGGTTTAATGATAAGTGGGGGCTCTTTTATTAGGGTGACAATGGTCCCTCTCTGTACTCCAAGTACGGGCACCCTCTTACTGTCCAAACTTAGCGCCACTTGTTTTCTCATGTACACTGCATGCTTATTTTTGTCAGTTTCATCACTAACATCCTCATATGACTGCAGCCTCATCCTAGTCTCCCTCTGAAGGACATACTGACTGTCTTGCGACTTTAAGGTTTTAAAGTCATGCGACACCTTGCTGAGCTTTGGGCCATTTTCCTGCAACCATTGTTTATAACTATCCTTCTCAAACCTCAGAAAATCTTCCCCAGAAATACCCTCCTGAACCTGTAGGGGGCCTAATTCTGCTGTATCTTTTACCTCTTCTGTGTCAATCATACCATTCCCTATCTCATTACAATTTTCAGGGTTTGCTACAACCAGATCAACTTGACCAAGATCTTCAGGTCTACCATTATTTTTGTGGTCACCCATGGTAACCAAACCCTTACAAATTGACAATGAGCTGCATTTTTCATCACGGTCAGAAATATCAATGCATTTGTCATATTTCATTTCACGCATGTTCGGCCGTGCAGTGTCTGGAGAGGAACTGCATCCAGTGGAGTGGTTGTCCACGGCAGCTTCACTATCCACCAACTCCACTGGCCTGAGATCCTCTGCCAACAACTGTCCTGACTCCTGACCATCTTCCCATAAAACATTTGGACCTGTGACTACAATCACTTCATTTATTGCTGTGCCATCTGGCACTTCCACCAACACATTTGGCACGGCATTATCCAGTATCACATCATTGGGCCCTTTGTGGATCACAGACATGACTTCTTCTGTGCGTTCGCCCTTACTTGGCGTTTCCATCTCATGAACACCATCATCTGCAGTAGCAAGTGCATCCTTGCATACAAGTTGCTCTGCAGGTCCTTCATCTGGCACTGCAGAAGTCATGTCTGCTTCACTTTTACCAACAGAGGCCTTTTCCAACAAAGCCAACAGGCTTTTTGTCCACCTGTCCCAGTCTGTTATCTCTGTGCTCCCAGAGGTACCACGCAGTACCGCTCCTACTGTACACGGAGACCCAGAGGGACAGAGTGGTTCAGCAACAGACACATTGCACATATCACTTTGGTTCAAATAAGATTTTGGCACTACATTTTTAACCATAGCAGACAGCAATACCACACCTTCACCACCTTGCTCTGGTGGCGCTTCATTAAACGCATTAGAGCTTTGATACCTGTCGTTGCTAGACTGCATTAACCCATTTCCACCATGAGTGTTTTCAAACATTTCAGTTTTAACATTTAACATCCTGTCATCACTATGTTCAGGTACCCTCTTATCCCTCAGAGCAGCACCAAAGTTGTCCCAGGCAACCTCCGGCTCCAAAACGCAGAGCTCCCTGGGGGTTTCTAGGGGCACCTCTATGGCCTTCTTCACAGTTGCTAGGGGAGATAGCACATCTTTAACCGCATTCACAGCAGGGTTATCTCTAGTGAGCTGCACTAGCCCATTAGCAACTGGACCATTCACTTTAGCCAACACAATATTAGCAGTTTTACCCATCATATTGTCACATTCAAGTTTACCACTTGCCTCCCCACTGGACAGGGCACTGCAGCGAGGCAAGTCCTTTTCCAAACAGACAGTGGATCTCCCATTTGGGGTCACTTCCACTCCAGTGTGCACAGTCACATATTCAGTCTCTTCTATGCATTTACCAGCACCAGTCTTTTTCAACATCAACCCAGCGGTTCCAGCCATTATTTCATTAAAGACAGTCTTACCCACCGCAGTAGTAGGGGTCACCATCTTCATTTGAGTACGTTGTCTCACAAACCAGTCCTCTGCTGCACTTTTACTGGCCCACTCTCCCTGGTGGCCACCGGATGAAATTACAGCAGGCATCTCCAACTGTTTAGCACCCCCTGCCGACACAACAGGAAAATCCTCGTTGCCAGGGGTGACTGCAAACATATTTGCACAGGAATCTGGGCCTGGAGATAAAGACCTTTGCTCCTGGTAATTTTGAAATGCATACGCATCTTTAGGTGGATGCTTAGCTACATATGCCCTGTAGCTCCTCCTTTCCTTTGGCAATCTTTCTCCCGTTGCCATGGGAAACCGCACTCTCCCAGCAGAGCTTTGCTGATTCTCCCAAACTCTTTGATGCATTGTGGCTTTCAACTTGCCACCACTCTCTGCAGGCAATACTTTTCTCATATGGTCTGCAGACTTGACATCACCGCCGTTGCTATGGGCAACCACATACCTCTCCAACTTCCGGTCAGGCTGTCGGTCCATGATGCGATGGAACTCTCCTCTAAAAAGGATTTCCTCTTTAAACTTGCGGTAGTCATCCTGGTCTCCGTCCATCAAATGGTAAACCGACCGGAACTCTATCCGTAATAAGGTTTGCAGCAGTTTTGGCCACCAGTCCCTAGGCCATTTTCTCTTTACAGCAACTTTTTCAAATCTTACAAGGAAGTCCCCAACCTCCTCTGTAGGCAGCATGGGTTGCATATAGTCAGAGGCCAAGATCTGAGCCCCTTGCACTGCGCCACACTCTTTGCGATTCTGCTTGAACCATTCATTCACTGTCTCACACATCACTGGCCCCTTTTGACTGGCCCTCCAAGGTGGAGACATCTTCTCAGGCCACGCTGAGCTCACTTCACCTTTAACTTGATTTAACATGAACTTCTTGTGTTTTGACTGCCTCATCCTTGCAGTCACATGCACAGCAGCCCGTTACACAGTTCACAGCATAGAAAAAAAAAAAATTCTCACAAGTGCACTACCTGCACACAATGCAACACAGTCAATTGAACTCCTGCGCAATGCAGTTTGCCTGGCTGCCACACACAGCTAGCAGCAGTTCCTGAAATGACTCACCACTGGCGCAGAGACCGGATTTCACCGTCTGTATGCCCGCATTCGAACACCACTTGTAACATGGGGGTGTTTAACTCAAGTGAAAAGATGCATTTTTTTAATGCAGTGAGTCCTCATCAGACAGGCGTATAGAGTTAAGGGCCTGGTAGCCCACGTTTATTGAAGAAAGGAAAAACACAAAAGTCCATCCAGAAGTCCCACGCAGGGGTTTAACTTCATTAAGCATTCATCAATGAAAAACATACCAAGCCACCTGGCTCTCTCTTGTCAGCAGTTCCTCTGCTTACTCTCAACAGAGTTGATTCCTTCCAGTCCCCTGGACTCACTGGCTTCCTTAGTCTTCCCGACTCTCAAGGCTGTCCCTCCTTTCCCAGTCTCTGGGCAAAGAATACCCCTTACACAGGGATGACCCCTCCACAGGTCTGTCTTCATACAGCAGCAGCAAGCTGCTCACACTCCACCATCCTCCACTCATTAGCCCCTCATTATATGGTCTGTGTGCAGCTGGGCACACACCTTGCTTGCCATCCTCAAGACCCGGACACAGTTGGAGATCCCATCCAGGACTAGCAAAACCTGGAGAAAACTGACAGAGCAGTTTTCTCCATTTAAATTCTATAGTCTGCAGATATGCAAACTCTGGATCTCCTTTACCTCCAATTTCAAAGGGACAGAGCTTCGCTCTGCCACAATATATTAATACACTTCCTGCACTGACTGAATATAGAGTAAACACTGAATATAAAGTCTATGCTAAATGCAGAGTATATATATATATATATATATATATATATGTGGAAGGCCAACATGGTGGCCTGAATTTATGGGAGGAGCCCGGGAGGGTATTTAACCGGCCCACTCACCTGTGGTCTTCGTCGGTTCCGGTGCGCGATATACTACGTCACTAAGCCGACTACTCGATTTCGCTAGCGTTCGTGAGTGCCAGACGTCTCGTGGATTGCTCTCGTTCGAAGGTTTTGTACACTGTATCTGGCTCGGCTGCCGCAGGTAGGGGTCTCGTTTGACCACCATTTCACTTATGAACGTTACTTACCTTGTCACGAATCTCGCTGTTCACATACGCACAAGTCATTCCATTAGTACCCGTACGTTGCATCCGTACCGCTATCTGCATACAGTAGCCGGTCGCTTACGCATCACCTGATTCGGAATCAGTCGCAGTATCATGCCATACGGTCACATTTCAGCCATTTCAAAAACATTTCAGTCATTTCACCATTTCACGGTCCTGCACCGACACGCCGTTCGAATCTAGCCACATCCGATTCGTCCCGGCATGTCCCAGCAGTGGAACCCCATTTCAATACATGACCCAGGGAGCGGCCGTTAGCCGCAATTTCTCGACTCACCGGTCGAAAAAAACACCTCTGTCATGGCATCATTTCACTGTCACGTATTACGTTCCGATTCAAGTCTAGGCGCACCCCGGTGCCTCGATTCGTACCGGCACGCCCCAAGGTGCTCCCAGGCCCCATTTCATTCCGTGCTCCAGAAGTACGGTCGCTGTCAGTCGAAAAATTTTTAGGCTCACCGCTCGGCGCCTCTGTCACGAGGAAAACATTTCACCTCACGAGTCACGTTTTTGATTCGAAACCGGTCGCACCTTTGCGGATCGGTCTTCGCCTCCAACGTACCCCAGGTTTGTCGGCCCCATTTCAGTAACCACCCCTGAGTCTGCTCGTCGTCGGTCGTGAGACCCGACCGACCGTTCAGCACCTCAGGGAATGGTTCCCCTCATTTCTCTCACCGCCAGGCCGCACCTCGCTTCGAACCCAGTCGCGCTGCGCACCGGTTCGGACCGATGCGCCCTGAACATCCGTTGGCCTCATTTCAGTACATGCTCCAGAAGTCTGGTTCGTCTACAGTCGCCATCGCGGCTCGACCGTTTCATACTTCTGTCATGCCGATCAGTTCGCTGTCACAACAAAAACGTCCTGATCCGAATCCGATGGCATCTACCATGCATCAGTTCGCCTCAACGTACCCCAGTCGAGTTGGCCTCATTTCATTCCAAAATTCTCGGCAATCAGCAGTCACACTCATAAAACGACACCTTGCGCCCACGACATGGCACAAACGTTTCTCATTTCACTCAAAAAAAAAAAAAAAAAAAAAAAAACCAAAAAAAAAAAAAAAAAAAAAAAAAAAAAAAATAATAATAAGTAGTGCATATGCACAGACGGGGGACACACCCCACGAGGCACACCTCACCAGTTCTCTTTATTTTTCCTTCCCTAGGTCAGTCCAAGTTCAGTAGGTCCACCCTGCACAGGTTGGACGGTGTTTCTCCAGGTAAAATATAAAAACTTACCGTGTACGCACGTCCACGTACGTGCGCACACTTGTCCTTTCCAGAGCACAGCAGTTGGGTACGTATGTTTACACAAGGAAAGAAACAGTCTTGGCTTATCTCATCCCCTTGAACAGCTCCGGTCGACCTTCTTACGACCTCAGACGCCTCAAGACATCGCCTCAGGGCACAGCCCATCCGAGGACCATGTCGCAAGCGGGCAGCGAGGATCTCACCGCCCCCTTGTCACGTTCCCCAGTGTCCATGAGTGACAGCATCCAGTCCCTCAGGGGATGGACCATCCCCAGACTGACGGCAGAACTTAGACGCAGGGGCGTGCCGTTCCCCGCCACGGCCAGGAAGGCGGAGCTCTTCAGGCTCTTGTTTCCTCCTCCTGCCATGGCAGGGCCCAGCACTCAGCAAGCCTCCCTCCAGTCTATATCTGCGGCCATAACACAACTCCACACCATGGTGTCGTCCTTGGCGAACACAGTCACAGACGTCCAAGCCAGAGTGACTCTCCTCGAATCTCACCCGGCCCCGGCCATCCCCGGCCCCGCCGCGATACAGCCACCTACAACAGTCGCCACAGGTACCGCAGGGACATGTCCCCTGGTCTGCCCAGCACACCTGGTTCCAGCCAGCATTAAGAAGGACATACTGGATGGCAAGGACGTCAACCTCGCCTCCCTTCTCATTTCAGTCCACGACCTAGCCGAAAACAAGGCCTATACCTGGGGAGATGTCTCGGTGGTCCTCAAAGCTAAAGACCCCAGACTCAACCGCAAATTGTCCGTCCCAGAATTCGCGTTGTCATTTGGGATGCTTAGAGACATCATATGCTCAGCTTCCCCCGGCAGAAGGGAAGAGCTGGATTTATATCTCCACACCGTGGTAGATCTGGGCTACAAATACGGCGGGTTCTCATTTTATGACTACCACCGCTCCTTTTCCGCAAAAGCAGCCGCCAGGATGGCGCAATTCCAGTCACCCACAGATTGGAGCCTAATGGACACAGAATTATTCTGTCGCCATTTCGCCGGTCTGCGCTCACCATTGTGCGCAGTCTGCCAATCCTCCACGCACACCGCCGCCTGGTGCTCCAGTGCAACACTCCGCCACTCGGTCGAGTTTCCCTCGACCTCGGCTCCAGCACAAAACCCGCCAGCACCGACACAGAAACCCCAGCTCGACAAACTCGGACGCCCCGTCCGGACCATGGGAGGAGCGGCCATCTGCAATAATTACAACTACGGCTCGTGTAACTTCAGCCAATGCAGGTTGCTCCACGTGTGCGTCGTATGCCACAGGGCGCACCCGAAAAATCTATGCGAGCTCAAACCGAAAAATCTGTGACTGAGCCGCATAAACATCCTATGGTTAGGAGTCTATCTGGACTCACACCCCATCCCCTCACTAGCCACGTTCCTCATACAAGGATTCACGGCGGGCTTCCATACCGGCCTTGTCTCCCTGCCCCACACTACTTACGAGTGTAGGAATCTCAGATCAGCGGCCACCGACGAGCAGGCCATAGACCAACTACTCCTAGCCGAGCTGGAGCGAGGTTTCGTCATTGGTCCCTTCACACAACCCCCCTTCAACACCTGGAGAGTCAGCCCTATTGGGCTTGTCAAGGGCAAATTCTCAAATAAAGTTCGCTTGGTGTACGACCTGTCTGCGCCTCATTCTTGCCACGTCCCCAGCCTCAACTCCCTAATTCCCTCCGAGGAGTTCTCCTTAAAATACGCCTCCGTCGACTTGGCGATCCAGGCCATCCTCAAAGCAGGCACAGGGGCCTGGCTGTCCAAAGCCGACATATCGGACGCCTTCAAACTTCTGCCGATTCACCCGTCTCTTTGGTGTTGGCACGGTATCAAGTGGAGAGACAGGTACTACTTCGCCACCAAGCTCACGTTCGGCTCCAAAAGTAGCCCCTGGCTCTTCGACACGTTCGCTCAATCCCTCACCTGGATTCTCCTACACAAGGCCCAATGCACAGAAGTCATCCACTACCTAGATGACTTCCTACTGATAGAGCAGCCTAACGTTTCACCAGTAGACCTCGACAAATTAAGAGTCGTCTTCCAGAATATCAATGTCCCCATAGCCGAGCACAAGGTCGACGGACCCGCACACTCCATCACCTTCCTCGGAGTTGTCTTGGACACATGCTCCATGCAGGCCAGCCTACCCCTCGACAAGCTGAACCGCATCAGGGCAGTTCTTCAGGACTTCACCCGCACGAGAGGGTGCACAAGACGACAGCTCCAGTCACTACTTGGCATGCTCAATTTTGCCATGCGGATCGTCCCTCAAGGTCGTTCCTTCATTTCACGACTCTTAGTCCACCTGTCACAGGCACAAGACCCCGATCAGATCCTCAAACTGGACGCCGCGGCCATAGCAGACCTAGCGATGTGGGAAGAGTTCCTTTCCTCGTGGAACGGGATATCCATGTTTATCCCGGCCGTCTCACCCTTCTCACCACAGGTGGTGACAGATGCCGCGGCCTCAACGGGCTTCGCAGCCATATTTGGCCTCCATTGGTTCGCTGGCCCTTGGCCCCCGCAGATACTTTCAATTCCAGGTTTCAGCCGGACTTCCCCCCTTTTCGAGCTCTACCCAATCGTGGCAGCTGCCAAACTTTGGGGTCACAGCTGGACCGGGCAGACGGTAAACTTCACAACGTACAACCAGGCCACGGCAGACATCATCAACAAAGGCAGGTCCAAGTCACTCCAGGTGATGTCCTTCTTACGCAGGCTGGTCCAACTGTCGCTACGGCTCCAATTCAACGTCCATTGCTCTCACATCCCAGGTAAATACAACGTGGCAGCAGACGCGCTGTCACGCTTTAACTTCATCTCCTTCTTTCGACAGATACCAGAGGCCGATCGGGTGTCCGCCCCTATCCCCGCTTGGTCTCAGCTGACCCTAGACTAGACCGATACCTACGTGGGGCCACCCAGCTCATCAACCAGTCCCTGTCTCACAACACACTCAAAGCCTACCACGCAGCCTGGGACACCTTTAACAAGTTCCTAACCACCAACGCCGTGCCAACACCCACAGACACCAGGCACATTTTGGCCTTCGTCTCACATTGTCACACACAGCTAAACCTATCCTACAACACCATCCGCCTATACCTGGCCGGCATACAGCACTTTTTGGCCCTTCAAGATCCTACTAGACCGTCTGTCTTCTCGTCCCACGCCGTCCGAGCCGTCCTACGCGGCGTCCAGAAGCAGCAACCAGCAAACAGAACCAGACGTCGCCCCATCACTGGCGCCATCTTCCGCGAGATGTCCGCCATACTCGCTGGTTCCCCCTTTGGTGTCCTCCTCAGCCAGGTCATACAAGCCGCCATCTACCTGGCCTACTATGGGTTCTTACGTCCCAGCGAATTCACCCGTAACAGCTCGACCAGCCAAACCCTGTGCAGACACCACCTAGTTCGCCATCAAGACCACTTCGTGCTCCACCTCAACGTCTCCAAGACTCAGCAAGCTGGCCACGGGGTGGACATCCATCTATACAGAACCGGCAATGCCTGGTGCCCAGTAACGGTTCTCAACCGCCTGCTCTCACTCCTGCCAGAACAAAGGGACACCGATCCCCTTCTGCCTTTTCCAGTCAAACCCTTGAGCACTTGTCAGTTCATGACACACGTAAGAATTCTCCTCCGCAACCTACGCCTCAACCCCAGCGAGTACTCCGGTCACTCTTTTCGGATCGGGGCCGCCTCAGCCGCCTCACAGCAGGGGGTCCCAGGCCACATCATCCAGAGACTCGGCAGATGGAAGTCAGCCTGCTTCACCCGGTATATACATGACCCACAGGCGGAAATGTCACGGGCCTTCGCCCAGCTCACGCAGTAGTCAATACTAAAAGGCAATAAATATCTTCAAACCCTACCTCAGTTTTTGCCCCCTTATTTCTGGCGTACCGGCCATAGACCAAGGCACACTTCAGGTCTCCCTTTTCATGTTATAGATCTTATTGGTTAAGTTATTTCCCTTCAGATACGTGTCGGCCATAGGGCTTCAACCATAAGTGGAAGGCCAACATGGTGGCCTGAATTTATGGGAGGAGCCCGGGAGGGTATTTAACCGGCCCACTCACCTGTGGTCTTCGTCGGTTCCGGTGCGCGATACCCACCCTCCCATTCCCCCTTTTAAGGGCATTTCTCACAACATCACCCCCATCAAATACTCATTTCTAATCAGGGTATGCCCCCTTATTTCTGGCGTACCGGCCATAGACCAAGGCACACTTCAGGTCTCCCTTTTCATGTTATAGATCTTATTGGTTAAGTTATTTCCCTTCAGATACGTGTCGGCCATAGGGCTTCAACCATAAATATATATATATCAAATACACTTTCACTAACTGAATAACCTACCTGCGTAATCTAACTCAGCTATCTCTCTTTCCACGCCAACAACACAACACACGACCGCTCTGTAAGAAGCCTTATATAGTGTGGAGTGTAGACTTAGTCACCCTGAGCCATGATTGGCCAAAGGCACCCTGCCTTTGGCCAATTATGGCTCTCTCAGCAGATCATGCTGTGATTGGCCAAAGCATGCTGGTCAGGTGCATGCTTTGGCCAATCATCATACAGCAATGCACTGAGATTTCGCAGTGCATTATGGGGCATTCTGCGGCGCTCAAATTTCCAGCAAACGCCCCATATGTTCGGTTCGTTTTAGAACAAACGAACACCCGATGTTTGACTCAAACCGCTGGCTCATCCCTACATATATGGAAAGGTGTGACCATTGCAGCCCTGACCCTGCCGGTGTTTAACAGTTTGTCTCAGCCCACTAACTGTCACTTTTGCTGGACATCTTGGTCTTTAAAAGAAAGATGAAAAACAATAGACTTACTGGCTGTATCAGCAGATGAAATGAAAGAAAAAAGGCTAAAAAAATAAAATAATGCAGCTGCCATGTCCAAGCATCGGTATATACCTTTGAACATGTGGGGTGAGAATGTTAATGCGATAGATGGTGGTATAACCACCATTTAATTGTTTAAAATATAACTGCTGATAATTGTCATCTCATTTATATTGCATAATATTTAAAGTCTGTATCTGTGGCTCCTGGTGAGGAGGACAATTTACAAGAAACGTGTTGAGCCATAAAGACTATTATATGCAAACAAATGACATTACCAATGTTGACTTTTTTATAGCTTTGTATTTTATTATGATTTACAAAACATTTGTTGTGCAATAAGAGTATATACTGTCTTTTTAAACAAATATGAACCAATGTGAAAAAAGGAGATGAACCCTGTGAACAATGTATAATTGTAACAAATGTAAGTATAAAAGGTTTTTAAATAAGCTGCTCCTCTGATTAAGTGTTGATACTTATGATAGCTGTTGTAATATGGTGTAGAGGGCACTCTATAGCAACAAATGAAATAAAATGAATATGTGTAATATACCACATAATAATCCTTAATGCATCCAAATAAAGTGTAATGTGCAAACACCATATATACAAGTGTGCAAATGAAAATAGTGGTACTGGCTACTTAGCCAGGGTACAGTGTAAAGTATTAGATAGTCCTAAATATATCATAAAAACTTCACCAACAACATGTAATTATGTTCAAACTCCTCCATATAAGAAGAAAAGCAAAAGCTCCCTTCACCAGCTTGATAGAGAGTAACACCCAACATGCTCTAATACAAGATCTGCTTACCAGAAAGTATTGACTCCTTTAATTAAAAAGTGAGTCAAATGCACTTTAGCAAGATTTTGCTTGCTGCAATATCAGGGGTGCAAAAGGCAAGGGCAAAACCCCTCCTCCAGGGGGACCATGAGATGGAATATGTGGAAAAAATATATATGGAACCGAATAGTGTAATCCTGTTTTATTAAATGTAAAAAAGATAATCAGTGCCCATCGGTGCAGCCTCATCAATGCACATCAATGAAGGAGAAAAATTACCTGTTTGCAAAATTTTGTAACAAACTAGGAAAACGGTGGGGGGAAGGGGGGGTGTTTTTATTTTATTTTTTCAAATATTTCTGTCTTTGTTTTGTTTGTTAATCAAAAAATAAAAACACCTGTAGTGATTAAATACCACCAAAAGAAAGCTTGAAAGCTCTATTTTTGTGGAAAATGGTGGTTAAAAGTTCTGTTTTTGCCTGTTTTAATGTGATGTGTAGATGACTAAAACAAAAGGTAATTAGAGAACAAAAATAAACCATACTCCCTAAACCAGGGGTCTCAAACTGGTGGCCCTCCAGCTGTTGTGAAACTACAAGTCCCATGAGGCATTGCAAGGCTGACAGTTACAAGCATGACTCCCACAGGCAGAGGCATGATGGGACTTGTAGTTTCACAACAGCTGGAGGGCAGCCAGTTTGAGACCCCTGCCCTAAACAGTGCTGCTGACCTCACCAAAACAATCATAATTCTGTGCCTTTATTTGGTTTGTCTTCCTAATCTAAATCTGTAAGCACTATCTACTTCTTAACAATTGTTTCTATTTTACAATAACTCATTTCCAACTGCCTACAGTTTAAATCATTTAACACAGAGAAAGAATACTACCAATAGGTGATTTAGATATCTTTACCAATGCAAGAAAAAAAAATCCTCTGAATTAGCTCATGGGAATGTAATTATGCAAGAGGTGAGCAATGGAAAATTGATTATTCATTTTAGAATTAAATCTGTAAATTAGTATTTCATCCCTTGCCCTTCAAATAATACTCAAATGGAAAATAAATAAATAAATAAATAATAGTAATATATTCATGAATTAATGATCAAAGCAAAAAATCAGGACATTTCTAGACAGGCAACTGTCTAGACAATATTATGACAAAGAAATACAATAAACCCTATACATAAAATACCTAATGTGATAGTTCACCAGGTAATAAATAACTAGAAGCAACATTTAAACATAAAAAAATAGGCAAATTATTGTAATTCAACAATATCAGGATTTAAAATAATTTGTTTTGACAGTCAATGAAATTTCGCCATAAAATGTGTAATGCTAGATTGATTAATATAAACATTCCTTTGCAATCATCTTTGAAACAGCTAAACTGTAGTAGATTTCTTATAAGGAAGTGCCACATCTTTGTGACAAGAAATCTAATGCCGCATACACACGATCGGAATTCTCGTCGGAAAAAACGGTGATGTTTTTTCCAACGGAATGGCGACGGAATTACGCTCAAGCTGTGCTGCCTACACATGATCACACCAAATTCCGACCGACAAGAACGCTGTGACGTCCACCATGTACGACGAGTCCATAGAAGGAAAGTTTAGCACCATGTCTGGCACCCGTTGGGCTCCTTCTGCTGATCTTGTGTTTATCGCGTGTTAGTAGAAGTTTCGTTATAGGCGATTCGTGCTTTTTAGACTTGTGCTTCAGATCGTTCCTGCTCTACAGTTTGTGCTTGTCAGTGCGTATTTGCTTATCAGTGCGTGTAGTCAGTTCGCATTTGTTTGTCTTTGCGGCCTATATATTTATATATAGTACGCTTTGATCTTCAGTGCTTATTGTCCGCTCGTTGCTTGATTTGCATTTCGTTCTTTCAGGCCTTGCTGTTTATCAGTGCTTTCTTTAGTCCGTTCTGACCAGCCAACCGTTTAGAAGCGATGTTGCATGTACGTACTCGTCGTAGAGTTCGTGCTGTGCGGGGGCTTGGTGTTGGGGTTCTTACTTTGACACAAGCCAGTCCATGAACAGGGCGAGGAGGAGTTCATGGACCAAGAATTGGTTGCTCCAGCGTGACCAATTCTCGCACATGCCTCTGCTTTGTGAGATCCGTGAGAATAACCCTGATGATTTCAGGAATTATCTCAGGATGACGGACCCCATTTTTCACCATCTGTTGGCTTTGCTGTCCCCTTATATTACCAGGCAGGATACCTGCATGCGGCAAGCCATCACTGCGGAGCAGAGGTTAGTTGCCACGTTGAGGTACTTGGCGACATGGAGAAGCCTTCAGGACCTCAAGTTCTCGACAGGCATCTCTCCCCAGGCTCTGGGGATCATCATTCCAGAGACCTGTTCTGCCATCATCCAGGTCCTGCAGAAGGACTATATGAGAGTAAGTTGTATTCTTTAACATCACATTCTATGTATTTACTGTTTGCTAATGTATTGTATTTCTTTCCTCATTCCCTAATTACCATGATTTCAATATGCTGTAATATTCTGTAATATGCTGTAATATGCTGTGCCCCTTTGTCCTCATGCATGTTGGATTTTTGTATGTTTCTTTTTTGTCCTTCATGCATATTTGCCTTCACTAACCCCCCCAGCATGCTATCCGGGGCCCATATATACCTATAGTCTAGTCACTTAACAATGTATTTTGTCAGCTCCATTGTAATGCTTTACCCTAAACCCCCCCTAAAATGTGTACAAATGTTATAGTTGTCCTTAAATTCCTTCAGAGTGCCTGAGGCTTTGTTTTGTGGTGCCCCAAATCTTTTGGGGAAACCCCCCTCCCCCAACTGCTCAGTCAGCTTATACCAATCCTCTATCTGCTGACTTTGCCAAACCCAATACACACTATACCTACCTCTTTAGTGGTCATATTTATGGATTAATTTTTCAAAGCATGTAGTGCCAGGGCCTGCCTCAATACTTTCAAATGCTACTGTTTTCATTTTTCTTCTCCTATTATTATTGTGATAGGTAATAGCAGAATCCAAAAATGTCTTCCATTTTCCATTTTTTTAGGCCACTTCTTCTTACCTGTCCAGTGGGCTGCCAATAGTGTAATTAAGGAGGGGCTGGCCAAACTATCACACATGACTTTTTTACTCCATTACGTAGTGGAGAGGGTGGTTACCTGTCCAAAACATACCTCCCCTAAAATATTTACAAGGGGCCATCAGAGGGGGGGAGGAATCTGATAAGTGGACCTTATATTTTAGCCTTTAAATACTACAAGAAATGTTATACTGATGTTTGCCAACAATGTTTGTGTAGAATCTGCTTGTAATGTTTATTATCAATTGTACTAGTTATATTTTTCTTGTTTGACTCCACAGTTTCCTTCCACGCCACAGGAATGGCAGACTGTGGCCTCTCAGTTTGCCCAGCGGTGGGATTTCCCTAATTGCAAAGGGGCAATCGATGGGAAGCATGTCCACATCGTCCCACCACCCCATTCGTGGTCATATTATTTTAACTATAAGGGGTTCAATAGTATCGCGTTGATGGCGGCAGTGTCGGCGACCTATGAGTTCCTATATGTGGACGTGGGGAGGAATAGCCGGATGTCTTTTGCCGAACTCCCGTTTGTGTTCGTGGCAGACGAGGCTTTTGGTTTGGCAAACCATCTGATGAGACCATTCCCCTAGAGGACCCTCACCCCGGAGAGGAGGTTATTTAATTACCGGCTGGCCAGAGCCAGTAGAGTCGTGGAGAATGCGTTTGGTATTCTGGCCAGCCGGTTCCGCCTGTTCCAAACGGCCATTAATATGGCGGAATACAAACTTAACACCATTATGGTAGCGTGTTGCATTTTGCACAACTTTTTAAAAAGGACCAACCCCAATTATGTGGTTACACTTGGGCCTGATGCTGGACTACAATCCCTGACATCCCTGGAAGTGGCCCGTCCTGGCTTGCCCCCCCCCCCCCCAAGTGCCGCTGAAGTGTGTGAAAATTATTCTGAATATTTTTTGGGGAGGGGGGCCATTGCTTTGACAGCAGTTTTGGAATAAATTTTACCTTTATTTATCTTTAAAAATCTTGCTTTGAATTTCCTGCTTGTGTTTCTTTTTTGGGTCTCCTAGTGCACTTGTAGTGCCAAGTGGTTTGTACATTATTATCTAAACACCCATTGTCACTGTAAACACCAATTTCAACACAAAAAAATGGTATTGATTAGGGATGAGCCGAACACCCCCGGGTTCGGTTCGAACCAGAACCTTCGAACGGACCGAAAGTTCGTGCGAATTTTCGAACCCTATACGTTATAATGGACGCGAACTTTTGATTAGGGATGAGCCGAACACCCCCGGGTTCGGTTCGAACCAGAACCTTCGAACGGACCGAAAGTTCGTGCGAATTTTCGAACCCTATACGTTATAATGGACGCGAACTTTCGAAATCAAAAGTGCTAATTACAACGGCCAATATGCATGTTAATGTCATAAAACAGGTTTGGGGACCCGGGTCCTGCCCCAGGGGACATATATCAATGCAAAAAGAACTTTTAAAAACTAACGTTTTTTCGGGAGCAGTCATTTTAATGATGCATAAAGTGAAAAAAAAAAGTGAAATTTTCCTTTAAATATGGTACCTGGGGGGTGTACACGGACTGTAGGTTTGTTCTTAAGTAGAATCTGAACAGGTACATTATGAAGTGTAGCTCCATCCCAAAAAAATCTATTTTTAAGCTTTTTGGAGAACATAGGGAGGGGTTATCACCCCTGTAACATTTGCTGTCTTTGCACATCTGTTCAGAACATGTCACCTCACTTTCCGTCCCCATGACAAATGTTTTTGGAAAAGTGGGGTTTTAATTGAAACAAGGATTGGTGATAAAGTATCAGTAGAGAGGAGATACCTTTTTCCCAAATTAAATCTAACAGGATAGAATTTCCCTTCCTAGGGGTAGATTTCCTCTCACTTCCTGTTTTCTCTTTCCATTTGCAAGTAGGAGTCGTTTGTAAGTTGGATGTTTGAAAGTAGGGGCCTGGCGTATATACTCTGCAGAAATTTGCCCTATTAGATGTTGGTGTAGCCACAAGACTGGTGGGCACAGGAATGGGCCCTGCTGTGACTTAATAGATCAAGATTTGTACTTGCATGCACCTGTTGAACCGGGCAGAAAAATTGGGCCTTTGGCGGTGGTGGTGGTGGTGGTGGTGATGGTGGTGGTGGTGGTGGACGGTGTTGCCACAAGACTGTAAGCTCTCACAGTTACTCTTGGTGGGCGCAGGAATGGGCCCTGCTGTGAGTTATTAGAGCAAGATTTGTAATTGCAAGCACCTGATGAACAGGGCCGAAAAAATTGGGCCTTTGGCGGTGGTGGTGGTGGTGGACGGTGTTGCCACAAGACTGTAAGCTCACACAGTTACTCTTGGTGGGCGCAGGAATGGGCCCTGCTGTGAGTTATTAGATCAAGATTTGTATTTGCAAGCACCTGATGAACAGGGCAGAAAAATTGGGCCTTTGGCGGTGGTGGTGGACGGTGTTGCCACAAGACTGTAGGCCCTCATAGTTACTCTTGGTGGGCGCAGGAATGGGCCCTGCTGTGAACTATTAGATCAAGATTTGTAATTACACTCCCCTGTTAAACAGGGGCTGAAAAATTGTGCCTTAGACATTGGTGCTGGTGCCACAACACTGCAACCCCTCACAGATACTCATTACAGGGAGGCCAGCAATGAGAACTGTTGCAAAGCATTGCCTAAAAATTGTAATTACACGCCCCTGTTAAACAGGGGCTGAAAAATTGTGCCTTAGGCACTGGTGCTGGTGCCACAACACTGCAACCCCTCACAGATACTGTACTTGGAGCACAGCAGTCACACGTGTTGCGAAGCATTTTTTTAAAAAAAATTTAATTACACGCCCCTGTTATACAGGGGCTGAAAAATTGTGCCTTAGGCACTGGTGTGGTGGCATGGATCATTGAGGAGGAGGAAGAGGATAGTCAGTGAACATAACAGGACAGTCACTCAGCATCAGCATAGGCAGTCTTGAAGGGATGTGACATTATAAATTATTCCGTTATATCCGCTTCAGGTGCCTGGTAGCTGGTGGTGATCCAAGACTGATTCATTTTGATGAAGGTCAGTCGATCAACCGAGTCGGTGGACAGGCGCACCCTATGATCGGTGACAAATCCTCCAGCAGCACTGAATGTGCGTTCGGAAAGAACGCTGGAGGCAGGACAGGCCAGTAGCTCAATTGCATACTGTGCAAGCTCTGGCCAGTGATCCATCCTCAGGACCCAGTAAGCCAGAGGATTTTCGGTGGGAAAGGTGTCCAAGTCTGACCTTGCCCCAAGGTATTCCTGCACCATGTATATCAGACGCTGGCGATGGTTGCTGGAACCGATCATACCTTGGGGCTGCGGACTAAAAAATTGTCTGAACGCATCGGTCAGACGTCCACCTTCCCCACCGCTCCTTCTGCTACTGACCGAAGCCTCAGCAACTCGTCGCCCAGGACCAGGAGTTTGTAACCTCCCAGTTTCTGGGAACGCGTTGCACAGACCTTTCTGCAAGGCCTCCCTGAGATGTCTCATCCTCTGCTCCCTCTGCGACGGCAAGATAAGGTCCGCAACCTTACCCTTGTACCGTGGATCAAGGAGAGTGGCCAGCCAGTAATGGTCCCTCTCCTTGATCCGAAGAACACGAGGATCCTTCCGCAGGCTTTGCAGGATCAGGGAGGCCATGCAGCGTAGGTTAGCTGAGGCATTCGGTCCGGAGTCTTCTGGGTCACTGAGGATGACATGATCGCCAGCCACCTCCTCCCAGCCACGTACAAGTCCACTGGTTTGTTGGGACTGTACATCATCCCTAAAAGACTGCTGCTGCTGATGCTGAGTGCCAGGCTCCACCTCCATGCTCACACAATCCTCCTCCTCCTCCTCCTCCTCATCCTCATCCTCATCCTGTGTGATGGGTGGGACAGAAGGAACACTGTCCGGATAAAGGGGGCCTTGAGAGGCAAGGAAGTCCTCCTCTTCCTGCCTCTGTTCTGCCTCAAGTGCCCTGTCCATTATCCCACGCAGCGTATGCTCCAACAGGTGGGCAAGAGGTACAGTGTCACTGATGCATGCACTGTCACTGCTCACCATCCTCGTGGCCTCCTCAAATGGTGAGAGGACAGTGCATGCATCCCTGATCATGCTCCACTGACGTGGGGAAAAAAAACAAGCTCCCCTGACCCTGTCCTGGTGCCGTAGTCGCAAAGGTACTCATTGATGGCCCTCTGCTGCGTGTGCAGTCGCTGCAGCATGGCCAACGTTGAGTTCCACCTGGTGGGCATGTCACATATTAGGCGGTTCTTGGGTAGGTTCAGCTCCTTTTGCAGCTCAGTCAGCCGAGCACTGGCATTATAAGATCGGCGGAAATGCACACAGACTTTCCTGGCCTGCCTCAGGACATCCTGTAAGCCTGGGAACCTGCCCAAGAACCGCTACACCACCAGGTTGAGGACGTGAGCCATACAGGGCACATGGGTGAGCTGCCCCTGTCGCAGGGCGGAGAGGAGGTTGGTGCCATTGTCAGAAACGACCATTCCTGGCTTAAGCTGACGTGGCGTCAACCACCTCTCGGCCTGCCCCTGCAGAGCTGCCAGAACCTCTGGCCCAGTGTGGCTCCTGTCCCCCAAACACACCAGCGCAAGCACGGCATGGCATCTTTTTGCCTGCGCACTTGCGTAGCCCCTTGTACGCCTACGGAGCACCGCTGGTTCCGAGGACAGAGCACTGGAGGAAGAAGAAGAGGAGGGGGTGGAGGAGAGAGGTGTGTCACAACCAGTAGCAGTAGTAGCGTTTTGGAGGTGTGGTGGCGGAACAACCTCCAACACTACTGCACCTTGTCCTGCATCCCTCCCAGCTGCCAATAGAGTGACCCAATGGGCCGTGAAAGAAAGGTAACGTCCCTGTCCATGCCTGCTGGACCATGAGTCAGCGGTAATATGCACCTTACCGCTGACCGCCCTGTCCAGCGAGGCATGAACATTGCCTTCCACATGCCGGTAGAGAGACGGAATCGCCTTCCGTGAGAAAAAGTGGCGTTTGGGAACCTGCCACTGAGGAACCGCACATTGAACAAACTCACGGAAGGGGGCCGAGTCTACCAACTGAAAAGGCAGCAGTTGAAGTGCTAGCAATTTAGCCAAGCTAGCATTCAACCGCTGGGCATGTGGATGGCTGGGAGTGTACTTCTTTCGACGGTCCAGCAGCTGGGGCAGGGAAATTTACCTGCTACTATCGGACGTCGGTGTACTGCAAGTACTTGGTTGTGACACACCTAATTCTACAACTTCAGTCCTCTCAGAGCAGCTTTCAGAGAGGACTGAAGATGTAGTGGGGATGGAGATCCCAGCTGATGAGGAGCAAGGAGAGGTCCGCTTAGTTCTTTGGTGTGGGTCTTTTATGTGTGCCTGCCAACGAGCTGCATGGCAGGTCGACATATGTCTGCTCATGCTTGTGGTGCCCAAGCGGCTGATGTTTTGGCCACGCGAGATACGCTTGAGACAAATATTGCAAATAGAAGTGGTGCGATCTGATGCACTCGTCTCAAAAAAGGCCCACACCAAAGAACTTTTCTGATAACGTGCAGAGGCAGCGCCCTGCACAGGCGGAGCTCTGCTGTGTTGTACAGTTGCTGTGCTGGCCTCTAGCTGACCTCCAGGGGGCATCCTGCCTCGTTGGACATGTGACGCCGCATCATCCTCCTCCTCCTCATCCTCTCTCCCTCCAGGCACCCACGTGGCGTCAGTGACCTCATCATCCCCTCCCTCTTCACCACTAGAGCAAACCTGGCAGTAAGCTGCAGCTGGTGGAACAGTACTGCCAGATTGCTGTCCTTCAGCATCCCCTCTCTCTGCGCGCACACTACTGACTTTCTCAAGCTGGGTATCATCATCCGAGCCTTCGAATCGTTGGGCATCCTCCTGGAGCATGTACCCAACACTGTGCTCAAAGAGTTCGGGGGACTCCTCAGGAGGACATGGTGGGTCTAGGGAAGGGGTGGCTGATGATGCCATTGAGTACGCGTTGGCAGCTGCTCTGCCAGTACCCTGAGCCTGGGTGAGAGAGGATGAGGAGGGCTTGGTCATCCATTCTACCAAGCCTTCAGCATGATGCGGCTCCACATGTCCAGCTGCCGAAAACAAAGACGCGCGTGTCCCATGGCCACGTGCTGATGACGATGCACGACCACGTCCACGTCCACGGCCACGTCCACTAGAAAACAGAGCCTGCCTGCCCTGTGTTCTTGGCTCTGCACGCTGTGCCTGCCCTTGGCGGTCTTCCAGCCATTGTAGTCGGTAGTCCTGTGGGTGCTGCTGAGAAGAAAATATAGGAGCTCTGTGTGATGCCACTAACACACTAGAAGTCCTATGGGTGCTTCTGCAAAGAAAATATAGGAGCTCTGTGTGATGCCACTAACACACTAGAAGTCCTGTGGGTGCTGCTGAGAAGAAAATATAGGAGCTCTGTGTGATGCCACTAACACACTAGAAGTCCTATGTGTGCTTCTGCAAAGAAAATATAGGAGCTCTGTGTGATGCCACTAACACACTAGAAGTCCTGTGGGTGCTGCTTAGAAGAAAATATAGGAGCTCTGTGTGATGCCACTAACACACTAGAAGTCCTATGGGTGCTTCTGCAAAGAAAATATAGGAGCTCTGTGTGATGCCACTAACACACTAGAAGTCCTGTGGGTGCTGCTTAGAAGAAAATATAGGAGCTCTGTGTGATGCCACTAACACACTAGAAGTCCTATGGGTGCTTCTGCAAAGAAAATATAGGAGCTCTGTGTGATGCCACTAACACACTAGAAGTCCTGTGGGTGCTGCTTAGAAGAAAATATAGGCGCTCTGTGTGATGCCACTAACACACTAGAAGTCCTATGGGTGCTTCTGCAAAGAAAATATAGGAGCTCTGTGTGATGCCACTAACACACTAGAAGTCCTATGGGTGCTTCTTAGAAGAAAATATAGGAGCTCTGTGTGATGCCACTAACACACTAGAAGTCCTATGGGTGCTTCTGGGAAAGAAAATATAGGAGCTCTGTGTGATGCGACTAACACACTACAAGTCCTATGGTGCTTCTGGGAAGAAAATATAGGAACTCTGTGTGATGGGACTAACACACTACAAGTCCTATAGGTGCTTCTGGGAAGAAAATATAGGAGCTCTGTGTGATGGGACTAACACACTACAAGTCCTATAGGTGCTTCTGGGAAGAAAATATAGGAGCTCTGTGTGATGGGACTAACACACTACAAGTCCTATAGGTGCTTCTGGGAAGAAAATATAGCTCTGTGTGATGGGACTAACACACTACAAGTCCTATAGGTGCTTCTGGGAACAAAATATAGGCGCTCTGTGTGATGGGACTAACACACTACAAGTCCTATAGGTGCTTCTGGGAAGAAAATATAGCTCTGTGTGATGGGACTAACACACTACAAGTCCTATAGGTGCTTCTGGGAACAAAATATAGGAGCTCTGTGTGATGGGACTAACACACTACAAGTCCTATAGGTGCTTCTGGGAAGAAAATATAGCTCTGTGTGATAGGACTAACACACTACAAGTCCTATAGGTGCTTCTGGGAACAAAATATAGGAGCTCTGTGTGATGGGACTAACACACTACAAGTCCTATAGGTGCTTCTGGGAAGAAAATATAGCTCTGTGTGATGGGACTAACACACTACAAGTCCTATAGGTGCTTCTGGGAACAAAATATAGGAGCTCTGTGTGATGGGACTAACACACTACAAGTCATATAGGTGCTTCTGGGAAGAAAATATAGCTCTGTGTGATGGGACTAACACACTACAAGTCCTATAGGTGCTTCTGGGAACAAAATATAGGAGCTCTGTGTGATGGGACTAACACACTACAAGTCCTATAGGTGCTTCTGGTAGAAAATATAGCTCTGTGTGATGGGACTAACACACTACAAGTCCTATAGGTGCTTCTGGGAACAAAATATAGGAGCTCTGTGTGATGGGACTAACACACTACAAGTCCTATAGGTGCTTCTGGGAAGAAAATATAGCTCTGTGTGATGGGACTAACACACTACAAGTCCTATAGGTGCTTCTGGGAACAAAATATAGGAGCTCTGTGTGATGGACTAACACACTACAAGTCCTATAGGTGCTTCTGGGAAGAAAATATAGCTCTGTGTGATGGGACTAACACACTACAAGTCCTATAGGTGCTTCTGGGAACAAAATATAGGAGCTCTGTGTGATGGGACTAACACACTACAAGTCCTATAGGTGCTTCTGGGAAGAAAATATAGCTCTGTGTGATGGGACTAACACACTACAAGTCCTATAGGTGCTTCTGGGAACAAAATATAGGAGCTCTGTGTGATGGGACTAACACACTACAAGTCCTATAGGTGCTTCTGGGAAAGAAAATATAGGAGCTCTGTGTGATGGGACTAACACACTACAAGTCCTATAGGTGCTTCTGGGAAGAAAATATAGGAGCTCTGTGTGATGGGACTAACACACTACAAGTCCTATAGGTGCTTCTGGGAAGAAAATATAGGAGCTCTGTGTGATGGGACTAACACACTACAAGTCCTATAGGTGCTTCTGGGAAGAAAATATAGGAGCTCTGTGTGATGGGACTAACACACTACAAGTCCTATAGGTGCTTCTGGGAAGAAAATATAGCTCTGTGTGATGGGACTAACACACTACAAGTCCTATAGGTGCTTCTGGGAACAAAATATAGGAGCTCTGTGTGATGGGACTAACACACTACAAGTCCTATAGGTGCTTCTGGGAAGAAAATATAGGAGCTCTGTGTGATGGGACTAACACACACTACAAGTCCTATAGGTGCTTCTGGGAACAAAATATAGGAGCTCTGTTTGATGGGACTAACACACTACAAGTCCTATAGGTGCTTCTGGGAAGAAAATATATAGCTCTGTGTGATGGGACTAACACACTACAAGTCCTATAGGTGCTTCTGGAACAAAATATAGGAGCTCTGTTTGATGGGACTAACACACTACAAGTCCTATAGGTGCTTCTGGGAAGAAAATATAGCTCTGTGTGATGGGACTAACACACTACAAGTCCTATAGGTGCTTCTGGGAACAAAATATAGGAGCTCTGTGTGATGGGACTAACACACCACAAGTCCTATAGGTGCTTCTGGGAAGAAAATATAGCTCTGTGTGATGGGACTAACACACTACAAGTCCTATAGGTGCTTCTGGGAAGAAAATATAGCTCTGTTTGATGGGACTAACACACTACAAGTCCTATAGGTGCTTCTGGGAACAAAATATAGGAGCTCTGTGTGATGGGACTAACACACTACAAGTCCTATAGGTGCTTCTGGGAAGAAAATATAGCTCTGTGTGATGGGACTAACACACTACAAGTCCTATAGGTGCTTCTGGGAAGAAAATATATAGGAGCTCTGTGTGATGGGACTAACACACTACAAGTCCTATAGGTGCTTCTGGGAAGAAAATATAGCTCTGTGTGATGGGACTAACACACTACAAGTCCTATAGGTGCTTCTGGGAAGAAAATATAGGAGCTCTGTGTGATGGGACTAACACACTACAAGTCCTATAGGTGCTTCTGGGAAGAAAATATAGCTCTGTGTGATGGGACTAACACACTACAAGTCCTATAGGTGCTTCTGGGAACAAAATATAGGAGCTCTGTGTGATGGGACTAACACACTACAAGTCCTATAGGTGCTTCTGGGAAGAAAATATAGGAGCTCTGTGTGATGGGACTAACACACTACAAGTCCTATAGGTGCTTCTGGGAACAAAATATAGGAGCTCTGTGTGATGGGACTAACACACTACAAGTCCTATAGGTGCTTCTGGGAAGAAAATATAGCTCTGTGTGATGGGACTAACACACTACAAGTCCTATAGGTGCTTCTGGGAACAAAATATAGGAGCTCTGTGTGATGGGACTAACACACTAACACAGTACAAGTCCTATAGGTGCTTCTGGGAAGAAAATATAGCTCTGTGTGATGGGACTAACACACTACAAGTCCTATAGGTGCTTCTGGGAACAAAATATAGGAGCTCTGTGTGATGGGACTAACACACTACAAGTCCTATAGGTGCTTCTGGGAAGAAAATATAGCTCTGTGTGATGGGACTAACACACTACAAGTCCTATAGGTGCTTCTGGGAACAAAATATAGGAGCTCTGTGTGATGGGACTAACACACTACAAGTCCTATAGGTGCTTCTGGAAGAAAATATAGCTCTGTGTGATGGGACTAACACACTACAAGTCCTATAGGTGCTTCTGGGAACAAAATATAGGAGCTCTGTGTGATGGGACTAACACACTACAAGTCCTATAGGTGCTTCTGGGAAGAAAATATAGCTCTGTGTGATGGGACTAACACACTACAAGTCCTATAGGTGCTTCTGGGAACAAAATATAGGAGCTCTGTTTGATGGGACTAACACACTACAAGTCCTATAGGTGCTTCTGGGAAGAAAATATAGCTCTGTGTGATGGGACTAACACACTACAAGTCCTATAGGTGCTTCTGGGAACAAAATATAGGAGCTCTGTGTGATGGGACTAACACACTACAAGTCCTATAGGTGCTTCTGGGAAGAAAATATAGCTCTCTGTGTGATGGGACTAACACACTACAAGTCCTATAGGTGCTTCTGGGAACAAAATATAGGAGCTCTGTTTGATGGGACTAACACACTACAAGTCCTATAGGTGCTTCTGGGAAGAAAATATAGCTCTGTGTGATGGGACTAACACACTACAAGTCCTATAGGTGCTTCTGGGAACAAAATATAGGAGCTCTGTGTGATGGGACTAACACACTACAAGTCCTATAGGTGCTTCTGGGAACAAAATATAGGAGCTCTGTGTGATGGGACTAACACACTACAAGTCCTATAGGTGCTTCTGGGAAGAAAATATAGCTCTGTGTGATGGGACTAACACACTACAAGTCCTATAGGTGCTTCTGGGAAGAAAATATAGCTCTGTGTGATGGGACTAACACACTACAAGTCCTATAGGTGCTTCTGGGAAGAAAATATAGGAGCTCTGTGTGATGGGACTAACACACTACAAGTCCTATAGGTGCTTCTGGGAAGAAAATATAGGAGCTCTGTGTGATGGGACTAACACACTACAAGTCCTATAGGTGCTTCTGGGAAGAAAATATAGCTCTGTGTGATGGGACTAACACACTACAAGTCCTATAGGTGCTTCTGGGAACAAAATATAGGAGCTCTGTGTGATGGGACTAACACACTACAAGTCCTATAGGTGCTTCTGGGAAGAAAATATAGGAGCTCTGTGTGATGGGACTAACACACTACAAGTCCTATAGGTGCTTCTGGGAACAAAATATAGGAGCTCTGTGTGATGGGACTAACACACTACAAGTCCTATAGGTGCTTCTGGGAAGAAAATATAGGAGCTCTGTGTGATGGGACTAACACACTACAAGTCCTATAGGTGCTTCTGGGAAGAAAATATAGGAATCTGTGTGATGGGACTAACACACTACAAGTCCTATAGGTGCTTCTGGGAAGAAAATATAGGAGCTCTGTGTGATGGGACTAACACACTACAAGTCCTATAGGTGCTTCTGGGAAGAAAATATAGCTCTGTGTGATGGGACTAACACACTACAAGTCCTATAGGTGCTTCTGGGAAGAAAATATAGCTCTGTGTGATGGGACTAACACACTACAAGTCCTATAGGTGCTTCTGGGAAGAAAATATAGGAGCTCTGTGTGATGGGACTAACACACTACAAGTCCTATAGGTGCTTCTGGGAAGAAATATAGGAGCTCTGTGTGATGGGACTAACACACTACAAGTCCTATAGGTGCTTCTGGGAAGAAAATATAGCTCTGTGTGATGGGACTAACACACTACAAGTCCTATAGGTGCTTCTGGGAACAAAATATAGGAGCTCTGTGTGATGGGACTAACACACTACAAGTCCTATAGGTGCTTCTGGGAAGAAAATATAGCTCTGTGTGATGGGACTAACACACTACAAGTCCTATAGGTGCTTCTGGGAACAAAATATAGGAGCTCTGTGTGATGGGACTAACACACTACAAGTCCTATAGGTGCTTCTGGGAAGAAAATATAGCTCTGTGTGATGGGACTAACACACTACAAGTCCTATAGGTGCTTCTGGGAACAAAATATAGCTCTGTGTGATGGGACTAACACACTACAAGTCCTATAGGTGCTTCTGGGAAGAAAATATAGGAGCTCTGTGTGATGGGACTAACACACTACAAGTCCTATAGGTGCTTCTGGGAACAAAATATAGGAGCTCTGTGTGATGGGACTAACACACTACAAGTCCTATAGGTGCTTCTGGGAAGAAAATATAGCTCTGTGTGATGGGACTAACACACACTACAAGTCCTATAGGTGCTTCTGGGAACAAAATATAGGAGCTCTGTGTGATGGGACTAACACACTACAAGTCCTATAGGTGCTTCTGGGAAGAAAATATAGCTCTGTGTGATGGGACTAACACACTACAAGTCCTATAGGTGCTTCTGGGAAGAAAATATAGCTCTGTGTGATGGGACTAACACACTACAAGTCCTATAGGTGCTTCTGGGAACAAAATATAGGAGCTCTGTGTGATGGGACTAACACACTACAAGTCCTATAGGTGCTTCTGGGAAGAAAATATAGCTCTGTGTGATGGGACTAACACACTACAAGTCCTATAGGTGCTTCTGGGAAGAAAATATAGGAGCTCTGTGTGATGGGACTAACACACTACAAGTCCTATAGGTGCTTCTGGGAACAAAATATAGGAGCTCTGTGTGATGGGACTAACACACTACAAGTCCTATAGGTGCTTCTGGGAAGAAAATATAGCTCTGTGTGATGGGACTAACACACTACAAGTCCTATAGGTGCTTCTGGGAACAAAATATAGGAGCTCTGTGTGATGGGACTAACACACTACAAGTCCTATAGGTGCTTCTGGGAAGAAAATATAGGTGCTCTGTGTGATGGGACTAACACACTACAAGTCCTATAGGTGCTTCTGGGAACAAAATATAGGAGCTCTGTGTGATGGGACTAACACACTACAAGTCCTATAGGTGCTTCTGGGAAGAAAATATAGCTCTGTGTGATGGGACTAACACACTACAAGTCCTATAGGTGCTTCTGGGAAGAAAATATAGGAGCTCTGTGTGATGGGACTAACACACTACAAGTCCTATAGGTGCTTCTGGGAAGAAAATATAGGAGCTCTGTGTGATGGGACTAACACACTACAAGTCCTATAGGTGCTTCTGGGAAGAAAATATAGCTCTGTGTGATGGGACTAACACACTACAAGTCCTATAGGTGCTTCTGGGAAGAAAATATAGGAGCTCTGTGTGATGGGACTAACACACTACAAGTCCTATAGGTGCTTCTGGGAAGAAAATATAGCTCTGTGTGATGGGACTAACACACTACAAGTCCTATAGGTGCTTCTGGGAAGAAAATATAGGAGCTCTGTGTGATGGACTAACACACTACAAGTCCTATAGGTGCTTCTGGGAAGAAAATATAGCTCTGTGTGATGGGACTAACACACTACAAGTCCTATAGGTGCTTCTGGGAAGAAAATATAGGAGCTCTGTGTGATGGGACTAACACACTACAAGTCCTATAGGTGCTTCTGGGAACAAAATATAGGAGCTCTGTGTGATGGGACTAACACACTACAAGTCCTATAGGTGCTTCTGGGAAGAAAATATAGGAGCTCTGTGTGATGGGACTAACACACTACAAGTCCTATAGGTGCTTCTGGGAAGAAAATATAGCTCTGTGTGATGGGACTAACACACTACAAGTCCTATAGGTGCTTCTGGGAAGAAAATATAGCTCTGTGTGATGGGACTAACACACTACAAGTCCTATAGGTGCTTCTGGGAAGAAAATATAGCTCTGTGTGATGGGACTAACACACTACAAGTCCTATAGGTGCTTCTGGGAACAAAATATAGGAGCTCTGTGTGATGGACTAACACACTACAAGTCCTATAGGTGCTTCTGGGAAGAAAATATAGCTCTGTGTGATGGGACTAACACACTACAAGTCCTATAGGTGCTTCTGGGAACAAAATATAGGAGCTCTGTGTGATGGGACTAACACACTACAAGTCCTATAGGTGCTTCTGGGAAGAAAATATAGCTCTGTGTGATGGGACTAAACACACTACAAGTCCTATAGGTGCTTCTGGGAAGAAAATATAGCTCTGTGTGATGGGACTAACACACTACAAGTCCTATAGGTGCTTCTGGGAAGAAAATATAGGAGCTCTGTGTGATGGGACTAACACACTACAAGTCCTATAGGTGCTTCTGGGAACAAAATATAGCTCTGTGTGATGGGACTAACACACTACAAGTCCTATAGGTGCTTCTGGGAAGAAAATATAGCTCTGTGTGATGGGACTAACACACTACAAGTCCTATAGGTGCTTCTGGGAACAAAATATAGGAGCTCTGTGTGATGGACTAACACACTACAAGTCCTATAGGTGCTTCTGGGAAGAAAATATAGCTCTGTGTGATGGGACTAACACACTACAAGTCCTATAGGTGCTTCTGGGAAGAAAATATAGGAGCTCTCTGTGTGATGGGACTAACACACTACAAGTCCTATAGGTGCTTCTGGGAAGAAAATATAGCTCTGTGTGATGGGACTAACACACTACAAGTCCTATAGGTGCTTCTGGGAACAAAATATAAGAGCTCTGTGTGATGGGACTAACACACTACAAGTCCTATAGGTGCTTCTGGGAACAAAATATAGGAGCTCTGTGTGATGGGACTAACACACTACAAGTCCTATAGGTGCTTCTGGGAAGAAAATATAGGAGCTCTGTGTGATGGGACTAACACACTACAAGTCCTATAGGTGCTTCTGGGAAGAAAATATAGCTCTGTGTGATGGGACTAACACACTACAAGTCCTATAGGTGCTTCTGGGAACAAAATATAGGAGCTCTGTGTGATGGGACTAACACACTACAAGTCCTATAGGTGCTTCTGGGAAGAAAATATAGCTCTGTGTGATGGGACTAACACACTACAAGTCCTATAGGTGCTTCTGGGAACAAAATATAGGAGCTCTGTGTGATGGGACTAACACACTACAAGTCCTATAGGTGCTTCTGGGAAGAAAATATAGCTCTCTGTGTGATGGGACTAACACACTACAAGTCCTATAGGTGCTTCTGGGAAAGAAAATATAGGAGCTCTGTGTGATGGGACTAACACACTACAAGTCCTATAGGTGCTTCTGGAAGAAAATATAGGAGCTCTGTGTGATGGGACTAACACACTACAAGTCCTATAGGTGCTTCTGGGAAGAAAATATAGGAGCTCTGTGTGATGGGACTAACACACTACAAGTCCTATAGGTGCTTCTGGGAAGAAAATATAGCTCTGTGTGATGGGACTAACACACTACAAGTCCTATAGGTGCTTCTGGGAACAAAATATAGGAGCTCTGTGTGATGGGACTAACACACTACAAGTCCTATAGGTGCTTCTGGGAAGAAAATATAGGAGCTCTGTGTGATGGGACTAACACACTACAAGTCCTATAGGTGCTTCTGGGAAGAAAATATAGCTCTGTGTGATGGGACTAACACACTACAAGTCCTATAGGTGCTTCTGGGAACAAAATATAGAGCTCTGTGTGATGGGACTAACACACTACAAGTCCTATAGGTGCTTCTGGGAAGAAAATATAGCTCTGTGTGATGGGACTAACACACTACAAGTCCTATAGGTGCTTCTGGGAAGAAAATATAGGAGCTCTGTGTGATGGGACTAACACACTACAAGTCCTATAGGTGCTTCTGGGAAGAAAATATAGCTCTGTGTGATGGGACTAACACACTACAAGTCCTATAGGTGCTTCTGGGAACAAAATATAGGAGCTCTGTGTGATGGGACTAACACACTACAAGTCCTATAGGTGCTTCTGGGAAGAAAATATAGCTCTGTGTGATGGGACTAACACACTACAAGTCCTATAGGTGCTTCTGGGAACAAAATATAGGAGCTCTGTGTGATGGGACTAACACACTACAAGTCCTATAGGTGCTTCTGGGAAGAAAATATAGCTCTGTGTGATGGGACTAACACACTACAAGTCCTATAGGTGCTTCTGGAACAAAATATAGGAGCTCTGTGTGATGGGACTAACACACTACAAGTCCTATAGGTGCTTCTGGGAAGAAAAATATAGCTCTGTGTGATGGGACTAACACACTACAAGTCCTATAGGTGCTTCTGGGAAGAAAATATAGCTCTGTGTGATGGGACTAACACACTACAAGTCCTATAGGTGCTTCTGGGAAGAAAATATAGGAGCTCTGTGTGATGGGACTAACACACTACAAGTCCTATAGGTGCTTCTGGGAAGAAAATATAGGAGCTCTGTGTGATGGGACTAACACACTACAAGTCCTATAGGTGCTTCTGGGAAGAAAATATAGGAGCTCTGTGTGATGGGACTAACACACTACAAGTCCTATAGGTGCTTCTGGGAAGAAAATATAGGACTCTGTGTGATGGGACTAACACACTACAAGTCCTATAGGTGCTTCTGGGAAGAAAATATAGCTCTGTGTGATGGGACTAACACACTACAAGTCCTATAGGTGCTTCTGGGAACAAAATATAGCTCTGTGTGATGGGACTAACACACTACAAGTCCTATAGGTGCTTCTGGAAGAAAATATAGGTCTGTGTGATGGGACTAACACACTACAAGTCCTATAGGTGCTTCTGGGAAGAAAATATAGCTCTGTGTGATGGGACTAACACACTACAAGTCCTATAGGTGCTTCTGGGAAGAAAATAGGAGCTCTGTGTGATGGGACTAACACACTACAAGTCCTATAGGTGCTTCTGGGAACAAAATATAGGAGCTCTGTGTGATGGGACTAACACACTACAAGTCCTATAGGTGCTTCTGGGAAGAAAATATAGGATCTCTGTGTGATGGGACTAACACACTACAAGTCCTATAGGTGCTTCTGGGAAGAAAATATATAGCTCTGTGTGATGGGACTAACACACTACAAGTCCTATAGGTGCTTCTGGGAACAAAATATAGGAGCTCTGTGTGATGGGACTAACACACTACAAGTCCTATAGGTGCTTCTGGGAAGAAAATATAGCTCTGTGTGATGGGACTAACACACTACAAGTCCTATAGGTGCTTCTGGGAACAAAATATAGGAGCTCTGTGTGATGGGACTAACACACTACAAGTCCTATAGGTGCTTCTGGGAAGAAAATATAGCTCTCTGTGTGATGGGACTAACACACTACAAGTCCTATAGGTGCTTCTGGGAACAAAATATAGGAGCTCTGTGTGATGGGACTAACACACTACAAGTCCTATAGGTGCTTCTGGGAAGAAAATATAGCTCTGTGTGATGGGACTAACACACTACAAGTCCTATAGGTGCTTCTGGGAAGAAAATATAGCTCTGTGTGATGGGACTAACACACTACAAGTCCTATAGGTGATTCTGGGAACAAAATATAGGAGCTCTGTGTGATGGGACTAACACACACAAGTCCTATAGGTGCTTCTGGAACAAAATATAGGAGCTCTGTGTGATGGGACTAACACACTACAAGTCCTATAGGTGCTTCTGGGAACAAAATATAGGAGCTCTGTGTGATGGGACTAACACACTACAAGTCCTATAGGTGCTTCTGGGAAGAAAATATAGGAGCTCTGTGTGATGGGACTAACACACTACAAGTCCTATAGGTGCTTCTGGGAAGAAAATATAGGAGCTCTGTGTGATGGGACTAACACACTACAAGTCCTATAGGTGCTTCTGGGAACTAAAATATAGGAGCTCTGTGTGATGGGGACTAACACACTACAAGTCCTATAGGTGCTTCTGGGAACAAAATATAGCTCTGTGTGATGGGACTAACACACTACAAGTCCTATAGGTGCTTCTGGGAAGAAAATATAGAGCTCTGTGTGATGGGACTAACACACTACAAGTCCTATAGGTGCTTCTGGGAAGAAAATATAGGAGCTCTGTGTGATGGGGACTAACACACTACAAGTCCTATAGGTGCTTCTGGGAAGAAAATATAGGACTCTGTGTGATGGGACTAACACACTACAAGTCCTATAGGTGCTTCTGGGAACAAAATATAGGAGCTCTGTGTGATGGGACTAACACACTACAAGTCCTATAGGTGCTTCTGGGAAGAAAATATAGCTCTGTGTGATGGGACTAACACACTACAAGTCCTATAGGTGCTTCTGGGAACAAAATATAGGAGCTCTGTGTGATGGGACTAACACACTACAAGTCCTATAGGTGCTTCTGGGAAGAAAATATAGCTCTGTGTGATGGGACTAACACACTACAAGTCCTATATGTGCTTCTGGGAACAAAATATAGGAGCTCTGTGTGATGGGACTAACACACTACAAGTCCTATAGGTGCTTCTGGGAAGAAAATATAGGAGCTCTGTGTGATGGGACTAACACACTACAAGTCCTATAGGTGCTTCTGGGAAGAAAATATAGGAGCTCTGTGTGATGGGGACTAACACACTACAAGTCCTATAGGTGCTTCTGGGAAGAAAAATATAGGAGCTCTGTGTGATGGGACTAACACACTACAAGTCCAATAGGTGCTTCTGGGAACAAAATATAGGAGCTCTGTGTGATGGGACTAACACACTACAAGTCCTATAGGTGCTTCTGGGAAGAAAATATAGCTCTGTGTGATGGGACTAACACACTACAAGTCCTATAGGTGCTTCTGGGAACAAAATATAGGAGCTCTGTGTGATGGGACTAACACACTACAAGTCCTATAGGTGCTTCTGGGAAGAAAATATAGGAGCTCTGTGTGATGGGACTAACACACTACAAAGTCCTATAGGTGCTTCTGGGAAGAAAATATAGCTCTGTGTGATGGGACTAACACACTACAAGTCCTATAGGTGCTTCTGGGAAGAAAATAGGAGCTCTGTGTGATGGGACTAACACACTACAAGTCCTATAGGTGCTTCTGGGAACAAAATATAGGAGCTCTGTGTGATGGTACTAACACACTACAAGTCCTATAGGTGCTTCTGGGAAGAAAATATAGGAGCTCTGTGTGATGGGACTAACACACTACAAGTCCTATAGGTGCTTCTGGGAAGAAAATATAGCTCTGTGTGATGGGACTAACACACTACAAGTCCTATAGGTGCTTCTGGGAACAAAATATAGGAGCTCTGTGTGATGGGACTAACACACTACAAGTCCTATAGGTGCTTCTGGGAAGAAAATATAGCTCTGTGTGATGGGACTAACACACTAATAGTCCTATAGGTGCTTCTGGGAACAAAATATAGGAGCTCTGTGTGATGGGACTAACACACTACAAGTCCTATAGGTGCTTCTGGGAAGAAAATATAGCTCTGTGTGATGGGACTAACACACTACAAGTCCTATAGGTGCTTCTGGGAACAAAATATAGGAGCTCTGTGTGATGGGACTAACACACTACAAGTCCTATAGGTGCTTCTGGGAAGAAAATATAGCTCTGTGTGATGGGACTAACACACTACAAGTCCTATAGGTGCTTCTGGGAACAAAATATAGGAGCTCTGTGTGATGGGATGGGACTAACACACTACAAGTCCTATAGGTGCTTCTGGGAACAAAATATAGGAGCTCTGTGTGATGGGACTAACACACTACAAGTCCTATAGGTGCTTCTGGGAACAAAATATAGCTCTGTTTGATGGGACTAACACACTACAAGTCCTATAGGTGCTTCTGGGAAGAAAATATAGCTCTGTGTGATGGGACTAACACACTACAAGTCCTATAGGTGCTTCTGGGAAGAAAATATAGCTCTGTGTGATGGGACTAACACACTACAAGTCATATAGGTGCTTCTGGGAACAAAATATAGGAGCTCTGTGTGATGGGACTAACACACTACAAGTCTATAGGTGCTTCTGGGAAGAAAATATAGCTCTGTGTGATGGGACTAACACACTACAAGTCCTATAGGTGCTTCTGGGAACAAAATATAGCTCTGTGTGATGGGACTAACACACTACAAGTCCTATAGGTGCTTCTGGGAAGAAAATATAGCTCTGTGTGATGGGACTAACACACTACAAGTCCAATAGGTGCTTCTGGGAACAAAATATAGGAGCTCTGTGTGATGGGACTAACACACTACAAGTCCTATAGGTGCTTCTGGGAAGAAAATATAGCTCTGTGTGATGGGACTAACACACTACAAGTCCTATAGGTGCTTCTGGGAACAAAATATAGCTCTGTGTGATGGGACTAACACACTACAAGTCCTATAGGTGCTTCTGGGAAGAAAATATAGCTCTGTGTGATGGGACTAACACACTACAAGTCCTATAGGTGCTTCTGGGAACAAAATATAGGAGCTCTGTGTGATGGGACTAACACACTACAAGTCCTATAGGTGCTTCTGGGAAGAAAATATAGCTCTGTGTGATGGGACTAACACACTACAAGTCCTATACGTGCTTCTGGGAAGAAAATATAGCTCTGTGTGATGGGACTAACACACTACAAGTCCTATAGGTGCTTCTGGGAAGAAAATATAGCTCTGTGATGGGACTAACACACTACAAAGTCCTATAGGTGCTTCTGGGAACAAAATATAGGAGCTCTGTGTGATGGGACTAACACACTACAAGTCCTATAGGTGCTTCTGGGAAGAAAATATAGGAGCTCTGTGTGATGGGACTAACACACTACAAGTCCTATAGGTGCTTCTGGGAAGAAAATATAGCTCTGTGTGATGGGACTAACACACTACAAGTCCTATAGGTGCTTCTGGGAAGAAAATATAGCTATGTGTGATGGGACTAACACACTACAAGTCCTACACGTGCTTCTGGGAAGAAAATATAGCTCTGTGTGATGGGACTAACACACTACAAGTCCTATAGGTGCTTCTGGGAACAAAATATAGGAGCTCTGTGTGATGGGACTAACACACTACAAGTCCTATAGGTGCTTCTGGGAAGAAAATATAGCTCTGTGTGATGGGACTAACACACTACAAGTCCTATAGGTGCTTCTGGGAACAAAATATAGGAGCTCTGTGTGATGGGACTAACACACTACAAAGTCCTATAGGTGCTTCTGGGAAGAAAATATAGCTCTGTGTGATGGGACTAACACACTACAAGTCCTATAGGGTGCTTCTGGGAAGAAAATATAGGAGCTCTGTGTGATGGGACTAACACACTACAAGTCCTATAGGTGCTTCTGGGAAGAAAAATATAGGAGCTCTGTGTGATGGGACTAACACACTACAAGTCCTATAGGTGCTTCTGGGAACAAAATATAGGAGCTCTGTGTGATGGGACTAACACACTACAAGTCCTATAGGTGCTTCTGGGAAGAAAATATAGCTCTGTGTGATGGGACTAACACACTACAAGTCCTATAGGTGCTTCTGGGAAGAAAATATAGGAGCTCTGTGTGATGGGACTAACACACTACAAGTCCTATAGGTGCTTCTGGGAAGAAAATATAGCTCTGTGTGATGGGACTAACACACTACAAGTCCTATAGGTGCTTCTGGAACAAAATATAGGAGCTCTGTGTGATGGGACTAACACACTACAAGTCCTATAGGTGCTTCTGGGAAGAAAATATAGCTCTGTGTGATGGGACTAACACACTACAAGTCCTATAGGTGCTTCTGGGAACAAAATATAGGAGCTCTGTGTGATGGGACTAACACACTACAAGTCCTATAGGTGCTTCTGGGAAGAAAATATAGCTCTGTGTGATGGGACTAACACACTACAAGTCCTATAGGTGCTTCTGGGAACAAAATATAGGAGCTCTGTGTGATGGGACTAACACACTACAAGTCCTATAGGTGCTTCTGGGAAGAAAATATAGCTCTGTGTGATGGGACTAACACACTACAAGTCCTATAGGTGCTTCTGGGAACAAAATATAGGAGCTCTGTGTGATGGGACTAACACACTACAAGTCCTATAGGTGCTTCTGGGAAGAAAATATAGCTCTGTGTGATGGGGACTAACACACTACAAGTCCTATAGGTGCTTCTGGGAACAAAATATAGGAGCTCTGTGTGATGGGACTAACACACTACAAGTCCTATAGGTGCTTCTGGGAAGAAAATATAGCTCTGTGTGATGGGACTAACACACTACAAGTCCTATAGGTGCTTCTGGGAACAAAATATAGTAGCTCTGTGTGATGGGACTAACACACTACAAGTCCTATAGGTGCTTCTGGGAAGAAAATATAGGAGCTCTGTGTGATGGGACTAACACACTACAAGTCCTATAGGTGCTTCTGGGAAGAAAATATAGGAGCTCTGTTTGATGCCTGCCACTAACACACTACAAGTCCTATAGGGTGCTTCTGGGAAGAAAATATAGGAGCTCTGTGTGATGGGACTAACACACTACAAGTCCTATGGGTGCTTCTGGGAAGAAAATATAGGAGCTCTGTGTGATGGGACTAACACACTACAAGTCCTATGGGTGCTTCTGGGAAGAAAATATAGGAGCTCTGTTTGCTGCCAGTGCCTGCCACTAACACACTACAAGTCCTATGGGTGCTTCTGGGAAGAAAATATAGGAGCTCTGTTTGCTGCCAGTGCCTGCCACTAACACACTACAAGTCCTATGGGTGCTTCTGGGAAGAAAATATAGGAGCTCTGTTTGCTGGGAGTGCCTGCCACTAACACACTACAAGTCCTATGGGTGCTTCTGGGACTAACACACTACAAGTCCTATAGGAGCTCTGTTTGCTACCAGTGCCTGCCACTAACACACTACAAGTCCTATGGTGCTTCTGGTGCTTCTGGGAAGAAAATATAGGAGCTCTGTTTGCTGCCAGTGCCTGCCACTAACACACTACAAGTCCTATGGTGCTTCTGGGAAGAAAATATAGGATCTCTGTTTGCTGCCAGTGCCTGCCACTAACACACTACAAGTCCTATGGGTGCTTCTGGGAAGAAAATATAGGAGCTCTGTTTGCTGCCAGTGCCTGCCACTAACACACTACAAGTCCTATGGGTGCTTTTGGGGTGCAGTGCTGTACTAACAGCAGTGCTGCGGTTGGTACTACTGAAATACTGTACTAACAGTAAGACATGCACCAGACTAACCCCCAGCAGCAGCTAAAAACACACTAACCAGCAGCAGCAATGGACGATCAATGACAGGTAGCAATGGTTTAGCAAAGTAGAGCAAATCTTTCTAAATGAATCTAGCAAAGAGTGACACAGAATCACCCTGCTCTCTCCTAAAGCCGGAACTCATGTGACCGGCGCCGACGGCGTGGCGGCCTTTTAAATGAGGGGGCGTGTACTAAAGCCCCTGAGCTGTAATTGGCTACAGGCGTCCTGCCTGTAGCCAATTATGGCTCTCTGAGTTTCTGGCGCTGTGATTGGCCAAGCATGCGGGGTCACAGTGCATGCTTGACCAATCATCAGCCAGCAATGCACTGCGCCGGCCGCGCCGGCCGCAATGCATTGCGGGGCCGCTCGCATCACACGAATGTGATGCGAGCGGCCAAAATAGTTCTGGGCTCGCCGAGCGAGCGAACACCCGGTGCTCGATGCGAACATGGGTTCGCATCGAGCACCGGGCCCATCCCTAGTATTGATCATTGAAAGAAGAAGCCACACATTGTTAAGCAAAAAATATTTTTTTTACTCCATACACATTCACATTTTTTTTTTTTTTTTTTTTTACAAAAATAACAAGTTTTGCTTTTTCACCACTAAAAAATTGTGGTTACGTTACATAAACAGCCATGTTTCCCAACATAACATACACAACTCTGGAGCATTAACAAAGTTCAAGGTAGAAAAACTTTTTAAGCCAAGATCACACATTATATTGTCCAAAATGTATGGATCTTACCTTCATCAGATGGGGTGAAGTCACCCCTGTAAAAGCCTAATTTTGAAGATGCACACAAATTGTGAAGCAAACTGGGGATTTACATTCTGATCCCATGCCTAATGTCAACATGTGCTATCTCCCATCATGGGGGATCAATGTATGTGTTTTGGGGGTGCAACCCCTTCCTCTCACTGACTTGAGTTTTGAGGAAGGGGTAGCAGGCACAAAACGCGTACATTGATATCCCCTCATGGCAGATGGCACATGTTGACATACTGTGTGCATCTTCAAAATTAGGCTTATTAAAATGTTGTACAATTTTAATAAAAAAAAAATGGTGTCAATTTTGGTGAAAATTAGATTCTTCCAAGGACATCAATCATGTTTTTAAGTTTAACTTCAATATCCCTATTTTTTTTTGCAAATAATTTCTAAATCCTGACTACAATACATGATGTCCTGGATTAGCCTTTGGGCACTGTCACTGGTGAAATGATCTGACTGTGACTGTTCTTCCACAACCTGTACTAAACCTAAAAAAAAAAAAAACACACCATGTCTTATTACCTGAATCTGGGGTGTCAGACACTCACCTGTTGTGGTCTCAATCTCGACCACCTCTCCTTCCTCCACATCCTCATCTGGTGGTAACCTCGGTTCCCTTTGTTCAGGAGATGGGCGGTCCCTGGGGATATGATATTTCCTGATTCTTTGCTCCCCTATGAGAATAAAACAAAAGGTTTACTTAGCACACAGATATTTGAGCCAACAAATATGAATGATAAACTTTGCTTGGAAGTGGGGGACAATTGTCTGTTTGGGCAGAGTTCCAAGCTCAACACATGATTTATTCCCTTAATCCCTCAGGCTGGAATACTTACCTTTTTTGGAGAAGTTTCCCACCTGGAGACACCCCAAAGTATCCACTGGAGTACCTGTGTTTGAGACCCTAAAATGTTTGTTCTGGTGTCCCACACTAGTGCACCTGAGTCCAGATGTGTAAACAGCTGCAGATTGTCCTCTACATACATTACACTGAATGAAGATTGATATTCCTTCTAGGTTCAAACACATCTAGACAACAATGTCTTAAAAACTCTTTTGGATAAACTTAAAAAATTGAAGCAACAAAAGTATTTAATAATTTATCTGTGAAAACATTGTATTTTGGATAACGAACGAGGTTTACAATCTCCACAAAGGCCATATTTGAGGCCTTAAATCTCCTCCTCGATCGTGACGTTTCAGGCTCCGGACTTTCCTCCTCCTCGTTACTGCTATTATTATGCACCTGCTGTGTCTCCCCCATGTTCCGCACCCACTGCAACGAAAGAGAGTGGGTGGCGAATATTCTAGAAAGAACGTCAGGGGCGGGCGACGCGGGCGGAGATTCTCGCATGCGCAGTGTATATAAAGCTTCAAACACATGTGTGTCGTAACTACGTTCTGTGTGCAGAGGAAGGAGGAACGGACGCCACGAACAACGACGAACAACAACGAACGTTACAACGAAGGTAAGATTTTACAATTTTATACTGAATCTAGATTGAGGCCAATATTGTGTTGAAAGATTATCCTGAGATGTTTATTTTTGTATTTTGTTTGGTCTTGCAGACATAATGCTGCCATTTAAGGACCCAGAATTCCTTGGTGAATTCATTGACAAATATTGTGAGATGAAAAATCTCTGGGAGGTGAAAAACCCCTTGTATCATAATAAACCAGCTAGGAGGGCAACGCTGGAGAAATTGCTTGAATTTGTAAAGACCCGGGTCCCCGATGCAGACATCAAATTTGTTGAAGCAAAAATTGGTAGCTTGAGAAGCACCTATAAGAAGGAGTACCAGAAGGTCCAGAAGTCCCTGAGGTCCGGAGTAGCAGCAGATAAGGTGTATGTACCCAGTCTGGGGTACTACAGCAGGATGCAGTTTATAGATGACCAGATGTATGTGTTTTGGGGGTGCAACCCCTTCCTCTCACTGACTTGAGTTTTGAGGAAGGGGTAGCAGGCACAAAACGCGTACATTGATATCCCCTGATGGCAGATGGCACATGTTGACATACTGTGTGCATCTTCAAAATTAGGCTTTTTAAAATGTTGTACAATTTTAATTAAAAAAAAATGGTGTCAATTTTGGTGAAAATTAGATTCTTCCAAGGACATCAATCATGTTTTTAAGTTTAACTTCAATATCCCTAGTTTTTTTTGCAAATAATTTCTAAATCCTGACTACAATACATGATGTCCTGGATTAGCCTTTGGGCACTGTCACTGGTGAAATGATCTGACTGTGACTGTTCTTCCACAACCTGTACTAAACCTAAATCTCCTCCTCGATCGTGACGTTTCAGGCTCCGGACTTTCCTCCTCCTCGTTACTGCTATTATTATGCACCTGCTGTGTCTCCCCCATGTTCCGCACCCACTGCAACGAAAGAGAGTGGGTGGCGAATATTCTAGAAAGAACGTCAGGGGCGGGCGACGCGGGCGGAGATTCTCGCATACTGAATCTAGATTGAGGCCAATATTGTGTTGAAAGATTATCCTGAGATGTTTATTTTTGTATTTTGTTTGGTCTTGCAGACATAATGCTGCCATTTAAGGACCCAGAATTCCTTGGTGAATTCATTGACAAATATTGTAAGATGAAAAATCTCTGGGAGGTGAAAAACCCCTTGTATCATAATAAACCAGCTAGGAGGGCAACGCTGGAGAAATTGCTTGAATTTGTAAAGACCCGGGTCCCCGATGCAGACATCAAATTTGTTGAAGCAAAAATTGGTAGCTTGAGAAGCACCTATAAGAAGGAGTACCAGAAGGTCCAGAAGTCCCTGAGGTCCGGTGTAGCAGCAGATAAGGTGTATGTACCCAGTCTGGGGTACTACAGCAGGATGCAGTTTATAGATGACCAGATGGAGGGCAGGGAATCCCTTTCTACTTTTCCGGCACCCCTTCCCTCCAGCCTTCCAACCAGCCTTCCATCCAGCCTTCCCTCAACCCAAGCTGTGGCATCTATGGACCAACCTGGGCCTTCCATACAGGAAGAGATTGAGGAGCCCAGATGGAGCCAGGTATAGGTTTTTTTATACATAATTTTTCAGTAAAAAAAAGTTTGTTGGTAAGTAGATGTTATTATTGCTAATAAATGAATGACGTAACAAAAAGTGTTTCACATATTTATAGACAGAAGTGGCCAAAAAAGATTAGGACAAGAAGGAAAAATGCTGGGCTCACAATGATAGTATTTTAAATTTTTTAACATTAAATTTGCAACAGTCATGAGCTGAAAATTGTGTGTGTTTGATGAACAAAAAACTAAAACTATGTCCCTTTTTCATACACAGGATGACCTCAGCCAGGACGAGGCTCTGGCTAGTGGCATACAGGAGGAGGCAGGGGGAAGTGTCACCCAGGAGGTGGCAGGGCCCAGTAACACGCAATCCCAGGTGCCTCCCCTCATCCTTCCCTACAAAATCAGAGGAGGCAGCACTGGCCCTGATCAAGGAGGCTAATGACGCTCTCAGATCCACCCTTGATGCTACAGAGGCCTATGGCATCTACATAGCCTCAAATTTACAACAGATGGAGGAGGGCCAATGGCGGAAATGTGAACAAATCATTTTTTATACTATTCACAAGGGGTTGAGTGGGGAAATGTGTGAAAATGAACACCTGTGTTCTCTCCCCCATCCTCCTCCTGCCACAATGCCACCTCCAGAGACACAGCCTCCAGGGAAGGCTGCAGGGAAGGCTGCAGGGAAGGCCGCAGGGAAGGCCAGTAAGTGATCCCCTGCATTCAGGTCTCAAAGAACCCACAGTCTGTTGTAGTACCACAGCCTGGGTACATATACCATCTGTTGCTGCTCCTGTTCTCTGGGATTCCTGGACCACATTGACCTCCTTTTTTTTTTTTTTTTTACAAAAATAACAAGTTTTGCTTTTTCACCACTAAAAAATTGTGGTTACGTTACATAAACAGCCATGTTTCCCAACATAACATACACAACTCTGGAGCATTAACAAAGTTCAAGGTAGAAAAACTTTTTAAGCCAAGATCACACATTATATTGTCCAAAATGTATGGATCTTACCTTCATCAGATGGGGTGAAGTCACCCCTGTAAAAGCCTAATTTTGAAGATGCACACAAATTGTGAAGCAAACTGGGGATTTACATCCTGATCCCATGCCTAATGTCAACATGTGCTATCTCCCATCATGGGGGATCAATGTATGTGTTTTGGGGGTGCAACCCCTTCCTCTCACTGACTTGAATTTTGAGGAAGGGGTAGCAGGCACAAAACGCGTACATTGATATCCCCTGATGGCAGATGGCACATGTTGACATACTGTGTGCATCTTCAAAATTAGGCTTTTTAAAATGTTGTACAATTTTAATAAAAAAAAAATGGTGTCAATTTTGGTGAAAATTAGATTCTTCCAAGGACATCAATCATGTTTTTAAGTTTAACTTCAATATCCCTAGTTTTTTTTGCAAATAATTTCTAAATCCTGACTACAATACATGATGTCCTGGATTAGCCTTTGGGCACTGTCACTGGTGAAATGATCTGACTGTGACTGTTCTTCCACAACCTGTACTAAACCTAAAAAAAAAAAAAACACACCATGTCTTATTACCTGAATCTGGGGTGTCAGACACTCACCTGTTGTGGTCTCAATCTCGACCACCTCTCCTTCCTCCACATCCTCATCTGGTGGTAACCTCGGTTCCCTTTGTTCAGGAGATGGGCGGTCCCTGGGGATATGATATTTCCTGATTCTTTGCTCCCCTATGAGAATAAAACAAAAGGTTTACTTAGCACACAGATATTTGAGCCAACAAATATGAATGATAAACTTTGCTTGGAAGTGGGGGACAATTGTCTGTTTGGGCAGAGTTCCAAGCTCAACACATGATTTATTCCCTTAATCCCTCAGGCTGGAATACTTACCTTTTTTGGAGAAGTTTCCCACCTGGAGACACCCCAAAGTATCCACTGGAGTACCTGTGTTTGAGACCCTAAAATGTTTGTTCTGGTGTCCCACACTAGTGCACCTGAGTCCAGATGTGTAAACAGCTGCAGATTGTCCTCTACATACATTACACTGAATGAAGATTGATATTCCTTCTAGGTTCAAACACATCTAGACAACAATGTCTTAAAAACTCTTTTGGATAAACTTAAAAAATTGAAGCAACAAAAGTATTTAATAATTTATCTGTGAAAACATTGTATTTTGGATAACGAACGAGGTTTACAATCTCCACAAAGGCCATATTTGAGGCCTTAAATCTCCTCCTCGATCGTGACGTTTCAGGCTCCGGACTTTCCTCCTCCTCATTACTGCTATTATTATGCACCTGCTGTGTCTCCCCCATGTTCCGCACCCACTGCAACGAAAGAGAGTGGGTGGCGAATATTCTAGAAAGAACGTCAGGGGCGGGCGACGCGGGCGGAGATTCTCGCATGCGCAGTGTATATAAAGCTTCAAACACATGTGTGTCGTAACTACGTTCTGTGTGCAGAGGAAGGAGGAACGGACGCCACGAACAACGACGAACAACAACGAACGTTACAACGAAGGTAAGATTTTACAATTTTATACTGAATCTAGATTGAGGCCAATATTGTGTTGAAAGATTATCCTGAGATGTTTATTTTTGTATTTTGTTTGGTCTTGCAGACATAATGCTGCCATTTAAGGACCCAGAATTCCTTGGTGAATTCATTGACAAATATTGTGAGATGAAAACTCTCTGGGAGGTGAAAACCCCTTGTATCATAATAAACCAGCTAGGAGGGCAACGCTGGAGAAATTGCTTGAATTTGTAAAGACCCGGGTCCCCGATGCAGACATCAAATTTGTTGAAGCAAAAATTGGTAGCTTGAGAAGCACCTATAAGAAGGAGTACCAGAAGGTCCAGAAGTCCCTGAGGTCCGGAGTAGCAGCAGATAAGGTGTATGTACCCAGTCTGGGGTACTACAGCAGGATGCAGTTTATAGATGACCAGATGGAGGGCAGGGAATCCCTTTCTACTTTTCCGGCACCCCTTCCCTCCAGCCTTCCAACCAGCCTTCCATCCAGCCTTCCCTCAACCCAAGCTGTGGCATCTATGGACCAACCTGGGCCTTCCATACAGGAAGAGATTGAGGAGCCCAGATGGAGCCAGGTATAGGTTTTTTATACATAATTTTTCAGTAAAAAAAAGATTGTTGGTAAGTAGATGTTATTGTTGCTAATAAATGAATGACGTAACAAAAAGTGTTTCACATATTTATAGACAGAAGTGGCCAAAAAAGATTAGGACAAGAAGGAAAAAGGCTGGGCTCACAATGATAGTATTTTAATTTTTTTAACATTAAATTTGCAACAGTCATGAGCTGAAAATTGTGTGTGTTTGATGAACAAAAAACTAAAACTATGTCCCTTTTTCATACACAGGATGACCTCAGCCAGGACGAGGCTCTGGCTAGTGGCATACAGGAGGAGGCAGGGGGAAGTGTCACCAAGGAGGTGGCAGGGCCCAGTAACACGCAATCCCAGGTGCCTCCCCTCATCCTTCCCTACAAAATCAGAGGAGGCAGCACTGGCCCTGATCAAGGAGGCTAATGACGCTCTCAGATCCACCCTTGATGCTACAGAGGCCTATGGCATCTACATAGCCTCAAATTTACAACAGATGGAGGAGGGCCAATGGCGGAAATGTGAACAAATCATTTTTTATACTATTCACAAGGGGTTGAGTGGGGAAATGTGTGAAAATGAACAACTGTGTTCTCTCCCCCATCCTCCTCCTCCTCCTGCCACAATGCCACCTCCAGAGACACAGCCTCCAGGGAAGGCTGCAGGGAAGGCTGCAGGGAAGGCCGCAGGGAAGGCCGCATGGAAGACCAGGAAGTGATCCCCTGCATTCAGGTCTCAAAGAACCCACAGCCTGTTGTAGTACCACAGCCTGGGTACATATACCATCTGTTGCTGCTCCTGTTCTCTGGGATTCCTGGACCACATTGACCTCCTTTTTATATGGACTTCTCAAGCTACCAATTTTTTTGATGTCTGCCTTGGGGGGCAAAGGCTGCACAAATTCAAGCAA